>SJYV01008417.1:461783-598196 GCA_006410875.1 Neotragus pygmaeus | reverse complement strand
ATGGGGGAGGGGATGATGTCAGGGCCATCTATCAGCAAATTTCCCTAGACGATGCTCTGTTTGGGCTGAGATCTGAGGCTTGGGTAGCAGTTGGCCTGGAGAAACAGGGCTAGTGAGCATGCCCGGGCAGATGGTTCAGCATATGAGATAGATCGAAGAAGACAGAGACGGAGAGAGGAGAGGCGTGTGGCTGACTGGAGCCAGTATGTAGAATTAGTTCAGTTCAGTCACTCAGTCATGTCCGACGCTTTGCGAGCCCACGGACTGAAGCACACCAGGCTTCCCTGTCTGTCACCAACCCCCAGAGCCTACTCGAACTGATGTCCATGGAGTCAGAATGCCATCCAACCATCTCATCCTCTGTTGTCCCTTCTCCTGCCTTCAATCTTTCCCAGCAGTTCTTTGCATGAGGTGACCAAAGTATTGGAGCTTCAGCTTCAGCATCAGTCCTTCCAGGGAATATTCAGTGTTGATTTCCTTTAGGATGGACTGGTTTGATCTCCTTGCTGTCCAAGGGACTCTCAAGAGTCTTCTCCAACACCACAGTTCAAAAGCATCAATTCTTTGGCACTCAGCTTTCTTTATAGTCCAANGGGAATATTCAGTGTTGATTTCCTTTAGGATTGACTGGTTTGATCTCCTTGCTGTCCAAGGGACTCTCAAGAGTCTTCTCCAACACCACAGTTCAAAAGCATCAATTCTTTGGCACTCAGCTTTCTTTATAGTCCAACTCTCACGTCCATACATGACTACTGGAAAAACCATAGCTTTGACTAGACGGACCTTTGCTGGCAAAAGTCTCTGCTTTTTAATATGCTGTCTAGGTTGGTCATAAGAATGTCCAGTGGGAAATAACGGGAGATGAGCTTGAAGAAGTAGGAGCCAGATCACAAAAGGCCTGGTGAATCAGGTGATGGAGGTTAAGCTTATTCCAAAGAGCATGGGAGCCACAGGAGCTTGTTAAACCAGCAGATGAGCATTATAGAAAGTCCTCTGAGATGGCTTCTTCCACCAGAGGCTCTGAGGACAGATCCCTAAGGGTTTTCTGGGCAAAAGTTCCTGTGACATACCTTAGATGGGAGCCATCTCACTACCATGCAGAGGTTGAGGCTCTGTTCTCATACAGCTGAGAGCAAGATGGTGACAAATGACTCAGCCTCCAGACGATGAAGCAGCTCTGGGAAGGAGGCACATGTTAGGGTCTTGCTGGCTTCCTGATGCGTGCGTGCTTATGTGCTAAGTCACTTCAGTTATGTTTGACTCTTCACAACCCTATGGACTGTGGGCCACCAGGCTCACCTGTCCATGGGGATTCTCCAGATAAGAATACTGGAGTGGGTTACCATGCCTCCCTCCAGGGGATCTTCCCAACCCAGGGATCAAACCCATGTCTCTTACATCTCTTGCTTTGGCAGGTGGATTCTTTACTGCTAGCACAATCTGGGAAGCTCTGATGGCCTACACATTTAATTACTAAACATTCTGATGTGCTCTTGTCCTTCTCAACCCCTTTTGAATCTGTTTTCCACCAAGCTCCTCACCTTTCCCCACTTTGCTCTTCTTCCCTCTCCCCTTAGCTTTCTTAGCCATGCTCGGGTATCCTAGTTTTTACTTTGGAGCAGAGAAGATCTGAGGCAGCATCACTTGATCCTGGTCCTGAAGGACCACTGCAGGCCTTGGCTGGGAGGGCTGGGAGGGCGCCTGGCACTGCAGCAGGAAAACCAAGGCCTCTCATCCTGCTGTGCCAACCAGCAGCCCTTAGACATGGGGCAGAACCACTTTTCCTCTCTGAGTTTCTGTGTTCTCATCTGTAAAATGGGGACAGTCTCACAGGGATGGTGTGNGGCTGGGAGGGCTGGGAGGGCGCCTGGCACTGCAGCAGGAAAACCAAGGCCTCTCATCCTGCTGTGCCAACCAGCAGCCCTTAGACATGGGGCAGAACCACTTTTCCTCTCTGAGTTTCTGTGTTCTCATCTGTAAAATGGGGACAGTCTCACAGGGATGGTGTGAGATTTTGATGTTATTTTATCTGTGAAAGTGCTTTGTAAACAGCAAAGCTCTGGATGAATGTTTTTTTGAGGTTATTATGCACTGCTGGAGGATTCTGCAATAAAGATGTCAGGGAGAAAAATGGAGGGATCTACTGCTTTGGGATATTTTCATCATACAGATTTAAATAGATAAATTTATACCTGTCATGAAATGTAAACAAAGAAGAATGGGAAATTTGCTCCCAGTCCCACCCCCGCCCCCAGCAGCAACTATTAACACAGTCATTGTATTCTCTCTTAGTCATATGCAAAGTACAAATATTTAAACCAAAAAACACAATAGGTTTGTAAATCTTGTTTTTTAGCTTTTTTCACTGTATGTGGACATTTTTTAATGTCATAGTATACAGTCCATGGGGTCGCAAAGTGTCAGACATGACCTAGTGACCAAACAGCAACAACATACAGACCTAACACCATCTTCCTAATAATACCTCATAGTATAGACGGACCACAGTTTATTTTGTTTTTACAGTATTTTATTTATTTATTTATTTGGCTGTATCGGGTCTCAGTTGCCGTATGCGGGATCTAGTTTTCTGACTAGGGATCAAACCTGGGCCCCTTACATGGGGAGCATCAAGCCTTAGCCACTAGACCATCCGGGAAGTCTCCATAGCTTGTTTTAGCTTTCTCTTGTTGGCGAACATTAATATCATTTCCAAATTTTCGTCATGTATTTCTGTGGTCTTTTGTGCATATACCAAGGCAAGCAATTCTGAGGAATGGGGTTGCTGGGTCAGAGGATCTGAGCGTTCACATTTTGGTAGATAACACCAAATTGCCCTCTATAAAGACTGTACAAACATACCCTCCCACAAACAGTGTTCCTCCCCTACATGCTTGAACCAATAGTGGATGTTAACAGTAACAGTTCGGCTGGCACTTTTAAAACTCCCAGACCCCACACACCCCACACACACACTTTGCACTGGCTGTGTGGGCCACTGGCCAGGTTTATTCCGCTGCTCCTCTGCCTGACAAGCTGAGTGCCTCGTGACAGCAGTGGGCAGGGACCGTCTGAGAAATGGTTACCCGAGGAAATGGTAGGAACTGGGCCCAGGACTGTCTGGAAAGCTTTGAGGGTTCAGTGGAGTCTTAACATTTCCAAACATAAAATTTCAAAGTAACATCCTGGAGAAGGAAATGGCAACCCACTCCAGTATTCTTGCCTGGAAAATCCCATGGATGGAAGAGCCTNTCGTCCCCTTCTTTTCCCGCCTTCAATCTTTCCCAACATCAGTCTTTTCAAATGAGTCAGTTCTTCACATCGGGTGGCCAAAGTATTGGAGCTTCAGCTTCAACATCAGTCCTTCCAATGAACATTCAGGACTGATTTCCTTTAGGATGGACTGGTTGGATCTCCTTTTCGTCGATGAGACCAGCTCATAGGACCTTGGGTTCAACTCCAGGTCTCAGTCCAGCCTCCAAAGGTATTAATACCAGCCACCATTTATGGTGCACTGGCATGCTTCCTAAACATATAATGCCTCTTTAATCCTCTCCAGTGCTGGGGGATGGTATATCTCCATTTGCCAATGAGAGCATGGGGACTCAGAGGTGGTAGGTAAGTGCCCAAGGACCCACATCTGTTAGAGAAGATTAAACTGGTGGATTGACCAGCCTTCTTGGTTTACCAGAAATTTCCTGGACCATGGCATTTCCTGGAAGGCAGGGCATTCATTGCTAAAACCGGGGAAGTCTGGCATGAGCTGGGTTCTCTATATGGTGCCTCCCTGACAAGATCGGGCAGTGATTCTGAAAAACTGTCGGACTGAGAAAGAAGGGGGGTGGGGGATGCAGAGAGAGAGCAGCAGGAATAACTTAGAACTGCTTCTTTCTGGGAGGAAGACGGCTGTGGCTACTTCCCCTCCTGACAGTGTCTCGGGCACCCTCCTCTTTCCTGAGGTCACTACAGAGTCTTGAGGTGGGAATGTGCTCCTTCTGTGGGTTTGATTCCCATAGGGAATTAGAGCTGTCTGTGCCTGGAGGTGCCTCCCCTGAGGCTGGAGGAGAGTGTGCAGGACCCAGAGGACTCGCTGGGAACCATGCATGTGACCTCAGACCCCTGTGCACCATGCAGTCACTGAATGACCTCCAGATAGATGCCAAACCAAGCGGGGAGGTGTATCATTTCAACCATCTTGTATGCATCACACTTCCCAGGGATATTGGGAGCATCTAAGGAGATACACAGAAGAAACAGGTTCTAAAGCACCATAGACACCCAGGATGTGTGGGTTATGCCACTGCTTCTAGACACCCAAGCCCTAGTTTTGGAGTTTCACCGACTCAGCACCCTGATACTTGAGAGAAGTCTGTTAAGCCTTTCTAGGGATAGGCAATGTAGACCCTGTCTGCCTGGGTTACCCAGGCTGGCTGGGGAAATGCAAAACCCCAAATGGCCCTACATGGCAGACTAGGAAATGTACTGAAGTCTTGCTTCATTAGAATCTGTGTTCCATGATAACAGGAATTTTTATCTTTTTTTTTTTTTCCTCCTGTGGCTAAATCCCCATTTCCTGGTACCGTGCCCAGCCCATGGCAGAAACTTGGTAAACATTTGTTGACTACTGAATGGTTCCAAGTACAAACACACCATTTGGGAACACAGATTCTAATGAAGCAATTGGGGAAGACTGAGTGGAGAAAATGGGTTGGGTTCTGCTGGGCAAAGATGCAGAAAGATCCACGTGGTGGGTTGGCAGGAAGCAGAGAAGCATATGGCGCATGTGCAGAAGCCCTGTGGGTCCATCATGTCTGGGGTGTACATCAGAGGTGCAGCTAGAGACTGTGGACGTAAGGACACAGGAGGAGACCAAGCGATGGGGATCAGCAACGGTGTGCCCTCAGAGAGTTGGGACTGTCTGCCTTTGAGCCTTTATTTTCCAAATTTTAATCACTCCAATCTTATTAACTCTATTTTTTGCTATATCTATGTACCTGTTTATATTATTTGCTTAATAACTTTCATTTTGACCTGCACTGACTCTCTTTTAATTTACTGTTAGTTTTCATGTAACAACATGTAACTGTTAAAATAGAAATTATTATTTGTGTTTAAAAATCATCTTGTCATCCTTTGAGCGTCACAGCTCCAGGGAATGGGGAAACTGGTAAAGACCTTTTTTTGTCTGCCCTGGGTCTTCACTCCTGTATGTGGGCTCTCTCTAGCTGTGGTGAGCAGAGTCTGTCCTCTGGTTGGGGTGTGTGGGTTTCTGCCTGTGGAACATGGGATCCAGGTGGGTGAACTCAGTAGTTGGGATGTCCAGGTTTAGTTGCTCAGTAGAAAATGGGATCTTCCCAGGATTGAACCCATGTTCTCTGGGTTGGCAGGCAGATTCTTAACAACTGGATCACCAGGGAAATCCTGGTAAAGATTTTTGAGCAGGAGAATAATCTAGTTGCTTTTTGAGAAGGTGGCAAACATGAAGAATGGTGGTATGTAAATACAATTCTGGTTCATTTGTGACTAGAATGGTAAGGGAAAATTACCAAAGTGAGTTTTGGGGGGCAAGTCATTTTCTCTAAGGGCTTCCGAATGAAGCATGCAGTGACTGCTCTCTGTCTCTTTCCTTTTTGGTCTCAGTTTACCCTCTTTCCCAGCAACTCTGCCCTACCACCTGCTGCTTGCTGCCAACAGGTCTGGGGAGTGGAGACAGGTTAGAACAAAGAGTTGTCTCCTGGGGGTCAGGCCATGGGCTGGGCGTGATTCATGGTGGGTCTTGATGCCCAACAATTTAGTCCACGGCAGCACAGTGCCATGGCTTCCTAGGCTCGTCTTACCTGGTTGTTCAAAGAATGTTACCCCCAGCCAAGGCTTATGTTCACAGAGCCTTGACCCATCCCCTAACAAGCCTATTTTTCCCAGCTGTGCATTTAGCGTCCAAGTTAGGGTGACCTGCCAAATGAAAAGAAAATGGATTGGCAGAAATCAGAAATTCGCCAGGGGCTCCCTTCCTCCAACACAGCCACATATGATTGTGAGAGCTAAGGTTGGACTCCCTGAGGTTTTCTGCTCTAGTGAGTCTGGCAATTCCTGGAGAACCATAGACAGGTGAACTTGCGGATGATAAACCTTAGTGAGACTTTGAAGTCTTTTGATGCTGATGGAGAAAGTCCCTGAACCATCTGGTTTTGGGGTTCATGGAGAATGTCTATGGCAAGCTGACCATGCCCTTTTTGGATGCTCACCTGGTCAGGTTGCTCTGTCCCTTGCCTTCCATCTCTCATTCTTTCCAGCAGAACAGACTTCGAGGGCCTCCATACTTTCCACTGTAAGGAAGCGGGCAGACTATGGCCAGTCTCTTTCGCTTGGGGCTGTCCTCCCAGGAGAAGTTTTCAGATGAACCGACTGCAGATTTTTGGTTCAGTTTACAGAGGAGTTCCTTATTTCAGTTTTACTGTATACCCACCTACACAATTATCTTTTGGTTCTCAGAATTTCAGAGCTATTAACCTCCAACCTTAAATCAGGATTCTCATAAAACTTTCCTGGCTCACAGTCATAAAAGAAACTAGGTCTCAAAATAGGTATTTGGTATACTGTCCTTCTCCAGGAAGACAAATTGACTAATTCCAAACCCTGTACTCAACATGTGGTTGCTAGGAATGGAGTTGGGGTGGGGTGAGAAAGAGGAGAAAAATCATAGACATGCCATGATACATGTGGGGAGATTTCATTTGGATTTCCCCCAAATATGGAATTATTCATAAATAATTCCAAGGGCTTCTTTCTTGACATTCCACCAACGTGCAGGTGCATATGTTTTGAATGGATTAAATGAATAATTTATTTATGCAAATGAGGCTACTTGTATAGTCCCAGCGGTTGTGCTTGTCAGTGATCAGATATCATTTCCAGGAGGTTTCTGGGTGCATTCTTTCCAAAGGCATGAGCAAGTCTAGAATTTCTAGTTTCTGTCTGGAAGGGATTTAGGAGCAGAATCTGATTGATTAGCATTTTACATTTTCTTGAGACACTCTCAGTTGCTTATGAAGAATGGTATTGAGAAACTGATGACAACCCCCACGTCTAATGAAGTTCCACTGCTTCCCTCAACTGTCATTAGTAATACTTTGATCATCACTCCAACTCTTGACTATTCTTCTGCCATTTCTGCATCTAGAGGCTGTGGGACTTAGCCTGCCTAGAGCTATTAGGCTGGGTGGGTGGCAGGGTGACCTTTGTGTCAAGAGACTCATGAATTCCCAGGCAAGACCAAGTCACAGCTTTTTCCAATGGGTTTCCCCTCAATTATTATTCTGGGCATTTGGCTTTTTAAATATTTGGTATGGAAGGACAGGGGTTGAAGACTGTCCTAGAAGATCCAGATCTGTTTGCCTGTCTTATACTTTTTTTTCATTTCAACTTTACCATCTCGCTCTTACAAGAAACATTCACATCTCCAATTGCCTTCCAGAATTGAGCTTGGCGTTTCCTGTCCCTGTAAGGTATTATGGGCTTCCCTAGGAGCTCAGATGGGAAAGAATCCCCCTGCAATGCAGGAGACCTGGGTTTGATCCCTGGGTTGGGAAGACCCGTTGGAGAAGGGAATGGCTACCCACTCCAGTATTCTGGCCTGGAGAATTCCATGGACTGTATAATCCATGGNTAGGAGCTCAGATGGGAAAGAATCCCCCTGCAATGCAGGAGACCTGGGTTTGATCCCTGGGTTGGGAAGACCCGTTGGAGAAGGGAATGGCTACCCACTCCAGTATTCTGGCCTGGAGAATTCCATGGACTGTATAATCCATGGGGTCACAAAGAGTTGGACACTATTGAGTGACTTTCTATAATCCAAAATTCAACACACCGTTGAGCTTCTCTTTTTTGAAGATGGTTGTTGTTGACTCATCTTGGAATGGCACTGGCTTTGTCCGAGCTCCAGCAACTTGCTTTACTGTATGGCCTTGGCCAAGTTACTTCTCAGGCTTAGGAGGCTCAGCTCCCTCCTCTGCAAAGTAAGAAGAGAGTTAGTACCTTTCTGATGGAGTTTTGTGAGGATTAAATGAGGTGATGCAAGTTAAATGCTAGTGACGGGGACATGGTTAAAAATGAATAAATGTGAAGAGTCATTATGATGCTTCCATTTTCCTCTAACGTGTCTAGCGTCACTCCTCCCCTTCCCTACTTTGTCTTTTGAAATGTGGAGAATTAGTTCTCTCATCACCCTTATGTTCACTCTTGCCGTTTCCTGCTTGACCACGTCCAATTCACCTTGATTCATGAACCTAACATTCCAGGTTCCCATGCAGTATGGTTCTTTACAGCCTCGGACTTTACTTTCACCACCAGACACATCCATAACAGAGCATTGTTTCTGCTTTGGCCCAGCAGCTTCTTTCTTTCTGGAGCTATTAGTAATTGCCTTCTGTTCTTTCCCAGTAGCATATCTTGGACAACTTTCAGCCTGGGGGGTTCATCCTTTGGTGTCACATCTTTCTGTCATTTAACACTGTTGATGGGATTCTTGCGGTGAGAATACAGGATGGGTTTGCCATTCTTTCCTCCAGTGGACCACGTCTTGTCAGAACTCTTCACTATGACCTGTCTGTCTTGGGTGGCCCTGCATGGCATGGCTTTTAGCTTCATTGAGTTACACATGCCCCTTCGCCATGACAAGGCAGTGATCCATGAAGGGTGGCAGAAGATGAGATGGTTGGATAGCTTCACCAATTCAATGGACATGAACTTGGGCAAATTCCGGGAGATGGCGGCAGATGCTGAGGGACAGAGAGGACTGGCATGTTGCAGTCCAGACACAGTCAGACACAACTTAGCGACTGAACAGCACCCTTATGTAACTTCATACATTCCTAAGGGGAACTCTTGAGATTTAAGCTCCATACTTCAAGGAGAGAGTAAGCATTTCCTGAGAGCCCACCAAACGCCAGACACTCTGCTAATGCTCTGTACATTTCTAATTTAAATAGCTAAATAGCTCACTGAAAGTATTTATATACCCAATAAACAGATGGGAAAGTTGAGAGCTAAAGCGTAAGTAACTATAACAATGTCATCCTGGTCAGTCTGACTCCAACATCTCTGTCGTTTTCACTGGACCGGCTGCTTCTGAGAAAGCTGAGTTGGCTTTTTTTTTTTTTTTTTTTTTTTTGAGGATGAGGGGATAGGTTCCAAGCACCCTGATCTTGCAACACCACAGGTTCTCCCCAGTCATTAGACATTTAGATTGTGATTTTACATGTTTTCTACTTGGATCTGAGAGTCTGCTGTCTCTCATGACCCCTGGCTGAAAGAGATTAGGGACTGAGAACTTCACTCAAGTTCAGCCCCATTATAATGAACCTCTTGGACAGTAGGAACCTAGTCTTCTGATTTATCATTAGTGGAATAATACAGGAGCCCACAAAATATAAATAGACGGTGATGAATGCAGTATTAATTATTGTCTCTGCTGTCACCCACCTTTGGAGGTGTCAATTTGGTCAGTGTAGGCAGGATCCCCTGAGTTGTATGGGCGATCCTGATGATGCATTAGGGCAGAGCAAGGATACATGGGTCAGAAAAAGCTGAGTGCCTGTGGGGGCAGGGATGGGTGACCGATCTGGGCAGGCTGCCGTGCCTCACCTCTGATGTATCTTCAGCAGCATCTCCCTACTCTGTTTTAAAGTTGGGAGTTCCATGATAGTAGAAAAAGTTCTCACAGTTAAGTAATACATTAAAATAACCTCTATAATTGTAAGAAGCTCCTGTCCACACAAAAGAGAAGAAAATATAGGCTGCAAGAAGGTGGCCTGGAAGTGGCGAACTTTTGCCTTGTCTGGTCTCCTGTTGTGAGACGGAGAAACGAGCCTTCCTGAAGACCCTGATGGAAATGTTTAGACTCTCAAAGCAGTTTGATTCAAGAAGCAAAATGCTTATGCCAACAGTGGAATTGGCGTTAAGTCAGGGCACCATGTAAAGTTGTCTGGGAAGAGAGATGAGGCCAGAAAGAGGGTAATAAGATATAGGTGAAGCAGAAGGAATGGGTCAGGAGTCTGTTTAAAAAGGCAAGAATCGCGATGTCTTGGAGAATAATTAAAATATGAGAGGAGAGTTCAGAACACTTACCTTTGGTGCATTGGTGATGTGTCCAGATGCCTGAGGTGTATTTGTGGGTGTGTGTGCACATATGTATACATGCATTGGGTCATTTTTTTTTTCCAGAAATGGTGAATTACCCACCCCTACTCCAGCACCAAGTTTATCCCCACCTCAGCAGGCATGTAGGGCGTTCCACTGGCAGAGAATATTCTCAGTGTGTACACATGAGTGTTACAGCAAAACACAGTCACAAAGCGCTGGCATAGCTGTTAAGAGCTGTCAGTATCAGACCTTCCAAACGGAACTCAAGTGCGACCTTCAGAGCCCAGGAAGCTGCTCCCCAGAGGATTTGTAGACCCTTGGGAATTAGATCTAAGAAAGATGGAAAGATTTTGGAAGCACAGCTCTTAGGAGGGAGTAGGGTGTGAGGCCAGATGATATTTATTAACCCTAGTTCCTTATTCAATTCTAGCCAGCCCCCTAGTCAGATAATTCTTTACATCAGCCCCCTCCTCTCACCAGAGTTTCTTATTCCTGTCAATTCTAGAGTAACATTCTTGTGTGGCTCTCACTAAATTGCCACATTCTGCCCTGGAGGTAATTCCATGTCATCAAGAGGGGATGATAGACAGAAACATATATAAACACACATTTGCTTTAAAAAATAAATACAGGGCCTCTAGTTAAAAGGTGCTGTGTAAAGTAAGCCAGCATCCTTTTTTTTTTTCACAGCAAGCACAGTGCTCTCATTAACCTTGTAACCACAGCCTGTGTTGGTATTAAGACTCGACCCCTTAGGGCTTGATACTTGGCTCAGAGAGATTCTTTGTCTTGGCCTTGGTGTAGGAATTAAGGTCCCTGGGGTTCATTGATTCTGAGACGTGGATCTCCTGGTAGACATTTCAACTGAACTCAGGGTCCCCAGGTCACTGCACATAATCCGGCTTGGTTTGCTCTGCCCTACTCTTTCTTTTATGGGAACTAGCATTACAACTTGACCCAAGGCCTCTGTGTCTTTGCACAGGTCTGAGACAGTGTTACAGCCTTAAAACCAGGAAGGTTTCTCTTCAGAGTAATTGAGTTTGCAGAGTTGGTTCCAGTTCTCGGTTTTATCTCGATTTTAACCTGAGGGCAGGCTGCTTTGCCTCTCTGTATTATGTCTTCACATCCTTAAAACCTAGGCAGTCAGCTTTGTCTCATCACCTCATTGCCTCCCTTAGTCTTTATCAGTCTCCTATACTGGAGTGAGAACTCTGATGGAATAACGAGAGACTTGCCTGATTTCTCCTCGAGAAGGTTACGACTTTCGAGAAATTAACAATGTGTTCATAAACAGACTCTGGTATGTTTAATGGTTTTGACTTTTAAACTTACCCATGAACGACGTGCTTGATATGTTTAATTCTCTTGCAGTTGAAGGTCTCATCATCAAATCCAACTTCTGGCATTTTCAGTTAAAAAGCAAGCAAGTAAGTAAATAAGTAAGTGTTAGTCATTCAGTCGTGACTGACTCTTTGCAACCCCATGGACGGCAGCACACCAGGCTCCTCTGTCCATGAGATTTTCCAGGCAAAGATACTGGAGTGGGTTGCCATTTCCCTCTCCAGGGGATCTTCCCAACCCAGGGATTGAACTCGGGTCTCCTGCACAGCAAGCAGATTCTTTACTGAGTGAAAACAAGGAAAGCCCTTGTAGCTCGACTGTAAAAATCAAGCTTGTCTTGACTGTAAAAATCAAGACTGCCATCCATTCTATCATCTCTATCTATCTATCTATCCATCAATCTAATATGATATACATGCTATTTCTTTTACCATAGAGTAGAAGACTTCATACTTTAAAGGAATTTCTCTATGGATGTGATATCCGTTGATTCATCTGCCTATCTTTGTAAACATACATCTGTCTGATTTGATGTAAGTGGTGTCATATTGAAGCTAATCATAGGGTAAAACATCTCATACTCTGAAGGGATTTCACTATGGATATAGCAGGCCTAAAAATATATATATATTATTTTTTTGGATGGAGGAGGAAGATGTTTTTGCTTTTAAGGGAGGCTTAGCTAAGTTTCAAGTAAAGAAAAGAAACAATACTTAATAAGAACCCATTAAGGACCAGACACATTGTTAGGTACTTTGTATATATATATACTGCTAAGTCGCTTCAGTCGTGTCAGACTCTGTGTGACCCCATAGACGGCAGCCCACCAGGCTCCCCCATCCCTGGGATTCTCCAGGCAAGAACAGTGGAGTGGGTTGACATTTCCTTCTCCAATGCATGAAAGTAAAAAGTGAAAGTGAAGTCGTTCGGTTGTGTCTGACTCTTTGCAACCCCATGGACTGCAGCCCACCAGGCTCCTCCATCCATGGGATTCTCCAGGCAAGAGGACTGGAGTGGGGTGCCATGGCCTTCTCTGTAATATATATATATACATAAAGACTCCACAAATAAAGTGTTTTATGAGAATGGGGTGACACCTTTCCTTCTCTTTTCATCATTTCCATCCTCAAATGACTTCTCAGGAGTGCCTTAATGGAGTAGTCCTCTGATAGAAAATGAGCAGGGTAAGAGTGGATGAAGACATTGGAGATGTAACTGGAACTCTTCAACTAGAAATATTAATAAAAGAGCCTGCAATTAAAGGTAGCTGGGACTGGACCTGAGAATCACATCACTTTTGGAGTTGTTTTTGAAGTTAACCACTTCCTGATCACACCCCCTACCCCCCACATGTGCCCCTGGTTAATTTCAGGCAAAACTGTAAAGAAGATCAAGTTTGCTTCCCGGAGTTACACTGGTACTCATAACACCCCACCACCCCTTCCCACACACACACACACACACACACACACACACACACNACATTCAGATGCTTATGTCTTTTCTTTTGTCCTTTGCTTTTCACTTCTTTTCTTTTCACAGCTATTTGGAAGGCCTCCTCAGACAGCCATTTTGTTTTTTTGCATTTCTTTTCCATGGGGATGGTCTTGATCCCTGTCTCCTGTACATTGTCATGAACCTCCATCCATACTTCATCAGACACTTTATCTATCAGATCTTCCACTGTATAATCATAAGGGATTTGATTTAGGTCATACCTGAATGGTTTAGTGGGTTTCCCTAGATGCTTCAATTTAAGTCTGAATTTGGCAATAAGGAGTTCATGATCTGAGCCATAGTCAGCTCCCAGTCTGGTTTTTGTGACTGTATAGAACTTCTCCATCTTTTTCTGCAAAGAATATAATCAATCTGATTTCGGTGTTGACCATGTAGTGATGTCCATGTGTAGAGTCTTCTCTTGTGTTGTTGGAAGAGGGTGTTTGCCAAAACCAGTGCATTCTCTGTCAGCTTTTGCCGTGCTTCATTCTGTACTGCAAGGTCAAATTTGCCTGTTACTCCAGGTGTTCCTTGACCTCCTAGTTTTGCATTCTAGTCCCCTATAATGAAAAGGATATCTTTTTTTTGGGTATTAGTTCTAAAAGGTCTGGTANCATGGATTGAATTGTGAAATTCTGAAAGCTGGGACAGGTTCTTCTCAGTGACGAACTGGTTGGCTAAATTGCTGCTGGGGCTCAGAACACACATTCTCATTTTCTAGAGATGTCTTCTGTTGGTGATTTTCCTGACTCATTCCATTCTTTGTAGGGAAAGGCAGGTTCATCTTCAGTATATTCTGGTGTTGGAAAATGGCTGGAAACAGGCAAAGGTGTATGCATTCGAATTAGAAAAAGTGTTCAGGCAGCGTGGGTAGGCAAGGGTATGGGGGAGTGTTGCACACCTCTGTCCAGAAAACAAAAGCAATTTTGGCAAAGAGTTTTGCCATATCACAAGGAGACAGACCAGCCCTTTGTTCCATGACAGGATACTGTGACCAGACAGGCAGATGTGAGTCAGCAGCACCAAATGTCTTCTAAGACAGGGGTTCTTTTGATTTTGTTTGGTCACAATGGAGAAGTATTGGCCTCCGTGTGCATAGAACTGGAAACAGTGGGGAGATCATCTTTTTGTTGGTAATGACAATGCCGAGTCAGGAAAGTGACGTTTTCACCATCTGTCTTTGCCAAGATTTAGCATACTGCTGGGATTGTGGGAGCATGACCTTGTTAAGATGAAGCATAAGCTTCTGGGCCTAAGTTCACAGGTGTCTCACCACACTGACCTTAGTAACAGGGAGAGAGTGAGTGTTTGGACTGGAGAACTTTTCAATGGAAGGTCTAATTCAGGAGTTTGTTCTGTAGGCAGGGTTGTGAGGATGTGTTTAGATAGAGCTTTTCACTGCATAAAAGTATAGTTGGGGCTCATGAGGGACTAATTCCACTGAAGTCAAGGGAAGAGTTGATTTCCAACAGGAGAGATGAAATGGTGTTATCAGGAAGAATTTTAGGGGTAAGGGATGTTACCAGGAAAGAGATTCTTAAGAGATTTTGCTGCTGCTGCTAAGTCACTTCAGTCGTGTCCGACTCTGTGTGACCCCATAGACGGCAGCCAACCAGGCTCCCCCGTCCCTGGGATTCTCCAGGCAAGAATACTGGAGTGGGTTGCCATGTCCTTCTCCAATGCAAGAAAGTGAAAAATGAAAGGGAAGTCACTCAGTCGTGTCCGAATCTTCGTGACCCCATGGACTGCAGCCTATCAGGCTCCCCTGTCCATGGGATTTTTCCAGGCATGAGTACTGGAGTAGGGTGCCATCGCCTTCTCCTTAAGAGATTTTAAGAATGATTTTATGTAGCCCTATAAAAGTGAATAATCTTTAATTCTAAAAAAAGGAGAATGACTTCAATAGCTGCATTTGGATTTTGTAGAAGGCTCCATTTAATCTTCTTTTTGAGAACTTGAATACAGAGACTATGAAAGAACTCATCAAATTCATCTTTTTATAACCTGAAATCGTGTAAGATTGCATTATTTCTGCACCACCACGAATGGCTTATGTGGACAGACTTTAAAAGACAGTGGAACGTGAAATAAAGGTCAGTTGAAAATGCGTGATCACATTTGAAAAAATAGTAAATATAATGGAGATAATCCTCCGCATTTCCAAACTAGTTTAGAAAGGCACTTTAGAAGAAAGTAACCTTGAGGGAGCAGCTATGCTTTCAGTCCTCTTGCGTTACTGTTCAAAATGGCGGCATTATTTGAAAATTTTTTGGGTGATTGTGGGGAGTGTGATGCCTTAGATGCAGGCCTCGTACATATGAAAAATCTCAAATTCAATTATATTTTTTCTTTTGAGTTAAAAAGCATCTATTTGTTAAATTCAAACAATGCCCTTTTGATTTTTTTTTTTCCCTTTTAAAAACAAATATAATATGAGTGCCCTCAGATGGAAATGCCTTGGGTCTTTCTGGACCTCTGAGAAGTCTTATGTTCACACTCATAATTCCACATTTGTGCTCCTTTTAATTTACTAACTTTATGCAGATCCTCTTTCAGTACCTTTTTGATGATTTCAAAGGCTGAGACAAAATGGAAACTGAGAGGCTAAAATATTTACTCCACTGCATTCATTTAGCTAACCAGAAACTGGAAGGAACTCATATCAGGTCTTAGGCAAGAATGTGAGTGCTGTGGGTCAAAGTTCACTTCTAGGAAGTAGAATTTAGCTTTGTGGATTCTTGTAATGTTACAGTTCTTCCTCATCCCCACCTACTCCCCGCCCCTAAATCAAGGTTAGCCCTGAATTGTGTGCTTTAGACCATCTTGCTTTTTGAAAACTCAGTGTAGGAACCCTGTTTAATGTTCAAGCATCAAGCCCAGTCGCAGAGGTTTACACAAATCATTCAAAAGTGATTCACTCTTTGCCTCGCTTCCTCCAGTTAGAGTCCTCCCTAAGTCCTTTGGAACAGATGGTATTTTCAAAGACCTCTGGGAGATGGGGTGGGGTGGATACCAAGAGCGCCGTGGTAGAAACTGGTAACACACTTGAGAAGCAATGCCACGGTTTGGAGGAATCGAATACAAAGTCAGAACGTGATTTTCGGTGATAACCTTTTTCTGCCGTTTCAGACCATTTCTCTTGTTAAGATCCCTCTCTGGTAGAACTGAAGTGACAATCATTTCTGTTGTGGGAGAGGCCCCAGTTGGGAGACTTCGGCTCCATGCAGCTTTGGTGTTAGAGACCTGCTTCTCACCCTGGTTGTGTTACTGGGTAACCGACCGTGCTGAGCTCTTAGCTGGGGTGAGGCGTGCCGGCAATGCGCGGGGGATGGTCGTCTGAAGACCGAGGCAGGACGGCGGCCCTCTCATGGTGGGTTCTCGTAAATCTGTTGCACAGTCACTGAAGCGACAGGGAAGAGAATAAACTTTATTTAATATTTTCTTATCTAATTTTTCATAATAGGATTTTAAATCATATGATTTGTTTTGAGGAGCAGCAATTATGCTCTTATTAGATATATGTGATTATTATGTTTATTTAAATCAGACAGGGCTTTAGAGGTCCAGGCTATTCAGCTGTGCAGGAAATAGAATACAGTGAGGGAGAGTGGGTCATGTTCAGATGGAACATATATTCAAGCCAAGTGGCTTTGACGTCAGGAAGCTAAGATGTGCAGGAGTAGATCCCTCAGAGTTATTTGATTAAAGAATTATTGGACTTCAGAAAGAAAAAAAATGTCTTTACGAAATCTCCTTGAAGAATCCCAGACTCATGTTTTGAGTGATGGGAGCACAGTGTGGACAAGGCAGGGTGCTTGACAGTCCCAGACTGGCAGTCAGGAGACCTGGTTTTGTAGTCCCAGAAAAACTATGTGCCCACAGCAGCACACTCCACCTCTCTGGGCTTTTGATCCCTCATTTTGAAACCTGATCATCCTGAAGATACACTTCGGTCCTCAGAATCTGGTGACTGGGGAAAGCTAGCTACGTCTAGAGGTCAGCAGGTTTAACTTGAGGCTGTGAAAGCTGAGAATGGGATGAGAGATGCCCTCCTAAGGATGAGACAGGAAAGAAGACCAGTCGGAACTCTTAAATGACTTCTTTGGGGTCTTCAGAACTTTGGCCCAGGAATATGCCTGGCTGAGGTACTGCAGACTGGATACCAGGAGACTTTCCTAGGGGTGCTGGAGTCAGTTCCCATGACAATATCCCGTCTTTATCAATTGTCTCACTTATTCAAAGTCAGTGTGAGTATAGAAGCAGATGCAGCTGACTGTTTTGTGACCACTGGAAGCCACTGGCGTACCTGGGTAGGCACTCTAATGCCCTCTTCTGTAAAACCCCAAAACAGCTGGCTGAAAAGTGGATATTCAGGCCCCTATGGAGGCCACCTAGACTGTGTGGTGCTGGTCAGCTTACTTGACTGATTGCCCATGAATTACTGGGTAGACTGGATGCGTGTGGGCTCACCTCCTATAGAGGAAGACCTGGGGGGTCATCAGAAGAGGAACATGGCTGGCCCGGCCACTGGGCAGCCCACCTAGAGACTCCAGTCTTTACAGAGGCCCTCGGCCTGAGTCTGGAAAAAACAGAGCTTGTAATAGAGTCAAGCAGGATGGCCCATTTAAAGAGGCTCCCAGAGCTTTAATTGGCCTTGTTTTAAAAGAGATACCCTGTAAAATACCCCTTTGAAAATTGATTTCACTAGCACCTAACCACACTGTCTTTGGGCTGTTTTATGGGACTGAGCCCCTTGTTCTGGTTCATTGGACTCATATTATGTCTTCTCTTCCAATTTTCCCCAGCACCTTGGCCCTGAGAGTTTCCTTCCTGTCCTTTTTCAGCAGCGTCTTTGTTATTATTAAGGGTATCTGTTTATTTATTTTAAATATAACCAGCATTTTAAATATGCTTCATACATTCCAAATGTGCCTCTGATGAAAACCAAGTCCCAAATCAAAAGGAGCCAAAAGGCCTACTATAATATTTTGATTACTGGACTATTAGACTACCTCATGAACCCCACTATTATAATAACTACTTATTTTTACTTTTGTAGGTCCTTGTTCAGATGCACACTTTTTTTTTTTTTTGATATTGTGATTGTGGTGAATTTAAATGTTCTTATTTAGCCGCGTACCCCTCACTCTGTATCACAGTTACCACACAAAGTGCCTTGGGGGCTAGGGCTTTATGGGCATGATTGTGGCAAATTTAGAAGTTCCTATTCAGCCACATACCACTCACTCTATGTCACAGACACCACATAAAGGGCCTTTGGGGCTAGACCTTTATTGGTCCAATTGTGGGTTTGAGAACTTTTAGCTCACCTGCCATGCCTTTCTTGACCTGATGCAGACTTCTTCCAAAAGTCTCTCAAGTCTCTGCTGGAATAAGAAAGAGGTCTTCTATTTCTAAGTATGACAATGGCGCTTGGAGAATATGACTGTCTCAAAGAGATTTTGGGGGGGTCCTTTTGAGGAACCTTTAAAAAAATTCTCTCATAAGGACTACTGATATATTCTCTTGGAGGAGGTAAGTGGGGCCTGAAAGGTGAAGATTATTTCAGCCTGTCTCCATGGTAACTACCAACAAGACTTGTTTTCTTCACAACTGGACTTTAGATTTGGCCTCAGTTCAGCCTCTGTCTCAATTATGTCCACTGAGAAAATCAGAGGACACCTAGCTTGCCTTTCTAACTCCCTTGACCAGAGGCTGTGGCTTGAGGAACGTGGGTGAAGTGTAGACTTCGGCTGCTTGTGTATCTCAAAAGGCAGGAGGCTATGGGTTTTTGTTGCCCGGAAGCAGCTGGAATGTGGTAGAAAGAATACGAGGTTACAGTCAGAACACCCGGGTTCACATTCGACTCTGTCACTGAGCAGCTGAGTGACACTGGGTGAATTATCTAAGCTCCAGAATATAAGTTTCCTCATCTGGAAAATGGGAGTAATAACATCTGCACAGGCTGTTATAAGGATTAAATTAGACAAAGAACCTGAAAGCATCCGGACCCATGCTTGTGAGTAAACAATTAGTAATTGTGGAATGGAATCAGAGGATCAGTCCTCAGCCTGGGTGTTTTCAGTGAGTCTCTCTTGAGAAGGAGTGGCTGAATAATTCTGGGATTTTGTTTGTCAAAATGATCGACGTTGGCTCTGCACTGTGACCTTGGGGAAGAAAGGCAGCGAGGTTTTCAGTGGGGAAGGTGGGCAGCAGGGAGGTAGGATGAGCCATGTGAAGGGGGATCTCTTAGTGGAGCCTCGTGTTGAGCTGGCTGCAAACCACCACCCACGGGAGCCTCAAGGAAGACCTGGGATAGGTACATAGCATGTTTTTTTTTATCCTGTCTTGATGCCTGGCATGTAGAGGCCCCCAGAAGAAACTGATCTCCTTCCCGGAAGTCCATATGACTAATCACAACTTTATATATGTTGCCCACCCCTTAAATTCTTGAGAGTCTCCAGATACTTACTGGCCACGGCAGCTAAGGCATTAATTGCTCTGGATATTCTAGAGGCTTTGAAAAAATTTCCTACTTATTTTGGCAAGGCACTATGGGGTCTACCTCCTGTAAGTTGTTCAAATGAGGCTTCTGGCCATGTAGAAGTGGTAGCTAGAGGCTCTTTGAATTAAACAAGCAGTCTTTGCTACAAAAACAGGAAAGGTTTCTAACCTGGGATCCAAAGATCTCTTAGTGTCCATGGGGAGAAATCAGAGGCTTTGTGGACTTGGATGTGAAAACAAATAAAATTTTTACTTTCAGTAATATAAAATTCAATATTCAATGTGAATTCAATTCAATTTCAGTACGAGTGTGGCATACTAAACTCCTCAGTAGCCATAGCTGTAACTGATTATCACGCAGAGAAATTACAGATATTTTTATATCACATTGCACTTGTTACAGATGTCTTAAAATATCGATATTCATCACTACTTTGGTATCATGGAAGTTATTGAACATGGACTAGCTATTCTTGTTTATTGTACTAATAAAGAAGCACATGGCATCATTGACTCAATGGGCATGAGTTTCGGCAAACTCCGGGAGACGGCGAAGGACAGGGAAGCCTGGAATGCTGCAGTCCATCGGGTTGCAAAGAGTCAGACATGACTGAGTGACTAAAGAACAACAAAGAAGCACATATATTTTTATGTTATCACACATTTATTTCTAAAAGTATTTTTAAATTTGTATTTCAATATAAATTTCCTTTCTAATCTTAGTATTTTACTTTGTCATTTCAAAAGTGTTATTTTGAGGAGTCCATAATCCTCAGTGGACTGCAAGGTGGGTTCACAGTATAAAGAGAAGTCTAAGAGCCCCTAACTTACAGCATTCTCTCACACACGACTGATGAAATGAACAGCAGTAGCTAATAAATAGTTTCTATCAGAGTGGGATGTGTTTTCTTCCCACCCATCATTCTTGTCTATGGGTAGCTTTGGAGTTGTCAAGGGACCTTGGCATCATGAAGATAATAACAATAATAATAATCATGCTAATAATAGCTAAACTTTGTTGAGGGCTGCCATAAGCCAGGTGCTATTACAGGCATGTTCCATGTCATATTTTGTTGGACTCTCCTAACTCCTTTAGGAGCTTTAGACAGCAAAATGTCTCCCTACCTTCCATGATGATAGAGCAAGGGTGTAGGTAAAGGCCAGAGTTGGGACCGGCACCTTGGGACAGGGCTGGGGTCAGCGGAATACAGCCACCTCAGTCATGCAGGGTCCAACACTTAGAAAGCACCTGTGCTTGGTTTAACACTCTGTTGTTGCTGTCTTGACATTCTTAACACATTTGGGACAAGGAGCTCTGGATTTTCCTTTTGCACCGAGTCCTACCAGTCACGTAGCTTGGCTCCCTTGGATATACTGAAATTATTCAAATGTGTGACAACTCCTGATGCTGGGAAGCTGCAGGGAGAACCCCGGCTCCTCCTTATCATGCTCATCTAGCTGACCTTAGCTATTTTGATTTGATCATTTTGAGTGTCAAAGATGTCCACTGAAGCAAGGGGAGGGATACCTGAATAATCAGCTGGAAGGGGTTTGATCCCTGGGAAAACCTTTCTGATTGGAAGTCGCTTGCCTTGCTGAGGAGTATTTTCATGTGTTATTTTCCAGAGGGCTTATTCTACAGGTCAGGGAGCTAGAGGAAGCAGAATGAAGTGTGTTCTGGAAGGGAAAATGAGATCTGGTATGCCTGGAGTCTATAGGTCTTGCAGCAAGGCTCTAGAAAGGAATACGACTTTCTTGTCTATGGTGGTTTAATGATTGTACAAAGAGAAAACCCTACTTCTTCTAAAGAGGAGATGCTCTAACGCATGAGAAAATTCATATATGATTTGTTTCTTAAGTTGCAAAGGTGATGCTGGAATGAGTCTAGTGAAGTCCTGTCTGTTTTATGGCTACGTTTTTACAAACAGTTGCAGGATCATGGGTGTGACGGAGGTCGGGGAGAACTTTCCTAGACTTTTCAGAGGGATGGAATGCAGGCTCCCAGAGCCCTCCCCTCATTGGCGTGACGTCCACGACACAGTGGGTCTGACATCAGGACCCATGTGTGTTGGCTTAGTTGTCGGATGCTTTTCCAAAGGAGGCATAATTTCCCTTTAATTTTTCAATTTCCTTGTGATTATTACCACTCTTTTATCATGGCTAATAAGTCTGAGGTGACTTCAAGCAGCCAAACCCAATTGCTGAGTCAGTCTGGGGCTTTCAATTGGAAGTCAGGCTGAAGTTTTGATAGATGGGTTTGGCGGGTGGACATGAACGGGTGTTTCAGTAGCATCCACACAGATGGACGCTAAAATAACTTTTAACTAAGGGCACAAGGATACTTAATATGCTTCATGTTCACATGTGGGGGAAAAAATTATACAGCTGTATTTAAAGGAGCTCAGTTTCAAAAATAAAAGTGTACAATCCTAAAAGACAATCACCTTGTCTTTGGAAATACAAGAGTCCATTTTCAAAGCTACGAAAAGTTATATGGCACTTTCCCCCCACACCCCAATGCATTTATTATAATACATCCAACCATTTACTAGCTTTGTGTCTTTGAGTAAGTTACTCAAGTTCTCTGTGCCTCTTTTTCTGTAAAAATGGAGATAATATTAGTATCCATGTCTGGGGTTATTGCAAGGAGTGAATGAGACAATTCCTATAAAGCCTAGCTCAATGCCTAACACATCATAAACACTCAATTAATATAAACTGTCATCCTCATCATAATTTTGACTGCTGTTTTGTAATTATACCATCTGTGAGATCCCAAATCGGCGGCTGATGATCTTTCCCCGACTGGGGCATCTCAGTCTTTCTCTGGGAAGAAACTTTAATCTCGACCTGGTCAAATCCATTGTCCCAGTCCATCCAAACCCTCCCTGGCTCCGATTCCAGCCTCTTAACCTCCCTCCACCCTTCCCGCATTCCTGTGTCCTGGGTCTTATTTATTTTTCAGTCAACTGAGGGTGTTGTTAAATCTTTTATTTTTCTGGCTGCCCAGTTTGGTTCTGAGGCAGTCCACTCCCTGTCCTGCTCATGACAAGAATGCTTGGGAATGCTCAGCCAGCCATATCCCTCCTCTGTCAGAACACCCTGTTCTTAACGCTCTTTGAGAAGAGGCGTTTCGGAGGCTTCCCCCAATTGCAGTGACCTCCCCTCCCCATTAAGCCAATGGTCTGGTGATAATGAAAGCCCAATGGCTGAGAAAAAGCTGCGGGGAGGTGGTAATCTCGGGGAACATCACGCATTGCCTGCACGTCCCAGGTTTTCCGCTCAAGGCTTAAAAAAAGAGATATTAAGAGGCTTCGCCTGACAGTGTGTGTTGAAGGCTGGGTGATGATGCCACCACTTAATTAGTGTTGTCATGATCTCCATTTGAGTGATTTGTTTAGCTCTTTGTAGCCCTTTCTGGCTTGAGCACATCATGTGATATTGACAAACTGTTGGGAAATGAGAGCGCGGTGATGCTTGAATTAATGTGGGCATCATACAGTGAACATCTTAGGTCCTTTCGACAGGACACCTGGGATCTCAAGTCATTGGCAGGACATGAGTGAGTCTACACAGCTTGCCTTGGAGGTAGGTATGGCTAACCTCCTTTCCCCATTGGGAAAGCTATGGTCCAGGGACTGGGGATTTTCAAATTATTCTCATCACCCGGGGCTGGATGAAAGAAGCTTTTGGGAGAGCCACGCTGAGTCTCTGCTTGGGGAGGTAACCCAGAGACCACACCTACTCCCCGAACTTACTGACTTTCGGAAATCAACCATTTGGAAGAGTGTGGTTTGGGTTATGATCATACCCCAGCAGCCCCTTCTCTGGCCTTGTTAATCTGATTCAGGATCTTAACCTGGGCTGGCTGGAGGCTGGCCATGTCATTCTACAGATCTCAGATACCCCTCAGCGCCCTCGTAGAGCCAGCCAATGGAAAAGTACAGTGTCTTCTGGCTCCTGGGCCCTGCCAGCTCTGGCTGGTCTCTTCGATACCACCTTTTCTTCTTAGGGAGTGGGAGGATAGCATTCAAACTGAAAGCGCAGGTTTTTCTTTGGTTTTTATAGGAAAAACAAATTGGCATGAATGCTCTGTCAAACCAGCTCAGGCTGTTTGGGCAGATGCCTTTCTTTGCTTTTTTCTGTTTATTTTCCAACAAATCAATGCTTAACTGCGCTGTTATTGGAGCAGAGCAACAGGTGCAAAAAAATAACTCTGCTGCCAACTCAAATGAAAAGGTAGGGCTTATACCCTCTGGGAGGTATTCAGAAGATAACAGAAGCCCCTGCCAGCAACTGAATTAACAGCTCTGTTTACGGTGGGTTCTATGTTAACCTGCCCCTAACCCTCTGACACATAAACACACTATTGTCTCAGGGAGAGACATGCAGCCATCCAGACAGCCAGCTGCTTTATTCTGTCCTGCGTGGAGATTGGTTTTGGCTGAGGCTGCTTTGCAGAACTCATGGCTGCCAACTCCAGGTCTTGGTGAGGGTTTCCTGTGAAGGCAAGGGCTTGGGGTTGTTGGAGAAAGGAGGACCAGTCCTGGTTTTTCTTATTTAATTATTTATTTCTAATTGGAGGATAATTGCTTTACAATGTTGTGTTGGTTTCTGCTGTACAATGAAGTGAACCAGTTATATGCAGACATATATTCCCGCCCTCTTGAGCTTCCCTCCCAATCCCCCATCCCTCCCATCTAGGTCATCACAGAGCACCAAAGCTGTTTATTTTACACACAGTAGTATATATATCTGTCAACGCTACTCTCTCAATTTGTCCTATCCTCTCCTTTCTCCACTGTGTCCACAAGTCTCATCTCTACATCTGCATCTCTACTCCTGCCCTAACCCTGTTTTTTAAGGGAGTTGAAGTTCTTTCCAAGCTTGGCCATTTCCAAATGCCAAAGCAGGTCACCTGGCTCTCCCTGCTCTTGTTCTACTCTAACTCCAGCAGGAGATGGCCAATGAGGCCAGATGACCTTGGAAAAAGCTATTACAACATTTTCAGAAGCGGTGCCCTTGCTGGACAGTCCAGTTGAGCAGGGCAGCTTCTGTGTTTTGTTCACTCTTATGCCCCCAGCACCTAGTACAGTGCCAACATCTAGTAGCTCGTCAATGAATATCTATTAATTGGAAGGGATCAATATACTAGCAGGGCAAACATTTCTTGATGATTGTTTCTCTCCATTGAAGGCTAAGATACCAGGTTTCTTTGGTATGAGGTCTAAAAGCCAGGGTGGTTAATCTTTGGAAGAGCTGTGGTGGGGATGGGATGGAATAAGGGGTGACTCAGCCAGCTATGAAATCCCCTTGATGACAATAATCATTACAAAAATCCTCCACAAATGCTGTGTTCTGAGGACTGTTTGGCCTTCACAGACTCATACTTGTTAAGTTGCTGAGCATTGTTGCGTTGAACAAGGTGGTACTGGATGTTAGGAAGTGCTTTACTTCAAGTTAGGCAATAAGACAGGGAGAGAATCTCCGCAGGTGAACTGAAGCTTGAGTTCTTCAGATTGAAATGTATTGCCTCTGACTTCACGAGGACTTCCTGGTGTTTATGGATGTTTATTTTAGGGCCAATATCTGCTGGAGTTCGTTATCTTGTTTTGGGAACTTGAAAGAACTCAAGTAGATGAGTTTTTAACCAGAAGCTCTTAATGGCAAGGGTGCTTAAGGATTGGTGAAGGCGGGGTCTTAAAAGCATAGATTCTGATTCATAGGTCTAGGTGGGACCTCAGGAAACTCCAAGTTTAACTTCTTCTTAGGTGCTGATGATACAAGAGGCCCGTAGACCAATCGTGTGGCCTCTTCAGCCAAGTAGGAAAATAAGCATTGTAAAGGTAATCTCCCAGTTTCCATACCTATGCCTTTCCAAACACCTATGGAGACCTCGGTTGTAATAGTAGGCTGGGTTGTTTTTTTTTGGTTTGTTTGTTTTTGCTTTTATTTTTTGCTATGTGTTGCTTGTGGCTACTGTGTTTTAGAAGAAAGATCAAGGATTGGTCAGGAGAGAAACACTGAGGTTCAGGGTGGTGGGGTATACGGTGAATTTTTTACTACATTGCCGAACAGAGGTCCAGAATGACTGTCCTGGATGCAGCATGGTTCCTCCTTCAGCTGCTGATGGAGAGGGAAAGGGGAGGCCCTTCCTGCTGCCACTGTAGGAAAACTGTGCAACACTCATGTCAAGAAAGAGCAAGAATAAAAACTCTCAGGGCTTCTCTCAGAGGTATCAGGGTAGACTTTCTTCTGACTCCGACTCCACTACAAGTTTTCTTTTCATTTCAATCCTACACGAGTGCAACAGAGATTTTGATTTAAAGATCCATGGTGTCAATAGATTTGTAGGTGTCAGTGGATGGTCTTTGGAGGGCCTTTTGCACAAAACATGTGCAAAACTTGGTGTGAGTGTGCAGTCTGGGGAGGAGAGAACCATAGTTTCCCTTGAGGTCTGAAAAGACTCCGTGACATTCATGTTTCAAAGCTTGCCCTATTTTTAGTTTGTCATAGCTGAACACGATTGATAAAGGCCCCTGAGGTCATGTAAGGGAATCTTGTTTTTTGATCAATTTTGGTTCTTGTCTCCGGTTAGTGTCTGTTTCTTGTCTGAACTGTCACTGACACTGATAAAAATCAGCATAAGATGTGTATTTTCAACTGGCTTATAGTTAGTAAAGTGTCTCTATAATGAATCGATTCTCAGGCTCCCACTGTGGCATCGTTGCTCATGTAAACGCTTGAAAGCCCAGGAATAATGCTTCCGATGTTGCCCCTGGGAACATGAAATGTCTGTCTTGGAACACATTATGAGGGTATGAAATTACCTGTGATGTAATCCTGAGAGGATCAAATACATTCCCCAAGCTTGATTCATATTTTGATTCATTTGGAAAACATGAATTATCATCTTTGTTGCATTCAGTTAGATTTCACATGTACTTGAATTTTCTTTTCTCCTCATTGGGAGTAGTTCTCTTGAAATGACAGTCATATTGAAACAGGAAGTCAGTAAGCTGTTGCAACATTCTTCGGGCAAATGCTGTGAATTCACCTGCTGGTAACTTTGATTAAGGACTGAGAATGGTCCGGATAGTGCTGTCATTGCAAAAGTGATTATTTAAAGTGCCTAATTGTTCCTTGGGCTTGAGGAGCAAAAATACCCACATGAGACAGTATTCTGAGGCAGTTTGGGGATGATGTGGTTGAATGAATCAAGGATCTGGGAAGAAGGCAGACTGTGGCTTTGACTCTTGATCCCCTAGGGCTGGGACCTGGGAATGCAAGCAAAGCCCTGCTTATGATCTGCTCTGTGGCCCTGGTGGCTTCCCATGTATCTTCACCCTCCCAACAGAAGAAAACACTTCTTTTTGAACTAATTCAGTTCTAATCCAGATGAAGCACAAAGCATTGTGGATTGGTTTATTTCTAGAATATAAACTAAAAATCATTTTATTGAATCATACAAGGAATATTCATATGTGTATGCAAATATATTCATTATTTACATGTATAGATTAATATATTTGCATGAATATATAAATACTCCTTTTATGATACCTGGGTTTGATCCCTCAATCGGGGAAGATCCCCTGGAGGAGGGCACAGCAACCCACTCCAGTATACTTGCCTGGAGAATCCTAGGGACATCTCCAGAGAATCACAAAGAGTTGGACACAACTGAAGCAACTTAGCACACATAAATTTATTTTAATGGCTAAAAGTATCATAGATAAAACTGGCCCTAAATATTCCTACCTGAGTATGCTGTAGGTATGGAAAAATGATAATGGAATTCTCCCCTTTCATTCTAAAAAGAACTCTTGAATATATTGAGAAGAGAGATGACTTCAGGTTGCTCTGGCAAAAAAGAAACATGTTTCAATCAGGATCCCTGCATGATTGAATGGACACAGAGAGCTTTGAAATCCAGGAGAAACCTGGTAAAGGTGTGAGACCCCAGGTGGCACAAGGAGAATGCTGTGACGGTGTGTAGGATGGGGCTGGGGCTGAGGATGAGCTGAGGGCATCTTTCTTCTTTGGCAAAGCACCCCCATCTCAGCAGAAAGTGCCAGGGTTTGTTGCTAGACACTCGGAGTTTGAATTCTCTGCTAGTTTCAGTTCCTTCAAAACTGTGTGAGCTTGAACAAGTGATACAACCTCTTGGAGCCACAGATGAACCATCTGCTAAATGACATAATGCCTTACAGAGCAATTGTGAGTATTGACTGAGATAATGGATTTAAAACTGAGAAAAGAGGCAGCACATTTAAATGTTCGATAAGCCCTAGCTACTATAGTATATAGCTACTATTCATAGTAGCAATACAGCACTTGGTCTTAGGTCTCAGCAGCCCCACCACAGAGCGAAAGACACACCTTGCTCTAGATGAGCAAGCCCAAGCTGGGCTGTATTTGTCTCTGCTGGCAGGTCCTCTCCGTGTGTTTAAGAGAGACCAGTGGAGCAGGGCTTGGCCTTGTTAGGAGTCCCGAGGCTGGGCAGAGCTTCCTGGGCTCCGGAAGACCTGGCTCTGGTCCTTTGCCAAAGTTCCAAGGGAACCTCCTTCTCACTTTTCTGTCCTTAAAAGGTCAAATCCCAGACCCTTTCTTCTAGTAATTGAGCAATTCGTGTGCTAAGGGACCCTGTAGGATAGAGATCCGCGGGCCGTCTTCCACCAGGAGCTCCCATCTTAGACGAGCTGCTCACCTGTGCACCTGCAAACCAGCCATGGTGTGTGGGAGCAAAATGCTGGGGCGGTAACCCAGGGCCTACAGAGGTGTGCCCTCCCACTGCTGCTGGCAGCCTCAGGCAGCGTGTGTCTGGTGGCACGAAGGGGAGCAGGAAGCAGGTGGAGGGGCAGAGCACGGCTTCTGTGAGCAGGGGCTCAGAGATGCTTTCCCTCGCCCAGCCTAATGGTGTGTCACCCAGCAGAGCAGGATGGGGCTGGGGAGCCCGAGGCCAGCCCTAGGCTAGAGTGTGCCAGCTCACTGGGACTGCTGAACATGATGTAGATGGTAGAAGTTAGAAGCCTTGCTTGAAATGAACTTAACCCTCAACTTCCACCTTGGAGACTCAATGAAATAATAAGTCACAACACAACAAATAAAAGATAATAGTAATTAGGGACTTCCCTGTGGCTCAGATGGTCAAGAATCTGCCTGCAATTCAGGAGACCTGGTTCGATCCCTGGGTCGGGGAGATCCCCTGGAGAAGGGAATGGCAATCCACTCCAGTATTCTTGCCTGGAGAATTCCATGGACAGAGGAGCCTGGGGGGCTACAGTCCACAGGGTTGCAGAGAGTCGGACATGACAGAGTGACTAACACTTATTAGCTTGTATTCACCAAGTACTTAATACATATATTGTGATATGTGTAATATGTACCAAGCATTCTACTCGTATCACTTCATTTTGTCTCTCAACAACCGTTTTCATATCATCCCCATTCTATCAGTGAGGAAACTGAGACCCAAAGAAGTTGAATCACTTGTCCAGGTGNGGGGGCTACAGTCCACAGGGTTGCAGAGAGTCGGACATGACAGAGTGACTAACACTTATTAGCTTGTATTCACCAAGTACTTAATACATATATTGTGATATGTGTAATATGTACCAAGCATTCTACTCGTATCACTTCATTTTGTCTCTCAACAACCGTTTTCATATCATCCCCATTCTATCAGTGAGGAAACTGAGACCCAAAGAAGTTGAATCACTTGTCCAGGTGATTAGTCAGTTGGCAAAACCAGGCATTGAACCATGGTCATTTGACTGCACAGCCTGGTGCTTCCCACCATTGCACCATCCTGCCTCTGAAGAGTCTGCCTCAACCCTAAGAATATTGCCCAGGCCAGCCAACACAGTTCAGAGAGAAGCTTCAGGGCAGACCCCACGGTGACAGCTAACATTTCCTGACATACTGTGTGAGAATTTTACAAACGTTCTCATTTGATCCACATGTCAACTCCATTTCTCCCACTTTTTATCATGGGGGAAAGTGAAACTTTAAACAGGATGGTACTTCCCCAGGGTCAACACAGCCTGCCAGGGAGCAGAATCAAGACTTCAATCCTCACCATCTGAGTCACCATGAGAACTGCCCTCCGGAAGCATGGCAACACTGGGCTGGGTTTGAAGCTCCTCACACCTTGAGTATGTCCTTTCAACCCAGATGTTAGTGAGATTCTGTCTTTGTGGCTAGTCTCACCCACTCCCAATTGAGCTGCTGAGCAACAGTTAAAATGTGAGACTCTTAACCTTTAGGGTCAGACTAGGCGATCTGCTGGCCCCGTCTCTGATCCATTGGTCTTCCCCGTGCATGGTGGTCAAGCTGGTACTGGAAGGGAATCCACTTTTGATGAAGGTCTGGTGGGTACAGACATGGCGGGTCGTCTCTATTTGTGGGTGGCTTAGAAGCAGTGTGAATCTGTAGCAACTTGGGGCACTGTGGGTGCTTGTGTTTAATCCCAAGGGGCCCTTTAACCAAGTGGGGAATAAAGGGTGATTCTGGCCACCCCAGCAGAGCACAGTGCTGCCTCTCTGCCAAATTGAGTTCGGATTGGCCAAACCCTAGTGGCCCAGGGAGTTGCTGCCTAGGATAGAAGAGTGTCCGACAGGAAGGCTGGCATGAGGGACCATCTGCTGTAATTGATTGGATCCCACCCATGGTTCCTCCTCTTGAAATAAAGAGTAGACTTCTGTCATCCAAAGTATCAGTCTTAGAATTGTGGTGCAAAGGGTGACATCTTGGGTGAATGTGGAGGAATCAGTGAAGTGAATGCAGATGGAAAAACCTTGTATATCTCAGTGCATTTCAATCTTTCGGTTTGAAATAAAATTTACTTTTTTCTTTTTTTTGATGTGCATTTTTCAATACCTCAAGTAACAATTTATGCTGTGTTCCCAGAATACATACTATGTGAGAATACACAAAGGGGGGTCCAATAGTTAGTGCGTTTTCATAAACTTCCACCTAGGAGGCACTTACCAGGTATGGGACTGAAGGACTTCAGTCCTCCAGCAAGCCTAGGTGGTGGTTTCCCAGGAGAGAATATAGCAGCTCAGAAAGGCTAGTCCAAAGTCGCCACACCAGCAAGAGCAAAATCTGAGCTGTTGTTTCCACGGGCTCTGATTTGACTGGTGCTCATGACTAGGCGTGATCTGGCTCCGGGGCTTTTTTTCCACGGTTGGTGCATGAGTGCTGCTAGAATCTAGTGGGAAGAGGCTAGAGATACAGCTAGGCATCCTGTAGTGTACAAGATAGCCCTCCCAACAAGTACCATCCTGGACCAAAATGCCAGTCATACCGAGGCTGAGAAACCCTGCTTTTCACCCTAGAATTATCTCTCTAGCTGGAGATGAGGTGAAGCGGATCCTTCTCCAGTTTGCTTTTAGCTCAAAGGGTGGAATTGTTTTTCCTTAGGCTCTGAATTTACTGCTTCCAATCTTGGATCTTCCTGACCCAGGGATTGAACCTGGGTCTCCCGCATTGCAGGTGGATTCTATACCATCTGAGCCACCAGGGAAGCCCAGGGACCTTTAACTTCATAGCATTACTTATCCTTCCAAATAGCCCTTAGGCTTGGAGGACATCCACGGTCCCCTGACTTCCTCTTTGGAATCTAAAGATGTTGAGCTCGGAAGGAGTAACACACTCAAGGTCACATAGCTCAAAGACAAAGATGGGGAGTCTGGGTTCCAACCCAGCCCTCAAAGTCTCCAAAGTCTCCACCTCCCATAATTGATACTTTTTTTTAAAAGAAAATAAATGCTGAAGGTAAAGTAAAAAGATTAACGAGAAGCATTAAATACTTCTCAATTAAAAGGATTGCTTTTCATACTCCATCAGGAATCGCCTGGGTATCCCCGGTAGCTCAGCTGGTAAAGAATCTGCCTGCAATGCAGGAGAACCCAGTTCAATTCCTGGGTCAGTCAGGAAGTTCCCCTGGAGAAGGGATAGGCTACCCACTCCAGTATTCTCAGGTTCCCTGGTGGCTCAGACAGTAAAGGATCCACCTGAACTGTGGGAGGCCTGGCTTTGATCCCTGGGTTGGGAAGATCCCCTGGAGGAGGGCATGACAACCCACTCCAGTATTCTTACCTGGATCCCATGGACAGAGGAGCCTAGTGGACTACAGTCCATGGGTCACAAAAGGTTGGACACACGACTGAGCAACTAAGCACAGCAGAAGGTAATCACCATGTACCATGGAAGTCTTCGTTTGTATACGGGAGTGTGAGTGAGTTCGTTATAATAATAATGCTTTTTCTTTCTTTCTTTCTTTCTTTCTTTTTTTTTTTTTACCATTCTCAAGGCACATTTATTATCTATTATCTCATTTGATCTTCTCAACAATCTTGTGAGGCTGTTGGGGGGCAAATGTCCTTATTTCACACTTGAAAAGCTGGATCTCCAAGGGATTAGAACTTGGTGAAAGGCCTCCAGGGGCCTTCCGTGCCCATCCTGAGGGCATGGTCCCTGCCGCCCCGAGCTGGCTTGAGAACACTGGCCTTCTCTCCCCAGCAGCCTGGGTGAGCTCGGTGAACTCTGACTCACTAAGGAATAAGCCACATAAACTCTTTTATGGGTGCTAACCATTTACTGGGCCCTGTAAAAAAGGGCCCCTCATTGTGTGGCTGCTTTCCCTTGGAAAGGGGGTGCCAGCCGGGAGTGCGCTCGGCCTCCTGGGGGCCCGGATGGGAATGGGGCAGCTGTGACCGTGCAATCCTCAGGACTTCTCTCTGGCTGGGAGTAGTTCTGGATGCCTCATGGTGAGACATGGTGTCCGCCTGGAGGAGAGGGGCTTGTGGAGCATTTAGTCAAAAGAGGAAGTCTGGCCCATGTGTTCCTGCGAAATTTATTGAATTCTTAGTACCCGCTGAGCTCTCTGTGCTCACAAGCTCATTTGATGCCCACAGCCCTTTGAGTCTGGGTTGTTCCCATTTTACAAGTGGGGGAAGTGAGGATCAGAAAGATTCAGGTTGGATAGACTTGAGCTTGTTTCAAGGTCACCCACCGGGAGCAGGCGAACTAGGATCTGAGTCCACCTCTCCCTAACTCCAAAGCTGGGTGCTCGGTCCTCACCCCACTCTGCCTTCTAGATTTTAGGGAATTGGTGAAGAGAAGCCCTGAGCCAGCCGGCTGAGGAAGTGGGTCATAGTTGGCCCCAGCAGATCTGACTTCCACTGAAATAGCCACGTCGAAACAGCCCTGCAGGCAAACCCTTGTGAAAGAATTTCAGGGAAGCCTCCCCTGCACACNTATATACTTTCATTCTCTTTCATTGAAAGATTTTGCTGTTTTAAATGCTGCCTCCTGCCCCCCCCCCGCCCCAATTCCATTAGGGTCCTATTTGCAGCCGACTGGTGCCATGCTTATCTCCTTGCTTCCTGTGGTCTGCACTCCTTGACTTGTAGATGCGTCTCTCCATTCTCTGCCTCTGCCTTCACATGGCATGCTTCCCTGTGTGTTTGTGTCTCTGTGTGGCTCCTCTGCAAGGAAACCAGTCACTGGATTTAGTGGATTTAGGCTGGACCTAAATCCGTAATGGTGAAGGACAGGGAAGCCTGGTGTGCTGCAGTCCATGGGGCCGCAGAGTCAGACACGACTGAGCGACTGAACAACAACAACAACTAACCCACTATGCCCTCAGCTTTACTTAACTAACCACATCTGCAAAACCCTTATTTCTTGATAAAGTCACATTCTGAGGTTCCAGGTAGGCATGATTTAGGGGACACTGTTCAGCCCACGACCTGGACTATCCTGACTGTATGTCAGGATATTATACGAACTTAGTTTCTGTCAGAAGAGATCTGCAAAAAATTCTTCCAGAAAAGCATTCTGAAGTTTTAGCCATTGACTAGAGCGGAAAGTAGCTTCTCTCTTTGTCCAGGCAGGGTCTGTCTTATTGTCAATAAGCTGCTTTGGTCATTTTTGTTATCTGACTGGCTCCCATAGATATTTGGGTTTACAGCTCCTGATTTAGAGTAAAAAGTGAGCAATATTGTGATGCAGAGAGAATGGGAGGCTCCTGAGTAGTGTGTAGCAAGGAACCTGATTCCATAAACGTTGTTGAATAAATGAATGGCTCTGTTGGAAGAGTGCAGTGGAGCTGTTCTGGCGGCGCTCTCTCTGGAAGACCACAGATGATGTCTGTTATGTCCCCGTGCAGCAGCCATTACCTTGGAAACAGGCCATCCTGACAGCGTGTCAAGGAAGTTGTTACAGGGAATTATTTCAGCCAGAAGAGATGTCTGCAAAGCAATCTGTTCCAGCCTACTGTGTCATGGAGTAGTCCCCATGTCCCCATTTTTTTTTTGCTGGAAATGCAGCGGCAACCAGCATGAAGCCTACACCTGTCATGAGCTAATGTGTGATTCCTGCCAAGGTTTGCACTTGGGCTCCATTAACAGGGCAGAAGAGACCTTCCAGGGAAGTGTGTTAATGTTTAACCCTTTACCCGCAAATTCTCTCTCCCCGAGAAATCTGCCTCTTGCCAAACCGCCCCCAGACATTTGGAATTTTGCTTTTTAACATTTTTTTTCATTTGGGAGGTAGATTGGAGAAAGGCTAGTTAATAGATATTGACCTTCAAGGGCAAGTTTCATGGACCTTCTTGAAAAATCAAGGAAAAACAAAGCTGAGCCTTGTCCTGGAGAGTGTTCCTTGGCAGAAATTATATAAAACTGAGATGAGAACCAAATTTCATTGGTGTCAGATGTCTCCTTTCTGTCCAGCTCAGCCAGAGCAAAACCTGGGTGTCTAGGAGGGAGGTCAGCAGATCCTAAACTTAATAATAACAATCTGCTGTTTCTGTGTATAGCGGGGTTAGGGGGCAGTTTTCAGGTGGGATATGCATTTCACTATGGTTTGTTTCCTACCATGAGATGTGGGTGGGGAGAGATTGGTGAGGAACACCCCTCCCCATGCCTAACCTTTGTAGACTTGGAAACACTACCCATCAGATCAAGGGTGGGGTAAATGCAGTTAAATGGTATAGAGGCCGATGGTTATGTTCATGTTTGCAGAGAAAGAGCTGAGTACGTGGAAGGATGGCTGAAACTCAAGGGTCAGAGTTGGAGAACCAGAGCTTAGGAGTCTGGGGGTTCTCAGTGGTAAAGACTTGGGCTTAGAAGGTATGCTCTGGAAAGTATTAGGGAGTGAAGAAACTCCAGAGAGGGTGGCTCTGTGCTGATGATAGAGACTGGCTTACAGAACATGGCTCTGCAGGAAACGTTTGTTGAGAGGCAGAAATTGGGCAGTCCCCTGGGGTGGAGGAGAGGTTATTTTGTTTCTTTTCAGTGTGTTCACCGGGAAGGACCCCATTGCTTTAAAAGACCTATCTGATTTCTTTAAACATTTTAATATCGTTTCTAATTAGGGCTTCCCTGGTGGCTTGGCTGGTAAAGAATTTGTTTGCAATGCTGGAGACCTGGGTTTGATCCCTGGTTGGGAAGATCCCCTGGAGAAGGGAATGGCTATGCACTCTAGTATTCTGGCCTAGAGAGTTCCATGGACTGTATAGTTCATGGGGTTGCCAAGAGTTGGACACAACTGAATGGCTTCCGCTTTCTTTCAATGTTCAAATATATTGTCTTTATAAACAAAGTCAGCCTCATCTGCAGGATGGTACAATGAAGTGTGTTTATATATTCGAGTGTGACATGTAAAAGTGATTAGTATATAGCAAGTGCTCAATAAGTGTCAGCTATTATAATTTTTTGCTGACTAAGGTCCGTCTAGTCAAGGCTATGGTTTTTCCTGTGGTCATGTGTGGATGTGAGAGTTNAAAGAATTTCAGGGAAGCCTCCCCTGCACACCCCACCCCCACCCCCAGCCTGGAGGGCACAGGGACTGGGATCTGAGCTTCAGCCCTTTCAGGGTTAAACAGTAACCTTTCTACCGCTTGTAGTTGAGCAAATGCTGGCAAGGAACAAGCCTAGCCTTGAGCAAACAGGAGCTGGTGCCATGCCCTCTCCCTCTCCCAGCCACCCCTCTGGGGACCTGGAAGCTTTCTTTTGCCTTCAAGTCCCCCCATCTGATTTCTTAGCTTAGGGCGATTGCTCTAGAAAGCTCAATGGGAAAAGAAAAAGTTTGACTTGGGTTGGTTTTCTCTGAGAGTGAGGATCCAAGACATTTCTGGAAATGAACTTCAAAAGCGATTTACTAGCCCTTCAATTTCTGCCCGGGGAAACTGGGGCCCACGGTTACTTCTGGTTCAGGTTGTCCATAGGCATAGTGCCCCTCCTCATCATAACATGCCTGTTATGCAGTTACGTCCTGTTTGGTGCCAAGTGCTCGAGGTGTGCAGACTCACTTAAGCCCCAACCAATACATACGGTGGCTACAATGGTCTGTATTTTACATAAAAGGAAACTGTGGTTCAGAGAGGCTAATAACTTGTTTGACTTGGTACAAACCAGCTAAGAACTTAGCTGGTATTAAGTGGTGAAACTTGGGCTAAACTCGAGCTCTTTCTGACGTCGAAACTCATCTCTATGGCACCACCGCATACAACTCAGCTCTGCTACCTCCCCTCCCTGTGGGCTGTTACAGAGCTCATCATTGCCACCCCATCTTGCCTGCTCCTACCTTCTACTCAGGCTGGATTCAGGCCCAATTATTTGCCAAACAACCAGGATGATGATGTTAATGATCATCATAAATGTTTCTGTTTAGCCTAATTCAACTCTTAATCACTGTTCTACTACCTGTTCCTAGAACTGTGCCCAACCCATTGCAAGGCTAATAAATATCTGTTGAAAGAATGAATATATGAATGAATTTTTATGTCTTTTCCAGACCCCTTTTCTCCCCTCTTAAGCCCTACATTGACCCAAAGGAGCAGTAGTTAAATTAGAGGAAGGGGTTTGAGGGAGTGGAATGGCTCTGGTTAGGCAATTTCTATCCTAGGGATGTTGGTGACACATGAAGATGCAAATTTTCACCCAAACAGGCAGAGAATTTTCCATGATCTTCTACTGTAATTCTAGCTTCTCCCCACTCCAACATTTAGAAAGAGCAGGTTACCCTTAGAGGTCCCGGGTAAGGCTCAGTCACCTTCTGGAAACAGACTGTTCATCCTTTGAATGACTGAATGCACTTCTGAGGCTTTGAGTCTGGCATGGGGGTAAGAACATTGTAAGTGCTGGAGGACCGAGGTGAATATTTCTAAAGCATAAAATTTTCATACAGTTCAAAAAAAAATCCAAAAACAGGCTCATGGAAGAAAGGCTCTTCTTGATCCTTTACTGAGAAAATGAGCCTCATACTGAGAAAGTCCCATTCAGGTCAACTGTGAAGCTTGCAGTATCCTCCAAGTGGATGGCATCATTGACTCAATGGACATGAGTTTGAGCAAACTCCGGGAGATGGTGAAGGACAGGGAGGCCTGGCGTGCTGCAGTCCATGCCGTTGCAAAGAGTCAGATATTGACTGAGTGACTAAATGGTGACAACTAAAAGGAAAGGGAATGTGAGGATGAACTTTTTACCAAGAAGGAAGGGTCAGTGTCTTGTTGGAGAAACCAGATGATTTATAACATTATCACAGAGCTAAGTGCTTGAAAAGCTCTAGGTCAAAAATGGCCGAGGTCCCCTGAGACCAGCCCATCTCTTGGCAGATATCCTCACTGAGGAAATTTACTGGATGCTGAGGGGCGGGCTGCTCAGGTGTGTCAGAACTCGTATAAGTCTGATTTCAAGTCCGCGTTCCCACACAGGTGCTGGGTCTGTTCTGCTCTCCATTTGGGATTTTACCGAATGGTAATTCCACTTTAAACAAAATCTCTCTGATATTTTCACTTTTGTAGAAAAAAAGAAAAAGTTGGCTGCTAGCCAGACTCACCCGGTGAGCAGGTATTACATTTTCCTCCTGTTTCATTCCCGATCAGAGATTATTCATTTATGAATGTGTGGCTGTAAAAACTTGCCTCATGCATATGAAAATTGAACCTGGAAATTTTTAATTGCCAGTCAGTTTTGCTTTTACTGAAAGGGCTGTGGCAACATGCTTGGCAGGCAGTGGTCGGGAGGACACGTTCTTTCTTCCTTCCTAAATTTGCTCTGTGATCCATACTCTGAAATGACGTTTGTCCCAGGGACGCTGACGGAACGGCCTTTTTGATCCCCTTACAGATCATGATTCTGGAAGGAAGTGGTGTAATGAATCTCAACCCCAGCAACAATCTTCTCCACCAGCAGCCAGCCTGGACAGACAGCTACCCCACGTGCAATGGTAAGGGGGCTGTGTATGTCCCTCCCCATGCAGCTTCTTCCAGCTTCTTCTTTTGCTCTGATTAGACTTCATTCCCCAACTTCATGAAGCTTACAAGGGGTGTGGGAGCCAGGGGGCCTGTGGGAAATACAGGGGGTGTGGGAACCAGAGGGACTGGAGAAAATTATTTAAGCAGGAGATCCCTAGAGGTTCCTGGAGCCCCAGCCAGAAGCCCACTCGAGATATTCTGTGGTTTCCTCTCAATATTCAAAGTTCCAGGTTGGCAAGCTGACAGAGAGGGTGAGAGAAGAGATACCCGAAGTAAGGCCATTTTAATAGTGTTGGCTGGGATGTGAAGATGGGATAGGAGAGAAAACTCGTGTGTGTGTGTGTATGTCTGTATGTCACATGGAAGCATGGACATTAAGGAGAAGAGAGTTAGAGCAGCTTCATCCTTCTGTTTCATCCTCCAGTGACTTCCCTCTATAAAGGGTGGGTAGATTTTTTTAGGAGACCATGTGCCTGCCTGTGGTGCTTTAATCTAAGATTGGTGGATTAGAAGAGGGAGGGCTTAGTCTGGGGCCTACAGAGGGTGGATCCAGCCCTGGCTTACTGTAGGATCCAGCCCTGGCTTACTCTAGAAGCCAGGCTGAATACAGTGGTTGCTAATCAGCACCGTGCACCTAGTTGTGAAGGCGGTCAGCTGGGGCAAACTCCTATGCACCGGACCGCAGCAGGTGTAAGGAGGTCTGGGTCTTCTCCCACCCTCTGCCTGCTACTAATTTCCTCCCCAGAGACACTGCTGCTCTTGCTTCCCTTGAACAACAGGGAAGTGGCTCTTGGTGAACAATGTCTGGGAGGCAGAAGTGGGATGCTAATGGGAGGTTGCATTCTCCAAGAAGCAGCCCATTCCTGGCCGGCTCCACCTTTCAATTTGGAATCCCCAGCTGCACAGCTTGGAAAACAGAAAGGGGAGACCTTCTCTTATTTGATCACCTGTCCTCCTGAACTGCTGTCTTTTCTGGGCATGAGCTTCCCTGTGGGGACCTTGAAGGATAATTCTAAACAGGGAAAAGCTCTTCAGGCTGGAAAGTCTTTTGCACCCCAAGCCCTTAGACCCTCCATTATGGCAGCATTCCTCTTGTTTGCTGTGCAGGGAGTAGAATCCACTCATCACTGTTACATTCTCACTTCCAGAAGCTCCTGGTCTTGATTGATGGGACTGGGGAGACCAGTTGAATGCCAGAGAGAAACTGAACTCGTAGGCTTTTCAGTGCTTTTCCCCAAACTTCTGGAGGCTAGTGGGGAGTCTGCCCTGTTCAACTTCAGACAAAATTATCTGGTTCTGCCAAGTTCTAATAAGCTGCACTATCAGGAACCCTCCTCTCATCTGAATCATGTGACATTGAAAGAAGAATGTACTGTAGGCCTGGTGTGGGGTTATTGAGAATTGTTGTCTCTTGTTTGCAAAGTCAGAGTTCCACAATTAGCAAAAGAAATAATTTCAAAATAAAAGAACAGAGACTTGGGGGAGCTGCAAAAAATATAGCCCACCCTTCAACAGCTGTATTGGTTGGTGAGACACCAATAAAAGTGGGAGGAATGAGAGACAGCCCGTTTAGGCTCAGTGTGTTAGTATATTTGGGAATATTTGTATGTAATTAAATTTGGGGACTAGATTCTCCCAATCTTTATCCCTTCCCCCTTCACTGTTGGCTTCACCTTTAGGACCCCAGCTGAGGGTTCAGGCCTACTTTTGTGTGGTTATGAGGTATGAGGAGTAAGGCACCTAATGTGAGCGGCAGGTATGACCCAGGATATTACCTTTGTGCCCACGTGATCTTGACCCCCTGCTCTTAGCAATCCTTAAGTCTGGGAGCAGTGGATGAAGTCCAAGAGGGTGAGCAAAAATGGGAGTGGGTTGGAAGCATTCCCCCTTCAGCTTCTCCTTTGGGAGTGTTGAGGGCCAGGCTGTGGGTATTATGGGGATCAGAACTTTTGAAGCTCTGTATCTCCTTGCCACGCAAACTGTGTGTCCACTGACAAGCATCATCCCCATTCCTGGGACACTCACCAGAAATACAGAATCTCAGGCCTCATCCCAAGTTTATGGAATCAGAATCTACATTTGAACAACATTCCCTGGTGATTCATAATCACTTTAGAGTTTAGAGAAGGACTGATCTAGCAGGTTGTTGAAGAAAAAGTTAGAGATCATTTTCTTGTGCTACATTTTCCTTTATTGGTCCATCCTTGAGTTGGTGGGAATATCTGTGTGTCCTGCTCAGTTAGATTTCCCCTTCTTCAGCTCGGTGGGCTATAATAGGGTCTCCCCCTTGTTCCTACCCCTCACCTCTTCCAAGAGAGTGCTCCCTCCCTTGGTCCCTGCTTTAGAAGGGATTGTAAGAGCTCTCAGCCTGGTCACATGCCAACAGAAGCTGGCTCTTTCTTCTCCATCCCTCCAGGACTCTGGGTTGATTTAGTGATGCTCTCTTAAGTGAATATGAGAGTTACATACATAGTTAGTCTATAGTGAGCTCAATAATATTTATTGACTTGGAGGAACTCCTCTTCTTCACTGATACTTGAATTAGCCATCCTGTGAATAGATCTCACAGGCTCTTCCAGGTTCCACTGTTATTTCTTCTTCAGCAATAAATTTACTGAAGAAATGGAGAGAAAGTAGCTATAATGGCAAAATCTCTAAGTAGTTTTTATGGGAGATACAAGGATGGGTAAGACGAATATAAGGATGGGTAAATTGAGCATACAGTTTACAAAGAAGAATAGGACTGTAAAGACCCATCAGAAAAGGCAAAACAGGACAGAAGTCATGAGGAGAAGTGGGAAGTATGTTTCCTGGAGATTTAGAGACAGCAGCCCTCAGCAGTCGGTCAGGGGTCTCTGATGGCTTTATGGGTGGTCGGAGTCAGTGAGTTGGGCAGGAATTCAACAGGGAGCCATAGGTAGACCTCAAACTGGCCTAAAGGACAATATAGAAAAAAAGCAAAAGGTTACTTGAGGAATAGTGAAGAGCCTCAGTACCTGGCTTGGAAGTTTTGGACCTAATTTCAGTGGATAAAGGGAAGTTGCTAAAGGTGACTGGGTAGGGAAGTGACATCATAGCGGTTGTAATAACCAGTAATGGGCAGGGGGACATCAGCACAGTGAGCAGATGAATCATCTGGACCACTCTGGGGAGAAACAAAGTCATCATAAAGAGGAGAACCCGAGTCTCAGGCTTCTGGTTGAAAATGGTTTGAATTGGAGCTATATGTGTGTATATAGGTGTGTGTGTCGGGGGGGAGCATGCGAACTATGTGGGTGTGGGCAGGAAGCCAATATGTTGCTGAAACTGTAGCAGTGCATTAGCTTTCATGGTACTTTGTGGGAGATGGGGAAGAAGCTCATGATCTCAGAGCGTTTCAAGTCTTGTGTCCTTATCCAGAGCCCAGGGATGAGAATACGAGGAACAACAGGAAGATGTAGGGAGGCTGAATGACTGGCTCCTACCACAACTAGGGAAGGAACTGCATTTCCCAAAGCCTCCTCTCTAAATCCAACCTCTGCTGATGCGTGTACAGCTTGGCTGCAATCCCTGTGACTTCTGGCGGTGCACCTCCCTGTCTGGGATCATGCTCAGAAACAAACACAGCCCACTCACAGGGCTGCCTCCTCTTTTGCAGTTTCCAGTGGGTTTTTTGGAGGCCAGTGGCATGAAATCCATCCTCAGTACTGGACCAAGTACCAGGTGTGGGAGTGGCTCCAGCATCTCCTGGACACCAACCAGCTGGACGCCAGCTGCATCCCTTTCCAGGAGTTTGACATCAACGGCGAGCACCTATGCAGCATGAGTCTGCAGGAGTTCACCCGGGCGGCGGGGACGGCGGGGCAGCTTCTTTACAGCAACCTGCAGCATCTCAAGTGGAATGGTGACTCTCTTTCACTCTCTCTACCCTGTTGGGAGCCAGCTGGGAAGGGCAGAGACTCCACGACTGGCAGGGTTCCTGTTTAGGGACATCTGAGAATGGTCTTACCTCCAAATGACTGTTTCCCAAGACAGGGTAGTAGAAGGGAGGTGAGAGGGGACAGGCTTGAAGCCCAGGGTACAAGGTGTGCCAAATCCCATACAAATCTAGGGTAATGTAATTCTCTTCTTATGGTTAATTTCCAAGGAGACAAGGGTTAGCTGGGTAGTCACAGAATACTTGGTGCTCTCAGAAAACTACTTCTTTCTGTTATAAATAGGGTTTGATTGTTTCATTCTCAATCACTTGCTGCTTAAGATCACCATAGCTATTTTAAAAAATATTTCTATACTTAGGTTCTTACAATGGGACATAAGTATGGTAAAAAAAAAAAAATAGGTGAAATTACATCTAGTTTGTTTTGGGGGAGGAGAGAAAGCTTATGTTATTACAACAGATTCTTAAAAGGTCCTAAATGAAAAAGGATTAGAACAAATGGTCTGGACAGGTTTGGCATGTTTCTGCAGTGACTTCTGGGATTGGGGCTATCCTAGAGCCCCAGATGTCTCTTCTGACGCCTCACCCAGCACATAGACAAGAAGCATTCAAAGGCTATCCATCAGTGATAGTTGGTTCACACACGCATGCATGCTACACTGGCTTGGAAGGCTTGGTAGGAGACAGCTATCTTGCAGAATGCCCTTGACACCGGCCTGAAGTTCTTCTGATAATGGTTATTTAAAAAACTAGCTTCTCTGAGAACCATTTTGGGAAGCAGTGATATGTATGAATAGTGGGCTGGCCTGTCTACTTTGGAACGGGCATGTCTATCCAAGCAGAACATGTGTTTGGACATGGAGCTGGGGTTGTGGGAAGCATGAGCTCCAGGGCTATGGACCAGATTCAGATCCCGACAGCTACCATCAACACTGAAGAGACCCAGTGTCTGGCCACTGAGCTGGCAGCATGGTGGCCGTTTGAGATGACCTCATTCAGCTCCGGGGCACTTCCTGCTTCCCGCCTACCTCAGAGGTGGTTGCTCATTTTTCTTTTACTAGAACCAAACCAAACAAGGCTCTAAAAATAACACCCAGGAGTCTTCAGAAAGAGCAGACTTACACTTGAAGAATTAAAAATATTTACCTCCCCACCTCCAATTAAATCCACTCCTTTAAAGCTTTGCTCTGATCGACGCTTAAGACAGGGAGGCATGGGAAGGGATGTGGTCACCCTTGACTTCCCAGCTCTGGCCTTCCACCTTTGACCTTCCATGACTTGTCTGGTCCCACTGCATACAGCTGGTGCCTCTGACTGCCTCCTGACCAGATTTCTCACCTTGTTTTTGTCATTTGCCTTTTTATAAACGTTCTACTAACTTACATTTATTGAGTATTTATTTATACAAGGACTCCAAGTGAATAGATTCATTTGGTGACCTTATGAGAAAATAAACATCACGCCCATTTGATAGGGGAAGTTTTCATCTGGGAAAACTGAAGGTCAGAGACATTAAAGCGTGACCTCTGCTCCTGAGATATTTGTAATCTGGCTGGGGAGGACAAGCATACAAAATGAATTTACATGTATATATGTGCTTTAATGGGGCTTTCCAAGTGGCGCTGGTGGTAAAGAACCCGCCTGCCAACACAGGAGACGTTAGAGACATGGGTTCGATCCCTGGATCAGGAAGATCTCCTGGAGAAGGGAATGGCAATCCACTCCAGTATTCTTGCCTGGAGAATTCCATGGACAGAGGNGGTAAAGAACCCGCCTGCCAACACAGGAGACGTTAGAGACATGGGTTCGATCCCTGGATCAGGAAGATCTCCTGGAGAAGGGAATGGCAATCCACTCCAGTATTCTTGCCTGGAGAATTCCATGGACAGAGGAGCCTGGCGGGCTACAGTCCATAGGGCTGGCCACATCTGAAGCTACTTTGCACACATGCATGTATGTGCTTTTATATATGATACATCTGAAGAGAAGTTGTAAGGCATACGTAAGAGAAGAATCACTGCACGTACTTAGACATGTCTCATAGATTGGATAGAACCAAAAAGGGTTACATTTAAGATCAAAAAAGGATTAAGATGGCTTTGTGTTTTTGTTTGCATTTTGTGTCAGATCTTAGTATGGGAAAGCACCTTAGAGGCCATCTAATGACTTTATCTAGTTTAATCCCCTAAATGTACAGTTGAGGAAACCAAGACTGAGAAAGCTGAAGTGACCGACCTGCAGCTATTAGTAGAGAAACTGGTCTTCTAACATCTAAACTTCTAGTTCCCTTATACTGGATATCTTCTCTTTGAAAAGCCGAATAATTCCAGCTACTGATTTTCTGGGCCAAGGACCCCAGGCTTGAGATTATAGATGCAGAGAGGGAAGCCCCCTCTCAGACGCAAAGGATAGTGATCAGGCAGTGGGCTTAGCAGAGACTCTTCCATGAAGCCAGCTTTGTCCTTAGCCAAGCGACACATTTTGGCTCTGTGTGGGCCCACTCTGACTTTCCCAATCTGCCCTTCACAGGCCAGTGCAGCAGTGACCTGTTCCAGTCCACGCACAATGTCATTGTCAAAACTGAACAAACCGGTGAGTCGTGGTAGATGAAGGGAGACAACTTGGGAAGCAAAGGCCTGGGGAACACAAGTTGGAGGGAGTGTGAGGGAGAGTGTGGGAGCAGGATGGAGCCAGTGTTTGGGCAGGAAATCCAGGGATGCCTCTTCCCTGGCTGTCTCCAATGGGACACCCACCCTGCCACGAATCTCATTCCTTGTCCTTGGGACCATGCCTGCCAACTGTTTCTGACTTCTAGACTGGTAGTGAGCCTAATTCCTCTCACACGGCTCTGCTTCCCGTGGTTGGTCAGGAGCCCATCCAAGCTCTGATCCAGGAGCCCAGAAAAATGCAGAGTCTAAGCAGGCATCCTCCTCACGGCAGAGAGTCAGGGGATTGGACTTAGCCAAGGCAGAGGAAGCAAGAGGAGAGAAGAGGAAGCGTCAGTGTCTCCTCTCCCCCTTCTCCCTTGGAGGAAGTGTGTTTCATTAAGAGGAGGAAGCAATGGCCTGGATGTCGTAGTTACTCTACGACAGATAACAACAGGTATACGAGGTGACCCAACGAGGAAAGAAGTTGTACCCCAAGAGACTGGGCTTGGGGACCTTGGAGTTTCTGTAAGGATATCCGAAGCAGCTGTGGAACCAACTCCTGCCTTAAGAGCACTTTCAGACAAAAGCTGCTGTTCTGAGCTCCGAGTAGAGTCTGTGGTCCCAGAGCCATTACATTCATTTTGTACTCCTCCTCCTGCCCAATCATCCCTCCTTTCTCTGTCCTGAACTCTCTCTCCTGGGGACTTTCTGTCTCCCCACCTCCCGCGCAGGGGATCTTCAGAGAACAGTAACTGTCTCCAGAAGTTGTGCCCCAGAGCCTGGTATCAATCAGAGTTTCCTGGCATATTGCCCTTTCATGACCTCTTAGTCTAGGGAGAACTCTGCAAGTTGCCCCAAGTGCCCAGATCCGTGAGAATGCGGGCCACATGGGCCAACCACAGAGGCTCCCGCAGGCCTCCCTGAGGCTTGCGTGCCAGTCGCCAAGGACAAAATTTGACCTGGGGTGATGTGTGAGTCACTAGGGGCAGAAACTGGCCCCATGCAGTTATTTACTCTTGTATAAGGGGGCTGATCTGCCATTATTAAAGAAAAAACAATAGCTGCTAAGCATGTTAATTAGGTTTTCCAGCCCTGCCCTCCCCCCTCCCCCANGACAGATAGCCCCAGTGGAAGAGCCAGAAGGTGGTACTGGAGAGGTCCCAAGTACTTGACAATTCCTCCTCGACCATCCAGACATTCTTGTGGTGCCAGTTCAGGAAAGCTGAGCTGAAGGGTGGGGAAGAAGGTGCACCCTGGGAGGAGGGGAGAGGAGGCTCAGGCAGGGGCCAACACCCCCAAACCTTTTTGGGTTCAGTTTGTTTTCAGAGACAACAACAGGTGTACGAGGCAACCCAACGAGGAGAGAGGGTGTAACCCCAAGAGACTGGGCTTGGGGTGCCCAAGCACGTAGCTATTAGTTAAATACCAGCTAAATCCCTATGTCGTAAACAAGAGGACTTAGCCAGTGAGTCAGGTTTTATACCGTTTATGCTATAAAAACAAAATGAAACTCGGCCAGTGGCTTACCACCCCAGCCCTGAAATTCAGATGCTGGGCAGGAGGGAGCTGAGGGCATCTCCATCTATGAGGAGGGGCGTGCAGGAAGTTCCTGGTGGGGATGAGGTGACATCTCCTGCCAGATCGCTCAGCTCTTGCCCAGCCAGGAAAAAAAGAGATCTGTTGGAGATCAGCCCAGATGTGGGGGGTGTGTAGGAGTTGGGCTGCTTTGGGGGTAGGTGGAGGGGAGTTTCCTTTGAGTCTGAAATCTAAAGAGTCAAGAGATGTGCTTACCCAGCACTCTGAAGAAAGAATGAACTTCTTTTCCAAGATGAGGCAATGAAGCCCTACTCTTTTTTTTTTTTTTTTTAACTTTTTATTTGGTATTGGGACAGAATCAATGAACAATGTGATGATGGTTTCAGGTGGACAGCGAAGGGACTTGGCCACACATATACATGTGTCCCTTCTCTCCCAGACCCTATTCCCATCCAGGCTGCAAGGCAACCTTGAGCAGAGTCCCATGAGCTATACAATTAGTCCTTGTTAACCATCCATTTTAAATTCAGCAATGTGTACATGACCATCCCAAACTCTCTAACTATCCCATCTACTCCTGGCAACCATAAGTTCATTTTCTAAGTTTCTAAGGGTCTCTTTCTGTTTTGTAAGTTCACTTCAGATTCCACATATAAGGATGTCATACGATATTTCTGCTTCTCTTTCTGACTTACTTCACTCAGTATGACACTCTCAGGACCATCTGTGTTGTCGCCAGTGGCACTGTTTCCTTGTTTTTAATGGCTGAGTAATACTCCATTGTATATATGTACTGCGTCTTCTTTATCCATTCTAATGAGGTTCTACTCTTAAAAGCTGTTTATTTGATTCGGATACAATCTCCTCTTCTTCTCTTCAGTTTTATTTTGAAAATTTTATGCCCACCCCTTAAGACGATTGGAGATGTCCTGGAGGGAGGGAGCTGTCACCCAGCTTAAGAAGAGTTTCACTCTGGATTTTAGCCATAAAGATTCTATGATAAGACAGAGAAGACTTTTTATGAAAGAAACATAATCAATTCTCCCAGGAAGATATTACTAGGAAAAGATGCTCATTCATCATGAAATTTTTTGTCCTTACCATTTTTAAAAAACTAGTATAAAAGTATTCCGGTGACAGTACAGTAGAATAGATGACTCGGCCAGGCCCCTGAACTCCCCCACCCCCAAGTGAAGAGGAAACACCCCCAGGAAAGCACTGGGCTAGGATAGGATCCCACCGCTCCAACTGCTCTCACATCCCTCAAAATGCAACAGGCGTAGAACACCTGGATGAGGCTGTAACAAAGTCCATCTGCCCCAGGGCGCTGGAAGAAAAACCAGGCTAACATTATTGTAAATCAACATGTGACTGAAGTAGAATCTTATCTCTTCTCTCTGAAAACCACCTTCTTGTCCCACACCTTTTTGATAATGAACAGTGAGTAAGAAAAGGCAAACTCCCCACCTGGGGAAGGTGACTGCTGACATTTCCATTTTCTGTCCTTTGTAGACCCTTCCATCATGAACACCTGGAAAGAAGAAAACTATTTATACGACACCAACTATGGTAGCACAGTAGGTAACTAACTCCCCAACACTTAAGACCCCCTTTACATTCCGATTCTGTTTTCCTAAAAGCCAAAACGTTATGTTGTAAGAGGGGGATCTTAATGTCCCTTACGTTTTCACTGCCACAGATTTGCTGGACAGCAAAACTTTCTGCCGAGCCCAGATCTCCATGACAACCACTGGTCACTTTCCCATTGGTAAGTTGTCCTGACACCCAAGGCTGAGTGTACCACATACAAGTGCTTATTGAGAATTAATGAGAATTACCAATGTTCTACATTTCCAGCTTTGCTGGAGTCTTTGCTAATGAAGGACTTCTCCGGTGGCTCAGATAGTAAAGAGTCTGCCTACAATGCGGGAGACCTGGGTTCAATCCCTGGGTCAGGAAGATCTCCTGGAGAAGGAAATGGCAACCCACTCCAGTACTCTTGCCTGCTATGGACAGAGGAGCCTGGTAGGCTACAGTTCATGGGGTCACACAGAGTTGGACACTACTGAGTGACTTCACTTTCACTTTCACTTTCCCAAAGAAGGTCTGGGAAAGGTTTATAAAAGAACTGCTTTTAAGTCCATATTTTCCATTTTCTATGGAAAATGATCAGCAAAGATGCCACTAGAAAAAGTGTTCTCCTATAAATCCAAATCACTCTCTTGTGACAAGAAAAAGTCTCTTTTCTATAAAAACTTGCTTTCATGAAATTATCTGATAAAATTATTAATAAGTGGGTATATTAGGGGAGAAGGCCCTGTTTAATTTTCAACAAGCTGTCTTTGGCTTTAGAAAAAGAATGTCTCACAGTGGAATCCAGAAGTCAGTGAACTTGGGAAGATGGTCTCTGGGTTGAAGGTGCAGCTGCTGAAAACTTCTAGAACCTTGGGAATCATGGGTCAGTCATAAAGTCTGTGCTTGAAGGCTCATCAGGACTCTCTAATTAGTCAGACCACCTGCACATTATGAGTTATGTTCATTAGTTGTGTTCAAGATTGGATTTGTCTGGAGGCTATCCATGACTCAGTCAAAGTCAAACAGAGTGAGAGGGCTGGTCTGTTGGGAGTCTGGGAGAGGGGCTTTCAGATTATTCCTCTTCATCCACTTACAAATGGGTCCATTGGTAGGAATGAGCACACAAGGAAGGTGAAGAGATGGTTTCATTCCAACTCTTGATCTCATTGCGAACTCGTGGCTCTGTAAAATAGAGCTTAGACCTGTTACAAGTGACTCTGTCTTTTCCTGGAACTTAATTTGGGGCAGCTTCAGAACTAGGATTTAAAAAGTGTGTTTGTGAAAGGCAAGAGTCAAACAACAACTCCTTCTCTCTCTCTCTCTTTTTTTTTTTTTTTGGCTTTTGTTGAGTGTGTTTTTGAGAACTGAAAAAACGAAAGCTTTCAGTTTGAGGTTTTGTTCAGTTCAAGCCCCTTGAATGAGACAGGGCTCAGAGCCAGGGTAGATGCTCTGGAATTGAGGTGAAGAGTGAAGGCCAATTCATTTTTTTATTTCCCCCTCCGGAGCCCCGGTGGCCCATCCCATTGAGTGTCACTCTAAATATTTGCTGAAATTAGGGAACTAGATCAAACACTGGAAATGTTCTGCGGTGGATTTGCCATTCTGGGGGAACTGAGCCAGTCAGGGTAAAATTTTGTTGCCACTCAGTTAAGACTAAGGTTTTCAGAGCTGAAGAGACCACCTGCGTCACCCTCTGACTTCCTGCCACACTTCTTAAGATATTGCATCCCATGTCCTGAGTCTTTGGCTTAGGGCAGAAGATTGCAAGTTAAACCAACCACTTCCCGAGCCTCAGGGGCAGTTAGATCTCAAGGCACCTGGGAAACCAAAAGCAGTCATCGCAGCTCTGCTGCCCTCACGCCAGGCGCCCCTGCTCTCTCTTGCATCCTGAGTTACCTGCTAGAATCTCAGAATCAATAGGGACCAATGTCTATTTTCATGTTTGTGGGCGTCCCTGGTGGCTCAGGGATAAAGAATTCACCTGCAATGCAGGAGGTGGAGGAGACATGAGTTTGATCCCTGGGTAGGGAAGATCCCGTGGAGGTAACGGGGAACTCACTGCCTTCTGAGTTCACTTACTCGACTTTTGAATAGTCCTTCTTAAAATGAGCTTTATAAATCTACTCTCCTTCACACCCCTTGATTGGTTTTTTTTTTAAGTTGATATGTTGTATTTTCATTTTTATTTAGTTCAAGAAATTTCCTTTCTTTTTTTTCTGGTATTGGGCATGTGGGGATCTTACTTTCTTCACCAGGGATTGAACCCACATTCCCTGCAGTGGAAGCACAGAGTCATAACCACTGAACAGCCAGGGAAGTCCCTTCATTGATTCTTAATCTCTTTATCCTGGATTCCTATCCTGAAATTGTAACACAGGCTGAAAAAAGAGATAAGCCATTCAGGAGCTCTATCAGAATGATCACTTAATCAATTCAGGGTCTGGGTTGGTAAATTCTTTGGGGTAACAAGCCCTCCAGGTAGAATAGTTAATTATAGCCTTGTAAGGATCAATCCCTTTCAGAATAGTTTAGTCTCTAATGAATGGGGCCTGGACTCCCGAACCTCCACCCCTTACCCTGCCGCAACCCCCCAGCCCTGCCCCGAAGACCTGTCTTTGGAGTCTTCAGATTTCCAGCTCCCATGAAGTGGAGGGCAGTTAGGTATCTTTATGTGTTTTAATGCAGGTTACAAGCCACACTGAGGCGAGGCCGCACATAAACTGATGCCCTCACTGATAAAGGCAGGTGGGGAAGCGGGCCATGTTTTGATTTCTCTGTCATCTGCTCATTTCATAAAATGGCTGCCGCCAGTGTTCCTGATCTGCCCGATAGTCCTCAAGCCAATCATGCCAACGCAGGCTTGATGTGTTTATTCACCGACTCGCTGAGCCTAGAGCGAGGGTGGCATGGTCTATTATAACACTGAAATTTGTATATCCCGTAAAGAAATGGCTCACAGCTGAATCATATGCAAATGCTTCTAATCTTTGCTTCTTGCGAAGCAGCTTAGCTGAAGTCATGCTCTGGAGCTCTTCATAGACTTGTGCCTTGGTGCTGCCCTGGTCTGGACTGGACCTTGGCCTGAGGTGTCTGGAAGCAGAGCAGGAGAAAACCAAGCTGGACAACTTCCTCAGAGCAAGCTATTATTTTATAAGGATGAGTCACCTAACCACACGACTAACTTCAAAGGTTCTGACTTTTATTTGAGGGCCAGGGGAAGAGCCAAGGGGAGAGGCCATCATATTAAGGTGAAGTTTCAGATCAAAAGATTTTAGTGCTGAAGCAGGTGGGTGATTCTACAGCTTGCCCCCCACGCACTGGGGACTAGAAGAAGAGGCTGGAAGAAATTTGAGGTTTTTTTTTTTTTTTGCCTGTGGCTGCATATTCTTCCATACGATGATGGTCACATTTTTATCAAGGGCTTTTTTTTTTGGCTGAGGTTCTTCCTTAAGATGGATGGAAGTCTAGCTTGGGTAAATGGTTGACATCTTAAAGAGAACATTTCCTCTTGGTGTAGCTGGTCTGGGGGTTCTTAATCTGGAATCCATGGACAGCTAAATGACCCACAAACTCCTGAAATTTTTACAGAATTTCATGAGTGTACACACACATATGTGCCTTTTTCTGGGGAGAAGGTCCAAGGTTTCCATTTATTCATAAAGATACTTTAATCTCCCAAAGTAATTGATTCTTGCATTACATGTGCTTGCAACCCCTAAGTAAGGATTGAGGCCAATAAGCTGAAAGACACTTATACTTGAGTTTTTCTGACTTCAACCCTGGCTCTGAAATAATGGCCCTGCACCACTCTTGGATGCCATTTGAAAATAAGCTTTGCTTGTGGCCTGCTGGGTAAATGCCACTCTTTGTCTGCAGAACAACGTGGCCCTGTTAGCGTGATGCATCACTTGGAAACCGGGGTGGGTGCCAACCTGTCGCAATATTGTCACATCCTGATGGGATGTCGCAACCTCACTGCGAAACCTACAGAGAGAGAGAGTGGAGTCTTCTTGCATTTTCTGTGAATTTGATTTTCCAGGTTTTAGAGAAATCTGAGTCAGGTGCAAACCCTCCTGCTGACATTGTTGTATGGGGAGGAAGTGGGAGGGGTAGTGGAGGGTGGTGGTGCATTTAACCACCAGAAAAAGAGGTTTCTCCTCTAATGAGATCTTATTAAAACTCTTTCATCCATCCCACCACGACTTTCAAGCTGCTGGGAGCTCTGAGTTGTGACCGTCTGGGTGCTCAGATAGTTGAATGTGTATATGCACGTTGGGAAATACAGAATCATCAAACTGGAATGACTTCTCCCCACTGACTAGAGTGTTACAGAACTGAACCTGATTCTTGGCAGGGAAGGCATTTATGAAATCTATTATGTGGCACCATCTTTGTAAATGGCATAGAATAGTGGTTATGAGTAAAACCTCTGGATCCTGCTAGTACTTTCCTCATAGGGTTATTGTGTGAATCACATAAGGTGCTTCATGTAAAGTACTGACCACAGTGCCTGGTACATAGTAAGTGCTAAAGAAACAAGAGTTAGTCTTTACCATTTTCATTAGGATCTAATGATATTCAAACCTTATTGAATAATGGACCACTCTTGACAATCTCAAATGCTTGGATCCTCTTCCTTTGCAGCAGTGTTGGTCTGATTAAAATGCTCTTGAAAGCCACACATGGGTCAGCAAACCCTAAGTGAGGGAACTCTGATGTAATGCTCACAGAAAAGATGTGATATACTGGCCCAATTTCTTATCAGAACTGGCTACCACTTACGAGTAGCTCTGTATTCAAGTTGGCAGATTTTTGATGGTGGGCTTTTTTTTTTTTTTTGGTAAGGTCTGCCTTAGTTCTCCTGATATTGGACATGTCCACTGATATAAATAAACACACACACACACACACAGAGGCACACACAGACACACACACACTGCTTAGTCATTTGGTTTTCTTTTTAACAAGTTTTATTTCACAAATTTGCCTCTGTCATTTTCTCTTGTTGATAATCTCAAGGGTCACCATCATGAGTCATTTGTTAAACTAATTTGTGTTTCCACAGTCCACTGTGGCCCTCTGTGCTGAGTTCAGGCCACTCAATGGCACCTTTGTCTGGCTGATTAAAATGTAACTTTGCATGCCAAAAAAAGGCACTCCTTTGGCTTAAAAGTCATCTTTCTTTGTTTTAAATGTTTACATTTTGGTATTTCATTTAAAAAAAAAAACTGTTTGATGACATAAATCCTTCAATGGCTTCTTATCTCTCACAGAATAAAAACTAAAATCCTCAAAATATCTCATAAGGCCTCAGTGATCTGAACGTCACTGTTTGCCCTCTGCCCCTTGCTCACAGCCACACTGGCTTCCTTCTGTTCTGTGCACATCAACCTCAGGGTCTTTGCACTTTATTCTCAGGCACAGCGGGTTCTGCCACAGGCTCTCTGTGTGACTGTCTCCTTCACACGCTTCTGGTCCCCTTATCAGTTCTTCTGTGACCACCTTATATTTAATTGCAATTTATTCCCATTCCCACATGTCTACCCCTTTTTTCGTATCCTGAAATGTTTTCTCTGGAGCACTTAGCATCTCTGCTCTGTTTTGGTCATGACAGACGACAGTGCCAGGCATGTAGTGGGCGTGCAATAAATCCTGGGGAACTGAATGGATGAATGAAGATGACAGTTGTAGGAAGCAGGGAAATGAAGCAGTTCTCGTTTTCTTCTCTTTAGCAGAGTCACCTGACACGAAAAAGGAGCAAGACCCCCCGACAAAGCCCCACAGCAAGAAGCACAGTAAGCTGGCGGGCTTTCTTTGCCTCTGGCCGTTCTTCTCGTTCAAGTGGAGGGTTGCTGGAGGTGGCCAGTTTTAAGGCAAACTCTGCCTCTTCCTGCTGCCTGCATTTCTTCACCTCAGACTGGGTGGGGTGTGAAAAGAGAGGCATCACTTGCTGGCCAAGCAACCCCTCTGCAGTGGTTTCTCAAAGTAGAGTTTCAGTGGATATTTCCTCCTCACTCTGTTCTATTTGTTCTAACACTGAGACCTCTGTGAATGGGAACTTCTTACAGGCCTGTGGTGGGCTATCTCCCTTTCTCCAGAAAAAAAAAAGGGTGGCGGGGGGGTGAGGTGAGGAGAAAGGTGGGAAGAAACAGCTGAGGTATATTCTTTTTTTCTTTTGCTGAATGTTGGCTTCTTTCTTTTGTTGGGTTACTGTTCCAAGGAATATTGTTTATTCTTAAACGTCAGCAGTGCTTTTGTGGAGCTATATTTCCCCCCTTAATAAAATCTTATGAAAGTGTATAAAATATCAGAGATGTGGAGTTGGTGGCGAGAAGAGATCAAGGTGGTATAATCTGGAAATTGTGGTGGTTGGACATCTTTGCTATCTGCTACTCCATGTCATCCTGAAGGACTAACGGAACACAGCCTCGCTAACTGGGGCTTGGGGAGGGAGTTGTGTGTCACAAATCCAATGGGGATAAAATTGAATTTGGTTGCTAATGTCATTACAGTTGCTGTTTTATTTTCAGATTGACTCCCTCAACCCCCATGAGACCCCACCACAATATATTCTAGGCCTAAGAGTTCTAGAACCCTGTGTATTTGGCTGACACACAATTGTTGGGTTGCAGCTGTCGAATTGGTTGAGATCCTATTAATAAATAAAAGTGGTTGAGTATTGTTCTCCTGGGAAGTAACAAGTTGAAATGAGTCCCCAGCAATCTGTCAACCATATTTTGAAGATACTCCCACTAGCCTAGGTGATCTAGGACTGATTTTTTAAATTTGTTTTTTAATTGAAATTTATTTACAATGTTGTATTAATTTCTGCTGTTCAGTTATACATATACATATATATATGTATACACACATTCTTTTTCATTATTTTATTTTTTACTGGAGGATATTGCTTTATAATATTGTGGTTGTCTCTGCTGTATATCAACAGGAATCAGTCATATCTATATCTATCTGTATATATATATCCCCTCCCTCTGCATCCTTTTTAAAAATATTTTTTCTGTTGTGATTTTTTTATAGGATATCTAATATAGTTCCCTGTGCCATACAGTAGGACCTTGTTGTTTATTCATTTTATCTATAACAGCTTACATCTGCTAGTCCCAATCTCCCACTCCATCCATCCCCCAACCCCTTCCCCTTGATAACCACAAATCTGTTCTCTAGTTAAGACCTATTCTTTTGTCTTGGCTTTGCCAATAATTTGTTTGTGTAACTTTGGTCAAGTCAGTTAACTCCTCCATATTTCAGCTTTCTGATTTGTAAAATTAACAACTTGTGCTAATTCATTCTTAAATACTCAATACTGGAGATGCTGTGATGTGGTATCATAGGTGGGTAGCAAGGTATTGAGTATTTCTTACTTGATGGAAGATGTTTCAACTCTAGGTTTCCTCGAGCTGTTCTTTGCTGTGACTTAAGCTGTGAATAAACTCTTTTTTTCCACTTGGCCTCAGATCCGCGAGGGACTCACTTATGGGAATTCATCCGCGACATCCTGCTAAACCCAGACAAGAATCCAGGGTTAATCAAGTGGGAAGACCGGTCTGAGGGCATCTTCAGGTTCTTGAAATCAGAGGCTGTGGCTCAGCTGTGGGGGAAAAAGAAAAACAACAGCAGCATGACCTACGAAAAGCTCAGCCGAGCCATGAGGTTAGGAGCTCCACGTCTCCAAACACGATAAGACCACATGACCGTTTATCCCCCCAGCCGTCTGAATTAGACCAGGCCCCTTACGCAATGTTTTTTGTTACAGATATTACTACAAAAGAGAAATTCTGGAACGTGTGGATGGACGAAGACTGGTATATAAATTTGGCAAGAATGCACGTGGATGGAGGGAAAATGAAAACTGAAGCTGCTGACACCTTTGAACACAAATCTAAACACCCCCCCAAATGATAACCAACCATGAAGTTCCCGGACGTAAATATTTCAAAGACGACTTGTTTTCTAATATTTATGTACCACAAGGGGGAAAAAAATACATCTACTTCTAACAGGAAGAAGGAACATGACAGCTGATAAAATTATTTTGTTACTTTTGAAGTATGTCCTATACGGGGAACAAACGTACACAGTTTTCTGTGAAATATGACGCTGTGTCTGGTTGTGATTTTTGACTCTATTGTGAAGTTCTTTTCTGCTGCAAGAAGGACAGAGTCTTGTGCTTCTTGTTAAGAGACAGAAAATAATCAGAGGGCATTAAATGTTTTTATATGCAAAATGATTTAGGAAAAGGTGACGTGTCCTCCACACGTAAGCATTCTCGTGGCCTCCTCAAGTGAGGTGGATGTGGTCGCCAGGATGAACTTCAGGGTCTCAGATTGATGGGATGAACCAGAAGGATGCTTGGGATGTTTACCTTGACCTTCAGGAGTGAGTGGAGACTGAGGACTTCGACAGTCCAGGGTGGACTGTAATCACTGCATAATCACATAAATTTCCTGTTTAAATCAGAGAAGAATAATGGTGCAGGGGGCTTTATACTCATTCAGGAATGATTTACCTGGTGTGAAGTCTATCTTCCCTCCTCTTTCTCGACTCATTGGTGAAAAACTTCAATTGCCACCTCTGCTTACTTTTGGTTGTTTAAGAGAAGGTCTGTCCTTGGTTATTTTTATATTAATTGCTTAAAAAATAAGTGGGAAAAGGAGATGATGAGTTTTCTCTTGTATTCCCATTGTCTTTGGTTTCAAAATTGGCACAATTGACATTTTTGGATGAATTCTTCTTCGTTGTGTATTATTGTGGCTGTAGTGTATGTTTTGAGATGTTTAGCATATCTATGATCTCTACCTGCTATATGCCAATAGCACCGTGGTTGTCAAAGTTGTCACAACCAAAAATGTCTCTAGACATTGCCAAATGTCCCCCAGGTTGGGTAGGTGGGGGGATTGCCCTTGACTGAGAACCACTGGTTTAGCTAGTCAAGATGAAGATGGTGATTTACTTTCAGAACAACAGCAGCAAAAATCCCTGCAGTGAAGACTTTAAAGTCAACCTATTTTTCATTTTTTAAATGTTGGGACAATGGGTTGAAATTGCTAGAGGGACTTCTTTTCAGAACCCCAGATGAGAGCTAGCATCAGATAACTTAAACAAGAGCTAACAATACAGCACATTTTCAGTAGAATGACAAAACAGAAAAAAAAATGATATTGTGGAAGGAAACACAGAGGAGAGAGAGGGAGACAGACAGACAGAGAGAGGTTAGTGCCAGGGAGATACATTCGCAGATATTGCTTCTTATAATCTTTCCTCTTTTGGATAACCTCCCTGTCTCATTTTAACTCATTCCAAAGTGAATGCTGTCTTGCCTAGATTTGGATCTAGAGGAATGTTCAAACAAACAAACAAAAAGACTAAAGAGAGGAAGGATGGAAGAGAAAAACAGAAAACTCACTTCAGGAGCTGTGGTCAGGAAGGAGTTAGAGACTTTCCTCAGTGCCTGTACTTTGACAATGCTGAGTAGCACCTCTGGAGGTGACCAAGACAGGCAGAAAGAAAAACAACTCAGTTGTACCTTCAGAAGGTCATTCATCTCACTAAGCTGTGCCCCAAGGTCACTGGCCATCGTGGCTCTCGTCAGAAGGATGATGAGCGGCACAAATCTGAGATATTCCCATAAGAAAGACACACCTTGCTCTCCAAGCAAGGCTATAGAACTGAGGCTTTCCCAGCAGTTGACCATACTTTCCACAGAAGAGTTTAAACCTCCAGATATTTGAATTAATGTAAACACGTGAATGTTTGCATGTCTGTGGGTAGTTATTAAGAGACATCTACTAATTTGCTGTCTGCTGTCCTCTGGCTTGGCCTGTTCATCATCTAAGCTGCCTGGATCATTCTCTGAGCTCTCCCTTCTTCAAAACTGTACGTTTCTTTCTCATGTTCCTCCAAATTGGTCTTGGCTCTTTCTTCACTCTCTCTGTGGAAGAGCAACCCCTGCTAGGTAGTGAGTCTGGGGTGTACTGACTGGAACACTGCAGATAATTAGCAGATCGTGTTATTTGTTGAAAGTGACAGTTTCTTGGCACCTGGTTCCTACTTAAATAGGTTGGCGTATTAAGTTCTCAGTATATCTCTCTATTGTCTTGGCTTGAGTTTGATGCATTTTCTATGTGCTGTTCATGCTAGAACTCAAGGTAATTGAGCCATGCCAACTTGGGGTGTGAACACAATCTTTCCCACCCCAATGTTGCAAGGGAGAGCAAAATCTCAGCAACAAGCCAGCAGCAGGTGAAGCCCCCTTCTTTTGGCAACTCACAGCTTCTCACTTGAGAAGCTCTCATCTGAGCCAACACTCCTGTGATCATTACACATGGCCTCCTTAAACCCTTCTTACACTAAAGGCTTGGGCTCTTATTTTATTTTTGCATGGGAACCTGAGGAAGGAAATGTATTGCTAAGACTTTACTAGATTCAGATCATCTGGGGCCTCTAGATAATTGACTTGATGAAACGAGCAAAGCTCTGACCCCCCAGCGACATGCCTACAACTTCTGGAATTTGCTTTCTGAGCAGCACAGACCAGGGCAGTGAGTTTTTCTTTGAAATGTGCTGGTTCTTTTTCAAACTCTTCTCTCCTAGACTGTAAGCTCTGTGAGGGCAGGGATGATATCTTACCAATACTGTTTTTTCAATGCCTACATGAGGTAGGTACTTAGTAAACTATAGGATGAGTTAATGAATAAATGTCTTCTGGAAGACTTCTCAGATTGGGAGCCCATATCCATGATCATGATGTGAATTGTTTCTTTACTGGACGAACAGCACAACAGCCAAAACTTCAAGGACTTTCTATCTGTCAGGTGAACATTTTACTGTGAGGTTCTTTACTTTGCCTTCCTACCTGCGCTGAGATAAAACCAAAACAGGTTATTTGGTTCTGCAAGTCAACCTATGTTGTGTGAGAATTCTGTCACCTCACTGAGAACTGTGAGAATTACCTGGTATATGAGAAGCCAGTCATGAACACTGAACCTGTCTTAAACGATGAAGATTATGAATGTTTATACAATGTAAATTTCTATTTAAGTGTAAAGCAGTTCTAAGTTTTAGTATTTGGGGATTGGTTTGTATTTGTTTTTTCTTTTTGAAAAATATTGAGGGATCTTTTGATAAGGTTAGTCATGCACGTTAGATTTTAGCTTTGCAAGTGTGTTGTTTTTCAAATGTATAAAATATAGAAGTTAAAATAGTAAGAGAAAAAGGCAGTTATATTATTCTTCTATAGTTAAAACAAAAGTTTGTTGAATGCCTACCTGTGTGCACAGCATGGAACCATATTTGGGAGGAGTTTATCTAATTATATGGGGTAAAGAGAAACTCCATAGGAGCTCCTGGAATGGCTACTTCCTGTGTGAAAGAAAGTACGTGAGCTGAATTAGCCTCAGCATTCCTTCTCAGGATTCCATTTCTGAAATAAGAGAGAGAACATTGAATAAAAACGTGTTGAGACTGGGTGTCGCAAACCACTGAAATGTGTAAGCCTTCACGAGTTTAGCTTAATTGGGATTAACCTTTCTGTAACTGTCTGCCTAATTCTTGCTTTTCTTCCCTTCTGACTTCTGCGTTGACATTTTTGGGGGAAGCAACCCTACTGCCGCTATTTTTTTAACAATCAGAAACCTTGCCCTTGAAACTGTGTTAAATTCAAACTGAGTATTTCGGTTTTATGAAAGAATTATTTTTTTCAAAATACAGGTTTTTTGTTTGTTTGTTTGATGGGTCCCAGAAAACACTAATAAAAGCTACAGAGACCAGCCTGTAACTGTGTGTTTCATGCTTCAACAAGCCATCCCAAACTGGGCTTAGAGGAATGCACTTAGTCTGTAGCAAGACAATGTAGGCAGTTTCTGCATGTGTTTACTCAGTAATCATTTACTGAGCATCTACGCCTACATGCCAGGCATTGTCCTAGGCACTGAATTATGGCAGAGAATGAAAGAGACAAAAAAAATTCTGCTCTTGTGACAGTTATGTTCTGTTGGATGGAAATAGACAAGAAACAAAATATTGACAAACACAACATGGCATATCAGATGTGTAGTCAAGAGATGTAGAGCAAGAAAGAGGAATAGAGTATGCTGGAGTATGTAGGGGTGATTGCAAGTTTTGGCAGGGTTAAGAAAGATGGAAGGAAAGGAACCGTGGAGATAGCTGGTGGGGAGGGGATGGTACCCTATTGGAGGCACCGCAAATGCAAAGTTCCTGAGGTTCTTGACACCTGTTCCTGAGATGTCCAAAGAAAAGGAGAGTAGTCTGTTTGCAAGATAGACTCAGCAATAGTAGGAAATAATGTTAGAGAGCTTGGAGGCCAGGCTGAAGTCTCTAGTTTGAGTGAGATGGGGAGCCAGAGAGGAATGCCGTGCTCCTTTGCTGGTTTGAAAGGATCCTTCTAGCTGTTGTGTTAAGAATATATCACAGGAAGCCATTCAGTGCTGAGTGTACATTCTTAGTGAAAGATGAACAAAGGGAGGCAGAAAAGACCACTGTTACATCCTGCTTTCCAATACCACACTTAAAAATATTTCCAGGCAGGACATGTGTTCTACCAGTTCATAGCATATTTCTCCTGGGGGCCCGGAGTCTTCAGTCCTTTAGTCACTTTAGTTCATAAGTCACAATGAAAATAATGTGGGGTGGGGAAGAACCAGTTGATCCCAGGAACTGGAATGTGTTCTTTGTATACATGATTGCATTTAACCTACATGCAACCTGTTATATATAAATATTATCTCCAATTTTCAACTGAAAGAAATGACAGTCAGAAAGGTTAAATGACTTTCTGAAGGTCACACAGTTAGTAGTAATTGGTAGAACTGGCATTGTTCACCCAGTTCTCTTTTTCCAAAAGTCCACATTCTTTTTTTTTTTTTTTTTGGCTGCACCAGGCAACTTGCAGGATCTTAGTTCCCTGACCAAGGACTTAACAGGAGATGTGGCAGTGAAAGCACCGAGTCCTCACCACTGGACCACCAGGGAATTCCCCCAAAGTCCATACTCATAACCCTAACATTTCTCTGGTGCGTCAGAACACTAATATTTTACACACACACACACACACACACACACACACACACACACACACACACAGAGTTTCATGGTTAAAGACATTGAAGAAATAGTACTGAGTCAAATGATGTATTACAGAGTTATTTACTGTAGGATTTTCCAGAGCCTTTGTGTTATGACGTGCATTGTGAATCTGTAAGAGAGATAGAAAAGCGTTCCCAATTCTCCAAGCCTATTTGACAATGGAACTTTTTCATCAAAGAAGATTTCATGAAATCAGCACCCTTTGGAACACTGTTAGGGAAATGATCTTTTGAGATTACCTCTCTGAGCTACAAGAAGCAGTATTTTCATTTTCAGGCCATATTAGTACGCTGACAATATTCAAGCACATCAAACTCAGCCCACTTTATATAAATTCCATTTTTTTCCAAGGAGGAGAAATTCCCTCATTGCCTTAGGAATTATTTGCACTGACACATTTCTCAGTAATCACGAAGAGCTTGCAGGGTGTATCCTCTTTGGGAAACAGGAACTCTCCTGAATTTTAACTCTTTAGAAATATGTCTGTCCAAAACCATAGGTGCTAGGCACATGTGGTGATTAACATTTAAGTTAATTAAAATTATATAAATGAAAATGTAGCTTGTTAATTGAACCTCCATATGTGTAGTCACATATGGTTAAAGTTTTCTCTATCGGATAAACAAATATAGAACATTTCTATAATCAAAGAAAGTCCCAGTGGACAGCACTGCTCTAGAATCTGACTTGGGAGGATGGAATAAGGGTGGAAAGCAGAAAGGGTAGTGAGCAAAAATAATCAACAGTGAAATAAGATCCACTAAGCCTTAGAAACCAGAGGTGACCCTGAATTCTAGAGAACAAAAAATTAATAAAGATCCAAAGCAAATATCTCTGTGTTTGCTGGAATGGTGACAGTTATCTACGAGTGCAAACAAGTTCCATGCTGTCAGTGGAGTCTTGGAGTGGGAGGAATTGAGTATGCTTATCTCCAAATCCCACAAAATACTTTATAGTTCAGTTCAGTCCAGTCGCTCAGTTGCGTCCGACTCTTTGCGACCCCATGAACTGCAGCACGCCAGGCCTCCCTGTCCATCACCAACCCCCGGAGTCCACCCAAACCCACGTCCATCGAGTCGGTGATGCCATACAACCATCTCATCCCCTGTCGTCCCTTTCTCCTCCTGCCTTCAATCTTTCCCAGCATCGGGGTCCTTTCAAATGAGTCAGCTCTTCGCATCAGGTGGCCAAAGTATTGCAGCTTCAGCTTCAACATCAGTCCTTNCTAATTTCATGGCTGCAATCACCATCTGCAGTGATTTTGGAGCCCAGAAAAATAGTCAGCCACTGTTCCCACTGTTTCCCCATCTGTAATGTGAATGTCCCAAGAATGTGGTTCTCTGGTTGAAAATTTTGATATTGAGGAAATATCACTGAAATGGGAAGGGAAATGAAACGTCCAAAATAGGAATAGCTGGTGTTGCCCACTGTCAGCTATAAATGCCATGAATATCACTTTCTTCCTACTTTTCAAGACCAACTTCTTGAGTGAGTAGTTGACCAATGGTGGTGGTGGTTTAGTCATTAAGTTGTGACCCCATGGAATGTAGCCTGCCAGGTTCCTCTGTCCATAGGATTTCCCAGGCAAGAATACTGGAGTGGGTTGCCATTTCCTTCTCCAGGGGATCTTCCTGATCCAGGGATTGAACCTGTGTTTCTTGCCTTAGCAGGCGGATTCTTAACTGTTGAGCTACTAGGGAAGCCCAGTTGACCTATAGACTCTCTATTTCCTTATGTCTCAGTTCCCTTCTGTTAACCCATAATCTGGCCTCTGTTCATTTCAAGTCACTGAANTTGAACCTGTGTTTCTTGCCTTAGCAGGCGGATTCTTAACTGTTGAGCTACTAGGGAAGCCCAGTTGACCTATAGACTCTCTATTTCCTTATGTCTCAGTTCCCTTCTGTTAACCCATAATCTGGCCTCTGTTCATTTCAAGTCACTGAAAATGCCCCCTGAAGGTTATAGTCAAACTCATCCATACCTCTGGGACTTGGTTTCAGTTGTTCCCTTCACCTAAAATACACTTTTGATGGCCTTGTGGTTGGTAGATTCCTAAAGCCACCTTTGTTAATCACTTGAGCTTCAGCTCCTCACCCACCTTCTCCATGACTTGCTACTGTACTGTCCTCATTTTATCTTCTTTTTAGAACTATCACTGTTTGAAATTACATTTTTAGGACATTAGGTTACTCTTACAGTATTTATAGTCCCTGCTAGAATGGGAGCTTCAAGAGAGCAGGTATCTTGTCCACCACATTCACCAACATATTCCTAGCCTTAGGATGTGCCTAACATATATATCTGGCTCAATGAATATTTGTTGAGTAAATGAAGGACTTTTTTTGCTTTCAAATTCTAAGAACTTTCTTTTGATTTCATGATTTTTGACATTGCTGACCCCCCCTCTCTATTTTGGAAAAGATCCATTTCCTTTCCTGCATCAGCTTTCTCCTCCTGCTTTTCTCAATCTTAAGTTCTTACTTTTCCCATCCTTCTAATGACATGTGTTCCCCAAGATAAAAACCTTAGCCCTTACCCTCGTCTCTTTACATTCTCACCCTCAAAGCTTAGGCTCTTGAAAGCTCAGTTTAGAGACTTTGTGATGATATGAGGGATGAACAGGCTGTTTTCTTTCTGGTCCTGGCTTCAGCTCTAACTGGCTGGAGACTGTGGTCATGTCATTTAACTTCTCCATTCTTCAGTTTCTTGGTCTCCTAAATGGAAATTCACACTTAATTCCCAGCAGGGTTGTGGGAATGGAGTGGATAGAATCTAATATTTATGGAGGGTTTATACAGATAGGCACTGTGCTAAACACTTTGCATTTGTTTATTTGTTTCTTTAAATCTCTGTCCATGATATAGATTTACTGTTATTTCCATCTTGTAGTTGAGGAAACTGAGGCTTAGAGAGGCAAAGAATCTTACCTGACTTCACCCTGCTGGTGTGTGGCAGAGCTGAGATTTGAACCTCTGCCCGAGTGGTAAAGAACCCACCTGCTAATGCAGGCAGATGTAAGAGATGCCAGTTTGATCCTTGGGTCAGAAAGATCCCCTGGAGTAGGAAATGGCAATCCACTCCAGTTTTCTTGCCTGGAGAATCCCATGGACAGAAGAACCTGGCATGCTGCAGTTCATAGGGTCGTGAAGAGTGGGACACAGCAGAAGCCACTTAGCTTGCACGCATACACTGGCTGAGTCCAGAGCTGCTGTCTCAATCCTGATGCTCTATTGTCTGTCTTGGAGAGTGCTATGAAAAGAATGAAATTCTAAACAATATAAAAGAATTATTATTTGTGACAACTCTAAGAGAGGTATTTAAGGTCTTTAGTCTGGGAACCCAGTGATCTCTAACCAACACGGTTGTTTTCAAGCCAGTTTACCTTGTGTTAAAGTCATACTTGATCATCCTTAGCCAGAGATGATGATTCAGAGTATTCAGTGTCTGATCTGACTTAATATCTCAGTCCCAGAGATGCTTGGAGCTGGAAGATCATTTGGTTCAAACTGCCATCAGAAACCCCAGAGGAGGAAATGGCAACCTACTGCAGTATTCTTGCCTAGAAAACCCCGTGGAAAAGGGAGCCTGGCAGGCTACAGTCCATGGGGCTGCAAAGTATTGGACACGACAGAGCAACTGAGCATGCAAGCACACACACTATAATAATAGTGCGGAGAACTTAATATACAGACCCAAGGTGGTCACCCAGGCTCTTAACTAAGAGCAGAAGCCAGTTTTCCAGTTTTTCTGTTCACAAATCTTTTCATGCAAATGTGAGCTCTCCTGATTGTGGATTCCACCATCCCCCACAACGTGGAGATATCCTTTACAAAGTTTTTTTTCTCCTGACCTTCATGGTGATGCCATGTGACTTTCTTATGCTGACCCTTGGAATCTTATACTGGTTCTTCAACACCACCTCCCCTCTGGGTCCCAGACGGTTCAGTAGGACAAACTGCACATCTCGGGTGTCAGTAGAAGAGCAGATGTGGAACCAGAGGAACCAAGTCAGAGCTGCTAAAAATGATGAATACAGAGATCCCTAGCACTGGGAAGGAAGGGATATAAGAGCTTATGAAATCTGGTAAAAGTTCCATTAATCACCAGCTCTCTGACATCGCACCTTGGCATCACTGTGTGTGTGTGTGTGTGTGCTGAGGCACGTGTGGGCACATGTATGAGCCTACCCTCCTCTCTCTCACTCTCTGTATCACTTTCAGAGTCCCTGTTTCTTTCCCATACCTTCCCTTCCTCTTGCTCACCAATCCTTTTCAGACTCCTTCCCTCTCCAAACCTGTCTTTCCAGGTTGCTGAAAGATGGAGAGCCCGGAATGGTGCCATCTCTCTGAAAGCCTCAGTGGTGACAATAACAAATGGTATTTACCTAAGAGTTATTAACACATCAACCGTTCTCCCCTTGACTATTTAGTCTTGTCATTCAGCACTAATGGACTTTTCCAATGGCAAACAGAGAGACAAAAAGGAAAACAAACAGGGTATTCACACTTGATAGAGCCGGTGATCCCTGCTGAAGCTGTGGAAACAGAGGCAATCTCTTCATTTTGACCCGAGGACACGCCTCACCTGAGTAGGGAGGGAGACACAGGATTCCGGGCTTGTGACGGACTCTCCGCTGAGGTGTCCTGTGAGAGGGAAAACAAGAAGTAAAGAATGTGGATATGTGGTGCTGGGGGAAAAGGGCTTCCCACAGTCAATAATTTTCAGCTCCATATGGATCTCCATGGCATCCCAGGTGCCATGCGCTGCACTAGAGGCTGCCACAGTCTTGCTGCTCAAGACACAGTACAAGGCAAGGTCAAAGGACTGGTCCAAGCTCACACAGCAGATTAGTGTATGAGCCCACTCGACTTCCTGTTCTACACCACTGTTCTGTATCCACCATTGATGTGCATTCTTTCTTGAGAAAGGAGATATCTTTAAGTCACTGAGACTAGAAAACAGGCTAGTAGAATAAAAAGTACAGGCTTCTGAATGGGAACAATCCAAGTTCCAAATCTCATACCTTCACTGACCAGCTGGGTGTCCTCGGTGACCGATGACTTAACCTCTAAACCTCAGCTTCCTCATGAACAAGCAGGTGTTCTAAGCTGGTGCTTATGCTTTCTGGGGGAGACAGCCAATTAGCCAGCATATTACATGGCAAAGCAATCCATAATAGGGACTTGCAGGAAGATGGGACCTGGGTTCCAGGCATGGCTCCATTACTAACTAGCCGTGGGCCTTTAGGCAAGTTTCTTAAAAGCTCTTGCTTTGGTTTCTTCATTTGTAAGTCAACAAGTTGGACTAGATCATGTCTTCGGTTGTCCCAAATAGAAAGTTTCAAGAATTTATGAAAGTAAGCTTGAATGTAGTCTGAAATATATTTAAGTATTTATGATTCTGTCCTGGGAAGCATTGGTGAACTGAGGTAAACATAAAATTATCTCTGATGGTTTTGTAAGGCTGTGGAAGTGGGAGGGGAGTTGAGACAAAAGCCACAGAGCCTAGATCCTTGGATATACGTGGTCAACTCCAGGGAAAGCTGCCCTTCAGGATCTAAGAAGTATATCTCTACCTGGGAATATGACTCCAGGGTAACAGTGAGGGCTGATATTTATGGAGTGCTTACTCTGATAGGGAGAGTGCCATGCACTTTACTTATATGATCTCACTTAACTCTATGAAGTAGGTAAATAGCATTGTTACCATCTTGCCCTTGGGAGGAGGAAATGGAGACTTAGTATGATTAAACAATTTGCCCGGGTAGCAGAACTGGGACTTGAACGCAGCTCCCAAGCAATGACATTTCTATTGCATGAACTCTTAAGCTGCTAGAGGAAGAACGTCCTAAAATTTAAACAACTGAGCAAAGTCCCTTCTTTTGTTAAGTAGGCAGGAAGTCAAATTTTGCCAAAAGTGCAAAAATAAACAGCTTCCTGGGGGCACTGAGTGTAATTTGAAACTCAAAACTCATGATAGATATCATCTTTTCTTGAGGTTGATTGGTCCCTGTAACGCTAACGGTAGAAAATTCTGAAAGAGATGGGAATACCAGACCACCTGACCTGCCTCTTGAGAAACCTGTATGCAGGTCAGGAAGCAACAGTTAAAACTGGACATGGAACAACAGACTGGTTCCAAATTGGAAAGGAGTATGTCAAGGCTGTATGTTGTCACCCTGCTTATTTAACTTATNCCCAGAGCCCTGAGCTGAGCTTCCTGGGCTGTATAGCAGGTTCCCACTAACTGCTTTACACATGGCAGTGCACGTGTCAATTTCAGTCTCCCAATTCATCCTGCTTCCCCTTCTCCCAGTGTGCCTACATGTCCGTTCTCGACACCAGAGTCTCTATTCCTATCCTGCAGATAGGTTCATCTGTACCATTTTTCTAGATTCCACACACGTGTGTTAATTTATGACATTTGCTTTTTTTTCCTAACTTCACTCTGTGTGACAGACTCTTGCCCATCCAGTACATAACTAGAATAAACCCTGAAGAATGTAACTGTATTGACTAGACTAGAGCATAAAAGTCGGAAACTTATTTCTGGGATATTAGATCTACACTGGAAATCTGTCAGTTTGCCTTGCAAATGGAAAAACGGGTATAATTCCAGCTGGAAATACTGGTTAGAAGGGTTCACATTCATGAGGGCTATTTGCTCAGATTGAACCTAAGCAGAATTAAAGTAAAACTTTCAAACTCAACCAAGTCAACCAGATATACTTAATTTCAGAATCATTTACATTTAGTTCTCAAATGGTGGCAAGTGTCAGACAAGTAGCTCTGAATTCAGTCCTGGCCAATAGAACTTTCTGTGATAACAGAAATGTTCTTGCTGCCCATTCTAGCAGCCCCAGGTGACTCTAGAGCACTTGACATGTGGACAGTACAACTGAGCAACTGGATTTTAACTTTATTTCAGCTAAATTAAATTTAAATGGTTTCTATATGGCTAGTGATTTCTCTGCTCAAAAGCAGTTTCTAATGGGTTATAGACATTACTTTGCCAACAAAGGTCCATCTAGTCAAGGCTATGGTTTTCCCAGTGGTCATGTATGGATGNGCCATGAAATTAAAAGACACTTACTCCTTGGAAGGAAAGTTATGACCAACCTAGATAGCATATTCAAAAGCAGAGACATTATGTTGTCAACAAAGGTCCATCTAGTCAAGGCTATGGTTTTTCCAGTGGTCATGTATGGATGTGAGAGTTGGACTATAAAGAAAGCTGAGTGCCAAAGAATTGATGCTTTTGAACTGTGGTGTTGGAGAAGACTCTTGAGAGTCCCTTGGACTGCAAGGAGATCCAACCAGTCCATCCTAAAGGAGATCAGTCCTGGGTGTTCATTGGAAGGACTGATGTTGAAGCTGAACCTCCAATATTTTGGCCACCTGATGTGAAGAGCTGACTCATTTGAAAAGACCCTGATGCTGGGAAAGATTGAAGGCAGGAGGAGAAGGGGATGACAAAAGATGAGATGGTTAGATGGAATCACTGACTCAATGAACATGAGTTTAGGTAAACTCTGGGAGTTGGTGATGGACAGGGAGGCCTGGCGTGCTGTGGTTCATGGGGTCACAAAGAGTTGGACACAACTGAGCAACTAAACTGAACTGAACTCAATGCTAATGGTGGAACCACAGATTGGACTTCCAGGGAGCTGCTACAGCAGGAATGCATTGCATGTCTACAAACAGCATTGGTCTCAGAGAGTATGTATATGACGTGCGCATGCTGCAGAGTAAGGGATATGGATGATGGAGAAGAAAGAAGTAATTTCTGGTTCTGACAGTCAGCAAAGTCTTCACAGAACAGTGGGATTTAAATTATATCTGATCACTATTTGTAAAAAGAAGTATGGAAAAACATGAAGAAAAAAAAACCCAACTCAAATCTTACCACTCCAAATAATCATGTACACATTTGGTTGATGTCATTCCAGGCTTCTAGACTAACAAAACGATAGATGAATTAAGGGCTGGGACTTGGGAGGTTGGAGGATTTTGGTGAAAGTGTGATTTCACACTGTAAAACCTTACATATAAACTTTATTAATGGATGAGCTATTCAGTAAAAAGAAAAATAGATAGGTTCTATAGATGGAATTATTTTATATTATTTTTATAATTTTAGTTATTTTTTTGGCTACACCAAAACAAATACTGAAAGGAATTCTTCAGGGACAAAAAAAATTATTTCAGTCTGGAAAGAGCTGAAAACTCTAGTCCTTTGCTCTGTCTCTGGGAACACAAAACTCCTTGCTTTCAAGTAGTTTGGAGCCCAAAGATAATCCATGTAGTGTTTGCACATTGCATAGAGTGAGCACTCAACAAATGCAATGAAGACTTGCATGGTCACTATATTTTATCTGTAATATTTACCTTTCTGGTCTCACTGGACTAAAAATAGTAGAAAAATGCCTTTGTTCTGGTACATGAAGTCTTGGAATTCTACCATATCTAAGTTGGGAGGGTGATGGTCTGGTTCACTGCTTTGGTGTTTTTCCTGCTCTGACAAGGACTAAAGGAGGGATTCCCAGGATTCAGCACTTCAAGCTGCTGCACTGTCATCATTTGCCACACTGGGACGAGTTTGGAGATTTTTCCTCTGTGTGTGTGTGTAGTTGTACTTACACTGGACTCTAAGATCTTCTGGGGCAGACGCTAGTCATATTCCTTGTTCCATCTCGGTTCTGCCCACACAGTTCTGGGCACGTGGTAAATGTTGAATGAAGGCGAGGATGTGGATTTTAAGCATATTATTTATTTCTTTATTTGGCTGCACTGGGTCTTAGTGGTGGTACACTGGGTCTTCGATCTCTGTTGAGGCATGCCGGATTTTTAGTTGAGGCATTCTGGATCTTTTAGCTGCAGCATGCGAACTCTTGGGGTAGCACTCAGAATCTAGTTCCCTGACAAAGAATTGAACCTAGGTGCCCTGTGTTGGGAAGTCTTGGCCACTGGACCACTAGAGGAGTCTCAGGATGTGCATTTTTTTCAGGTTTTGTGATTATATATGATTTTTGAAAGGTATATTTTCTTTATTCATTTTAACCCATAAAAATGTCTTCTTCCTTTCATGAAAAATAAAAGAAGCTAAACCTCAGATTGGTGATCCAAGAGCTAACAGTTGTTTCCTTTTCTGTGTCTTTTACTGTTTGAGGCCATTTTCACCGATTATTCCATTTTCTTTCAACAACCTTCTCAGGTTGGGATCAGGGCTCCATTTTCCATCAGACAAAACATGCTCAGAAGGATGATTTCCCTTACTCAAATCAGACATAGGTTAAAGAATAGAGATGTGATGAGAACCTAGGTCTATCTGATTTCAAAGCCCCATGTACACTGCACTGCCCATATTGTCTCCATCCATGTACAGAGGGCATGGTCCTTTGTTCCCCAGATGCATGGCCTCCTTTCTCACATTAAGAGGTGCATACATCAGAGTTCCTTGGAGGAGGTGAGGCTCTGGCCCTTCCATTCATTTTCAACAGAGTGGTTTCACTTTTGTTGACTTCACACTTCAGACTTTCCTATAAAATTTCATTTGAGCAAAGTGTTCCAAAGCAAAATCAAACCAAACCAAACTGGAACAGACAAACCAGTCTACTGACCTTGAGATCAGGAAACCTCTAAGGTTTCTCCTATAAAAACCCAGTTCAGTTCTCTCCTGAGCCACCAGTCTTCAGTCTCAGAGAGGCTCCTACAGTGCAGAAGAGGGAGCCAGCCGGCCTGGCATTTGCTGCCCTCCTGCTGTGCTGTTTAGGGCTCAGCACAATTTCCCTGGGAAAGAGGGAACTCTGGCAACATTACACTGAGACTATCCCACAACTCACAACTTTCACTAGCTGACCTATGAGCTGCTAAATCCTGATTTCTACTGATGGTCAGCTTTTTGTCTGTGACCAAGTTTCTTTATCCACTAAGCCTCAATATCCTCAATGGTAGTGTTAGTCACTCAGTCATGTCTGACTCTTTTCAATCCCATAGACTGTAGCCCACAAGGCTCCTCTGTCCATGGAATTTTCCAGGCGAGAATGCTGGAGTGGATTGCCATTCCCTTCTCCAGGGGATCTTCCCCAGGTATCATACCTGAGTCTCCCACATTGCAAGCAGATTCTTTAGTGTCTAAGCCACCAGGAAAGTCCAGAGACTCTGATAATAAGCAATTTATAAACTCATTGGAAAGATGAAAGGGGCCTGTATATAAAGGGCCCAAAGCAACCATTAATTGAACACTTACTACAGACCACTTGCTCTGGCCAGTGTTGTAGACAGTACCTTATTGCAACTTCACAACAACCTTGCGAAGGGACGTGTTTGGCCTGTGACTGGCTACACGGGAAGCAGTCAGTAAGTGGGAGCTGTCATTGTATGGTTGTTGCTGTTACAGTGAGAGGGTCCTGGGTCAGCAGTGCCAGGTGACTGCAGGGAGCAGCCACATGTGACGATGCTGGGCTGGATGCTCCCATGTGCTGCCTGGTTCACTGGCTGCCACGGATGACGGCAGCACAGAACTCAGGGCTTTTTCAGTGAGCTCTGCCTGTCGGATTTTCTCCTCTCTCGGCCCTAAGAATGTGTGTTCCCCTCCTCAACTTTGGTTCTGACTAGGCCTCCATCAGTTGGCACTGATTGGCAAGAGCAAAAAGAATTTTCAGAAAAAATGCATTTGATTTTATTTTTGTAAGTAATTTTCTTTTACTTTAATTATTTTCCACGTTGCATGGCATCTGGGATCATAGTTCCCCAACCAGGGATCAAACCCAAACCCCTGCATTAGAAACACAGAGTTTCAACCACTAGACCATCAGGGAAATTCCTTGATTTTAAAACAGGCAACTAACTAGACTCGAGTTCCAGTTCTCCCGCTTTCCAGACAGAAAATGGAGGTCTGTCATTCATTGACCATTGATGTGGGAGACCTTTGACAAATCACAGAATCTCTCCTAGCATTTCCACACTTGAATACACTGGAAAGAGAATGGATAAGGAATGAAACGTTCACTGAGCACTTCCTAAACACCAGGAGATTCATGTAAACTCTGAATTATTTCAGCACCCTGGAATTACTGCCACCAGCTTACAGATGACAAAACTGTCACTCAGGGAAGTTAAGAGACTCATCCACGATCGTACCTTCATTAGGTGAGAGAAGCAGAACTTGAAGGCAGGCTTTCTGAAACCAAGTCACAAGTTTTCTCTGCCATACCAACCGACAATTCCAAAGGCCATTGAAGAACCCCCCTCTCTGGACACGTTAAAGACAATATGTCTTCTTCAGTCTTTTCATAGGGAAACATCTCTCTGCCAGCTACCCAAGACACCTGGGGACAGGTACCTGCAGCCTTTCAGTGAAATTTCAAGAGCTGTCTTATCTCCACCTGCAGGCCACCTATCACACTGCCTTTTGCAAGTAATTTGGAATAATATGAGCCTCTGGTTTTTTCCTGAGATTTTTTTTTTCTTCTCTGAATCTACAAGCTTGGAACAAATGTAGCTTTGGTCCCTGTGACAAACAGTGAGACAGCTATATGACTCACTTACCAGTCATTTCCAGTGGCTTTCCACAGCATGGGCGTGGCATGGCCCCGACCACCTGTTCTCATCTCCTGGGAAACTGGCTCCAGGACACGTCTGGGAGGACTAGTCTAGTTCATGCGTCAGGCAGAGTGGGCTGTGCCATCCTGGTAGAAGGGGTCTGAAGAGGTGAGGCACAAAGTCTGAGAGTGAGGGGAAATTTACAGCTTTGCTAGGAAAGGAAGAGGTCTTATTTTTGCTAGAAGAAATTGATCACTGGGCAACCAACTGATTTAACATCTGCCAAGAGCCAGGTGCCTGGAATATGAAAAAGGATGAGTTCACAGGATCTTAGAGGTAAAACCAAGGTTGGAGTACAGTGCCTGACCAGCACAAGTGATAGAACATTCAGTAGTAGGACTGCTTAGGGAAATCTGGAATCCTGCCAGAGGTTTACAGACGTGACACTCTGCTGGTAAGCCTATGGTCTTTTGGTAAAAGAAAATGAAGCTGTTGCAGTTGAAAGGTCCTTCTTTCCAAATCTCCTTTCCCAAAAATTGGCCTCCTAAAATTCCACCTTGATTTTTTTTCTTTTTTTGTCTATAGCCTGAACTTTTGATCTAGTGATCAAATATGTGAATAGTTAATGTATCAATATCCCGGGGAAGGAATAACGCATGAGACCAAAGATAGGCTTTACCAGTTTGTGCTATTTCAATTGATTAGAAGGAAAAAGCTGGACTATTGTTTTAAGGACTGTACATATCAGGTATTACTAGAATTCAGGGTGAGAATCACAGGAGACTTTGTTTAATTAGCAATGTCCTCAGGCTAGAATAAGACGTGGTAGGACTGATGCTTTGTAGCCACACTGAGGGTGTGTTTGTTTCCTCATTCATTGGTGGTACCCAAATATGAAAAAAGCACCTAGGAATAAACATAAAAGTAATCAAATACCTTTTTCCCATTAAAATTAATTTTATAGAGAAGTTAGGAAGCCAGGAAAATACAAAAAGAAAAAAAAAGAAACAACAATCCATAGCTTTACCTTCTAAATGTATATTATATGTGTTAACACATATCTGAAAATTTTGATATATTTCTTTGCAGTATTTTTCCTATACATTACTTTAAAAAATATAGCTGAAATTATAGTAATGTTATCTCTTGCTTTTTCATTACATTATACCATGAGCACATACTATATTATTACCAACTTTTGGGGATTCCCTGGTGGCTCAGATGGTAAAGAATTTGCCAGCAATGCAGGAGACCTGAGTTCGATCCCTGGGTCAGGAAGATCCTCTGGAGAAGGCAATCTATTCAAGTATTCTTGCTGAAGAATTCCATGGACAGAAGAGCCTGGCTGGCTATAGTCCATGGCGTCACAAACAATCAGACATGACTGAGCACGCTAACTCTGAGAGCACATTCGATATTCTTACAAACTTTTCATTCATCCTAAAATTTCTAATATATTTTTAGTATCAATGGCCTGTATATACTAGTTCATTTCAGTTCAGTTGCTTGTAGTGTCCTACTCTTTGCAACCCATTAACTGCAGCACGCCAGGTTTCCCTGTCCATCACCAACTCCCAGAACTTGCTCAAATTCATGTCCATTGAGTTGGTGAGGCCATCCAACCATCTCATCCTCTGTTGTCCCGTTCTCCTCCTGCCTTCAATCTTTCCCAGCATCAGGGTCTTTTCAAATGAGTCAGTTCTTTGCATCAGGTGACCAAAGTATTGGAGCTTCAGCTTCAGCATCAGTCCTTCCAATGAATATTCAGGGTTGATTTCCTTTAGGATGGACTGGTTGGATCTCCTTGCAGTCCAAGGGACTCTCAAGAGTCTTCTCCAACACCACAGTTCAAAAGCATCAGTTCTTTGGCACTCAGCTTTCTTTATAGTCCGACTCTCACATCCATACATGACCCCTGGAAAAACCACAGCCTTGACCAATAGACGGACCTTTGTTGACAAAATAATGTCTCTGCTTTGTATGCTGCCTAGGTTTGTCATAGCTTGTCTTCCAAGGAGCAAGCAACAATTCCATGGCTGCAGTCACCATCTGTAGTGATTTTGGAGCCCAAGAAAGTAAAGTCTGTCACTTTTTCAATTTTTTTCCCCATCTATTTGCCATGAAGTGATGGGACTGGATGCCATGGTCTTAGTTTTCTGAATGTTGAGTTTTAAGTCAGCTTTTTCACTCTCCTCTTTCACTTCCATGAAGAGGCTTTTTAGTTCCTCTTTGCTTTTTTACATAAGGGTGGTGTCTTCTGCATATCTGAGGTTATGGATATTTCTCCCAGCAATCTTGATTCCAACTTGTGCTTCATCTAGCCCAGCGTTTCTCATGATGTACTCTGCATATAAGTTAAATAAGTAGGGTGACAATATACAGCCTTGATGTACTCCTTTCCCAATTTGTAACCATTCCATTGTTTCATTATGTTCTAGACACCATGCTAAACACTGTGTTTTCTTCTCGTTTAATCTCTACACAGACATCTCAGTGGATCCTATTACTGTTTTTTTATTACAAATGCTGACACTGAGGCTTAGAGAGGTTAGTTCATGTGTTCACAGACGCATAGCTAGAAGTAGAAGGGTTGGGACACACACTTCAGCTTTCCAGACTGCTGTATTGTTTTTTTTTAAGGACTCTATTATGTCATTGTTAAATTGACAATGTTTTTCTTACTTAATGATACATAAAATAATGGAGTATCTTACATTCAATTAACACAGATGAAATTAAGTAGTGCTTTGCCAGAATTACTTATGATGCCTCTACAAATCTCTATGCCCTCGTCCATCCAATCAGTTTTGAAAAAATATTTTTTCCTGCATGACCTCCCACTGTCAGCAAAAACCATTCTGAGTTCCTAAAGAATTGGTAGAGGTGTGGAATTTGTTAAATAATGCTTGCAATGCAGATGAGACAAATCACCAGAGGTTTCAGCCAGAACAACTCATGGGGAGAAACTGAGCTCTGCTCGTGGACCTGTGTTTCCAGCCACAATGCATCATCCCCTCCTTAGTGCGCATTCTTCCTTTTCTACTTTAATATAATTTTCATGAGTCTATAATAGTCTATCAAATGGGAACCATCATTGGCTTAGCTATTCTCCTATTTTGGGGGCGTTTTTGTTATTTCAACCTTTTTACCATTTAAATAAGGCTGTTATTGTTGTTTAGTCACTAAGTCATGTCTAACTCTTTTCAAACCCATGGACTGCATGCCAGGCTCCTCTGTCCTTCTTTATCTCCTAGAGTTTGCTCACATTCATGTCCATCAAGTTGATGATGCTATGTAACCATCTCATCCTCTGCTGCCTCCCTCTCCTTTTGCCTTGAATCTTTCCTATCATCAAGGTCTTTCCCAATGATTCAGCTCTTCACAGTATGTGTCCAAAGTATTGGAGCTTCAACTTCAGCAACAGCCTTCCAATGAATATTCAGGGTTGATTTCCTTTAGGATTGTGAATGAAGTGAGTGAAGTGAAAATCACTCAGTTGTGTCCAGCTCTTTGTGACCCCACAGATTATAGCCCACCAAGCTCCTCTGTCCAAGGAATTCTCCAGGCATTATTTAAGTGGGTAGCCATTCCCTTCTCTAGGGGATCTTCCCACTCAAGAGTTTGAACCTGGGTCTCCTGTGCTCCTGGCAGATTTTTTTAGTGTCTGAGCTTCCAAGGAAGCTCGGCAAATCTTTAAGATTATTCTTATTTAATTAAAGTAGGAAAAGTGTTAAAAGATGATGAAGGAGAAATTCTAGAGATGGGAGAGAAAAGAGCGCAAAGGAAAGATTCTTTTTCTTTGTTGGTACTTTTTTCTTCTACAAAATCATAAAATTTAAAAACTTAGATAAATGTAAGTGATATACTTTTTATCGATACTGCAAAAGATAGATAGGCTCACATTTCTGTCACTTACTATCCAAAGTGCTGATGAAGATGGCAATACCCTTATGCATTTCCATCAATTCCCACACATGCATCTGTGATGAACTGCCTCAGGTAATTTGTGCTTAGATTTTTATTGAATAAACAGTTCCATTAATATACTTCTAGAATAAGACACCTAGGATCTTTTGTCCATAAAAAAAAAAAAAAAGATGTTAGTTACTCAGTCAGTAAATAGTCTGCCTGAAGTGCAAGAGACCCAGGTTTGATCCCTGGGTTGGGAAGATCCCTGGAAAAGGAAATGGCAACCCACTCTCATATCCTTGCCTGGAAAATCTCATAGACAGAGGAGCCTGGTGGGCTACAGTCCATGGGGTCACAAAGAGTCGGGCACGACTGAATGACTAACACTCACTTACTTACACTATTATGCTATAATACACCCTATATGATGGTTTTATTATGATCCACCTGGCTTAAATAGGAGCATCTGTATAATGAGTATCTCTTCTTTGCCGGATGGCACGTGAATTCCTTAATACATATACAATTTCTTTAATTTTTGTAGTATCTTTTTCCATATGAGAGTATGAGCATTTACAGCGCAAGTGTATCTTCAGTTGCAGAGTTAATCACACTCTTCAGTTTATGGGACATAATTTTTAGTGGCCACTCAAGGGTGTCTCTTTTCCTTGACTTACTTATTTACTGTCTTTTTTTTCATACCCACTTCCATGAACAACCATTCTATCTATGTGTTTGTTGTGGTGGTTCACATTCACGTTTTCTTAAAAACACGTGTTCTTCAAATATATATTGTATGTATACCATTTCAATTTTATGTAAATTATGTTTGATTATATAATGGGGCTTCCCTGGTGTCTCAGACGGTGAAGAATCTGCCCACAGTGCGGAACACCTGGGTTCCATCCTTGGGTTGGGAAGATCTCCTGGAGAAGGAGATGGCAACTAGCTTTAGTTTCCTTGAGAAGTCCATGGACAGAGGCTACAGTCTATGAGATCTAGAGTCAGATACAACTGAGTGACTAACACTATGTGTATTACTTCTATTTTATGTAAACTTTGTTTGATTATATGCCTCATTCAATTTTTTACTTTTTACATTAGGTATGAAAGCTAAGTGAAAGTGAAAGTCATTCTGTCGTGTGGGACTCTTTGTGACCCAATGGACTATATAGTCCATAGAATTCTCCAGGTCAGAATACTGGAGTGGGTAGCCTTTCCCTGCTTCAGGGGATATTCCCAATCCAGGGATTGAACCCAGGTCTCCCACATTGCAGGCTGATTCTTTACCAGTGGAGCCACAAGGGAAGCCCAAGAATACTGAAGTGGGTAGTATAGGTACAATAGTGTTTTAAATTCTCTCCATATTCTACAGTTTATTCTATTAATTTTATAGTTTTAGTGCTCACATTTAGGTTTTTCAGTTCAGTTCATCACTCAGTTGTGTCTGACTGTGACCCCATGGACTGCAGCATGCCAGGCCTCCCTGTCCATCACCAACTCCCAGAGTTTACTCAAACTCATGTCCATTGAGTCGGTGATGCCATCCAGCCATCTCATCATCTCTCGTCCCCTTCTCCTGCTTTCAATCTTTCCCAGCATCAGGGTCTTTTCCAATGAGTCAGTTCTTTGCATGACATGGCCAAAGTATTGGGAGTTTCAGCTTCAGCATCAGTCCTTCCAATGGATGTTCAGGATTGATTTCCTTTAGGCTGGACTGGTTGGATTTCCTTGCAGTCCAAGGGACTCTAAAGAGTCTTCTCCAACAACACAGTTCAAAAGCATCAAATCTTTGGCACTCAGCTTTCTTTAGAGTCCAACTCTCACATCCATACATGACTACTAGAAAAACCATAGCTTTGACCAATAGACAGACCTTTGTTGGCAAAGTAATGTCTCTGCTTTTTAATATGCTGTTTAGGTTTGTCATAGCTTTTCTTCCAAGGAGCAAGTGTCTTTTAATTTNTCGGACCAGCATTCAGGACTCCCTTCTTTTTCTCAGGAACTGCTGCAATTTCTGCCATATCCACCATCACCTGGCCACAATTCATGAAATTCCCTTTTCCTAACTTAAATTTAATTTAATAAGGAACATTTATGTCACCAGCATGAAGGGGGAAGAATTGAAAATAGGGAGACAAAATCTTTTGTAAAGAGAAGAGAAATACCTAACATTTACTATGTGCCAGGTGTCATTCTGTTTAATCCAGTTTGGTTTGTAATAAAACTTGGATAGCATTCCCATTTTCTAACACATAAATAAATAGGTGGAATTAGGTTTTGACATGTGACATAAAAGGGTTTCCCCGATGGCTCAAGCAGTAAAGAATCTGCCTGCAATGCAGGAGACACAGGAAACGCAGGTTAGATCCCTGGGTTGGGAAGATCCCCTGGAGGAGGAAATGGCAACCCACTCCAATATTCTTGCCCGGAAAATCCCATGGACAGAGGAGCCTGATGGGCTAGAGTCCACAGGGTCACCCAACTGATGATACAAGTGCACATCTGGTCCATAATAAGAAAAATAACCATAAAAATAAATACAGTGAAAAAAAGGTCATTAAATTTGAGCTCTTGTCCACTAGAAAGAGCAAGATGAGAGTGCCCCCCTCTTTGCTAAAAGCAGAGTTTGACAAGAGTTGGGGGGGGGGTGTCAGGGAGGCTTGCTCCTGGCCACAACTGAAGGAAGAGAAAGGAGATTGATGTCTGACTCTGAGGTTCAGGTGGTTTAAGGCATGGGGTCACTGTATGGCTATACCTCCACTCTGGGAGAGACTGGCTGGATGAGCAGAGGCCCCTCCCAAAGCTAGTCTCCAGGGGTGCACCTGGCCATCCACGTGTGACAGGGTGAGTGAGTTCATCGTGCTGGTTCCTGAGTGGGGGGACAGCAGGAAGTTCCCTGCAGCCTGTCTCCCCACCCCCCTAGTTGACCCTGCAGTCCATTTGGCCCCAGGGCCCTCCTGCTGATGTTTCTGCGTGTTTTCAGAGGCCCCGGGACGGAGGCAGAGGATTCACCTCCTTCTAAACTTCCTACCTCACTGGCCTGGTCATCTTCCCCTTTCTGCAGCTCTGCTGAGGCTTGGGTGGCATCCTGGCCCAGCTTCCCAGAAGGAGATTTGCAGGCAGGGGCAGAGTACAGGGTCTGCCTTCCCCAAGGGACATTGTGGCGGCATTTGATAATGATTAAGTGTCTTCGGTTTACTAGGTACCAGAACGAGCTGTATAATTTATGAGGCCAGTACAAAATGAAAATATGGGTTCTCTTTTCAAAAAGTATTAAGATGGGACTTCCTCGGTGGTCCAGTGGTTAAGAATCTGCTTTGCAATGCAGGGGACGTAGGTTTGGTCCCCAGTTGGGGAACTAAGATCCCACATACTGCAGAGCAACTAAGCCCACGTGCTGTAACCACTGAAGCCTCAGTGCTCCAAGTGCTCAGAGCCTGAGTGCCGCAACTAGAGAGTGTGCCCTGCAATGAAAGGTCCCCCATGATGTAATGAACATCCCATGCCGCAACGAAGACCCGACGCAGTCAAATACAGAAACAAATATTTTTAGAAAATATTAAATTTTCAGGTCAGTGACAGTAGGACATTAAACCAAGTGTGTGGCTCTTGTAGACAGGGCCCTGAGTGGCTGCAGAGGTCACATGGCCATGATGCCCACCCTGCCAGACACTCTTCTAGGTACCAAGGGCAGGTGCCTGGTGAGCTGTGTCCCAAAGCAACTGACACTTGGAGACGGAGAAGGACAGGACCCAAGCAGACCCCAAGATGATTTTTCCTGGGGATGTGAGCTCTTAAAGAGATAAGGAAGAGGAGGTTGAACAGCAGCGAGTCACCAGGGACTGTCTGGAGTGGCAGGAAGAGCACTCGAAACTGATGGACCAGCAGGACTAAAGGCCGGGTACAGAAAAGCTCTGGGTGGCTCCAACGATCAGGGGACCCATGTGGTGGAGCAGGGAGGGCAGAAAGGAGACAAGGAAAGGTGTTTGGGGTCCAACTGGCCAGATGTGTAAAGGAGGGGAGAGGTTGGATCTCTTGACCCCTGGTTCCTGCGAATGTGATCTCATTTGGAGACAGGGCCTTTGTGGGTGTGATCCAGGTAAGAGGAGGCACACTGGATTGGGACAAGCCCTAATCCAAGGCCCTGGGTCCTTATGGGAAGAAGGGAACTTGGATGCAGATACATACAGAGGGGACCATGTGAAGATGGGGGTGGAGAACGGAGTGATGTGTCTACAAACCAAGGAATGACAAGGATGGACAGAAGCTGCCAGAAGCCTGGAGAGACACACGGTTCTTCACCAGAACTGCAGAGGGAGCACAGCCCTGCTGATGCCTTGATCTCAGGTTTCTGGCCTCCAGAACTGTGAGACAATTTCTGTTGTTTTGAGTACCCAGCTTGTGGTCATTCTTACAGAATCCCTAGGAAGTGATGACGACTTACCAGCAGAGAAATGGAGGCCCAGGGAAGGGACGAGCTGGCCCACAGGGAGCCGGTGCTCCCAGAAACTACACAGATGGGAATCACAGAGGGGTGGCTCCCAAAGGAGAATGCCCACGTGCTGTTTCCAGAAGAAGCCAGGCAGACGATACCCAGAGACACCTAATGTGTGGTGTCCAGCTTCTTCCCTGGCCTCTCTAGCTCCTCCAAGACCTGAGGAATGCTCTGGAGCACCCTTTCACGTCTGCAGACACCTGCAGTCTGACCATCATCCCAGAAGGTAGAGGAGGTTGTGAAGATACTGGAGAAAAGCTGCTCCCTAGGAAACTGGCTACATAGAGCTGTGAAGTGAGGTGAGGGGAAAGTAATAAACAAGGGAAGTGATCATGAGGAAAAGGGTCCAGGGTCCCAGTGGACCCCAAGTTAAATATGACAAAGCAATGGAAAAACAAAAAACAAAAAAAAAGAATGGCTTCCTGAAATTTGCTGACTGAGCGATTCTATCCAATGACTACGATGAGAAGCCAAGTGCACCATTTTGAAAAATGGATGCTAAAAAAAAAAAAAAAAAAAAAAAAAAAAATTCAGGTGTATNAGAATGGCTTCCTGAAATTTGCTGACTGAGCGATTCTATCCAATGACTACGATGAGAAGCCAAGTGCACCATTTTGAAAAATGGATGAAAAAAAAAAAAAAAAAAAAAAAAAAAAAAATTCAGGTGTATGCCTTCCTTTGGGAATGAGTGTTTTTATTCCTGAATAAGAGGACACCTAGGGATGGGAGGTAGGAGATCTGAGTTCAAGTCTTGGTTCTTCTACTCTAGTTCTCTGCGACCCTGAGACTATCTCCCATCACTTAAATCACCCAACGGGGCCACCACAGTGGTTCTCAAATAGTGCTCCATGGAGCCCCAAGGGTACCCTCTATGAGCCAAAGGTAGACCTCCCTGACCTCACAGCCTGAAAAGCTTGGCTTTGATATTCCTTATGTGTTCAGTTTCTATACCAAGTTTCACTTGAAGACTCCATGGCTTAAAAAATGTCTGAGACTTGGACTGGATTAGTCCTCTAACCCAAATATTCCAAGATTCCCCATCAGAATGACAAACTCTGTTCCAACACACTTCATCCTGTTTAGAAGCTGTTGCAAAGCATCCTTTCTGCTGATTGTTTCCTGTAACCTAGCCTCTTGTTTAGCCACAGGAACCATCTTCTGCTAGGATAGGATTTCTGCTTAGCATGATCTTCATGCTGGGGACTTGGTGGCCCTGAGGGAGAGAAGAAGGCAAGCAGAGGAAGGGGTGACCTTCATGGGAGAGTCCGGAGGCTTGACGTCCTAAACTGGGGAAGATGCTCCTGGGGGAACTGGCTGGGATGGGCAGGCTGGATGGCACAGGTTCCAAGGTCAGATCCTGGTTCTAGCTCTTACAAGCCACGGGACTGAGTTGCTTCTCTAACCTCTTGTCTGCAGTCTCATGTGTCAAACAGGGATGGTAACAGTGCCCACCTCATAGGGCTGGTGTAAGGGTTAAGTGAGAAAGGTGTGTAAGGTGCTGAACCAAGAGCCTGGCGTGAGTTCCTTCTACACACAACCATGTATTTGTGAACTTAAATAATAAATTCTTGTTTTAAGCCACTGAGTTTTGGGGCTATTTGTTATGTAGAAATAGCTAACAGATACATTCTTTGTAGATAGCATCAGTAGCCCCGTTGGTAATATTGACATGGAGGCTCCTCCAGGCCTCAGAGGGAATTCAGCAAAGGCAGGGGTGTTGGGCAGACTGGCATTGATCACCCCCCAGCCTGGGCATCTCCTTTCTGGAAACTTTTCCAACAAGTTCCCAGACCCCACAGTTGTCTACAATGTATCAGTTAGCTGCTTATGCATAACAAACACCCCCAAAATTCAGGGCCTTAAAACAATTTATTACTTTGGGTTCACAAATCACATCGTTGAGAGGTGGCTGATCCAGACTGAGCCTGCCCTCATGTCTGGGAGTCAGCTGGCTGTCACGGGTCTCAGCTGCCCTTGGTTCTGCCCCATGGGTCTCTCATCCTCCCATAGGAGACCCTGGGCATGTTCTTCTCAAGTCAACGGCAGAAACTCAAGAGTGCAAGCGAAACACACAAGGTCTCTTGAGGCCAAACTTGGAACTAGTACACTGTCCCCTCTGCCACATCATATTGGCCAAAGCAAGGATTTAAAGAGTAGGGAAACTGACCCTGCCTTTGTAGAGAGAGGAAGTAGGGTCTCAGGGTGAACGGCATGGTGATCGGGAGGGATAAAGACTGTGGTCATACCTGCAATTCACTACTTTATTTAAATGAGGCACCTGTGAGAACCTCCCTGCCCCACTAGCAGAGTGTTATTTCTGAGGGTCTACCTTCATAATTCATTCCTGGGGTTTAAGGAAAGTGTGGATTGGAGTCCGAGCACCACACTAGCTGCCTAGGTATGAAGTTTCTTGGTCTGCATCATTCACTAGTCTGAGGGCTGAAGTTCATGTGATCACACCCCGAACCCCAGCCCATCCCCAATGGTTTAGCACTACGAGGCAGCACAGGCTAGGGGCAGAAGCCTTGGGCTCAAATCCCAGACCTGAGTGCTGCGTTACCTGGTGCACAATAAATATCGAACTCATGTTTGTTGCATTTATTCATTCTTCTATAAAAATGTTTTTACTGTGAAATACACCATAAACAGAAAGCACATAAATGTAATCGTACAGCTTGACAAATTATTACAGATCAAATACCCTGTAAGCATCACCCAGGACTAAGAACAGAACACTGCCCATACCACAGAGGTGCTCACGGCCCTCCTATCCGCTGCCCCTATGCGCCCCAGAAGTAAAAGCCACTATCGCAACTTTCATAGTACCCTCTGCTTTTTCCCCACTTTGGTAGCTTTGCCATCTCAGTATGGTTCCTTCACCTCTATCATTTAGTTCCTCCTCTTCTTGAACATCATTCAGTGGAATCACACAGGCTGTATTCATTTGTGTCTAACTTCAGCCACTCAGTCTTATTTATGAGGTTCATCCATGTTATTGCATATGTGTCCAATGTTTTCATGGCTGTATTATATTCCAACATATGAATGTACCACCATTTGCTTACCTGCTTGACTGCTGATGAAGATGTGGGCTATTTCTAGATGGGGAATATTCTGGGGCGGCGGGGCGGGGGGGTAGTCCTGCTCTGAAATTCCAATTCATGTCTTTCATTGATGGTGGTGGCTATCTATCTATAGGGTATATTATTAAGAGCGGGTTTGTGGGTCCTCACAGAGTTGCCCACATTCAGCTTTAGTAGATGGTGCCGGATGTGCAAATGTACCCTCTAACAAGCAAGGCAGATTTCTCTTCTCTTTGCCCTCTCACTTTCCCCCTCTTTGTCCCTCCCATGTACTTACCGGTTCAACTCACAGTTGACCAACAGTCTCGAGAGGGAGCCCAGGTATTTAATGACAAAAAGAAGTCAAGTTATGTGGCGCTTCTCTCTCCCCCAGTTCCGCTGGCAGATGGATGGGAAGCCCCAAGTACCATCTGGGTCCTCAAGAGGTCAGAGGTGGGATCTGGGGAGGGGCGTGGCACCCAAGGCCTCCGTCCTGGAAAGCCACCGGGCAGGGCTTTGTGGGTGCCCACTCCCCCTCCCACTCCCCGATATTGGAGAAAGGTCCCTCGCCCTCCCTCAGAAACCAGCCGGCCAAACTGCTGTCGCACCTGGACCCCGGAGCGCAGCACCTGGACCCGGCCTGTTGCTGGAGGCTCCTGCACGCCACTGCTTATTTTCACCCGGTGGAGGGGAGGCAGCGAGCAGGCCTCCTTCTGCCCTTTTGGGTGTGTGGGCTGGGGGAAGAGGATGAAGGAGCAGAAACCGAGAAGTGAGGTCCTGAACTCCCGAGTGGGTACCCTCCGAATAACACGGGAGGTGGAAAGTAGCGGTTAAGAGGCAGCGAAGCCTCAGCGCTTTCCCAGAAAAGCTCTTTCTTTTCAGCATTATTTTAACCCCCTTCCGACGGTTTTTCAGAGTCTCGTTTTTTCCTTTCTAGAGAAACACTCAATTTCCCTCTTGCTTAAATGTTTTTTCTCCAGCGCAGCCGGCGCGGCTTTAGGATCCGCCGGTGCAGCAGCGCCATCTGCTGCTTATTTTTTAAATTACGGAATAGATCCTCGCCAGGTCCCGCCTTCTTCCAGAAAGCACAGATGGAAAGGGGAAAAGAAACATTTTTACAACCATAAAAATGATCAGGATGCCTATGAGACAAGTTCATACTCACTCAAAACAAGGAAACGACACTAAATCATGGATGCCGTTTCTCACTATCACATTAAAAATAGTTTTAAAATGCTAACATCCAGTGTTATGGCAGTTTCAGGGAAATGGCATCTCTCAGGGGCTTCCCTTGTGGTAAAGAATCTGCCTGCAATGCAGGAGATCTGGGTTCGATCCCTGGGTTGGGGGGATCCCTGGAGAAGGGAAAGGCTACCCACTCCAGTATTCTGGCCTGGAGAATTCCATGAACTGTATAGTNGGCATCTCTCAGGGGCTTCCCTTGTGGTAAAGAATCTGCCTGCAATGCAGGAGATCTGGGTTCGATCCCTGGGTTGGGGGGATCCCTGGAGAAGGGAAAGGCTACCCACTCCAGTATTCTGGCCTGGAGAATTCCATGAACTGTATAGTCCATGGGGTTGCAAAGAGTCAGACAGGACTGAGTGACTTTCACTTCATTTCACTTCGTTTCATTCACACTCAGCTGCTAGAGGAGCAGGTTAGTTCAGCCTCTCCAGAGAGAGGAATTAATGTTATCAAAATCAGTAACAGTGTTTATGATTCAGAAATACCACTGCTAGAAATTGCCTTGTGCTGGGCAGCTATGCTTAGTTGCTCAGTCGTGTCCAGCTCTTTGGGACCGCATTGACTGTAGCCTGCCAAGATCCTCTGTCCATGGGGATTCTCCAGGCAGGAATACTGGAGTGGGTTGCCATGCCCTCCTCAGAAACTGCCTTAAGAGAGCACAAATACAAAAAAGACATTGGATCAAGACATTGGCTGCCTTGCTGGCCGCATTCAGAAAAATTCGGAACCTTACAAGACAGTTAAAATAGTGGTGGCACATACATTGGAAATCTATGTTGTTAGAAATAGCATGGAAGAACATTACATATTCTAAGAAAATGCTCATGATATATAGATAACATTTAATCACTCTAATCATCGTTTAATTTATCACATTAAGTGTACTATGATGGTGGATGCGTGCGTGCGTGCGCATTCGCTCAGTTGTGTCTAGCTCTTTGCAACCCCATGGACTATATAGCCTGCCAAGCTTCTCTGCCCACGGAATTTTCAGGCAAGAATACTGGATTGGGTTATCATTTCCTCCTCCAAGGGATCTTCTCGACCCAAGGATTGAACTCAGGTCTCCTGTGTCTCCTGCATAAGCAGGTGGATTCTTTACCACTGGGCCGCGAGGGAAGCCATAATGGTGCATGCTTCTGTCTAAATGCAGAGAATGTACAACACCCCAGGTAAACTCGTGTAAGCTGTGGGCTCTGAGTGACAATGATGTGTCACTGTAAGTTCATCAGTTGTAACACACTTACCCCTCTGCTGGGGGATGTTAATCGCGGGGAGTGGTTGCATGTGGGTGGGCAGGTGATATGAGAAATATCAGTACTTTCCACTCAATCTTCCTGTGGAAACTAAAACTGCTCTTAAAAAAAAAAAGAGTCTATTTAAAAGTTTAAAAAGGGGATTACAATGTGGAGACCGATTTGTGGTGAAGGCCAGGGGAATTCATTGCAGTCTGCTCCGCCTGTTCACTGTGGTCAGGAAAGGACATGTGGCTGGGTGTTTCCTACACATCCTTCAAGCTAGAGCTTTATGGGAGCCCTATGGGGGGTTGCTGAGAAGGAACATCTGAGCCTCGTGCTGCTAGAGCCATCTTGGCACCAGAAGCAGAGCTTGTTGAGAGAGAAGGCAAAGCCGAGGAAACAGACACAGAGAGAAAGCGAAAGTGAGAAAGAAACCAGAAGAAGATGTCAGGGTTTGAGTTTCTGGCTTGAAGCTAAGCTACTCCTGGGCTTTTCAGAGAATACATTTCTCTTTGTCAGATTACCCTGGCCTTCTGTCACTTGTAAACCCACAGGGCCTGTGTGCGCTAAATACGACCTTCCAGCTCATTCACGTTGCAATGGGCCAGTGACTGAAAGGGCCACGGCACGGATGGTGTTGCCAGGCGGCTTTCTGTCAGTACCTGGAACCCTTCCTCTCAATGGGCACAGCCAGGAGGCCCCTTGGGGGAGGGATGTCCTGGGCCTGTCTGCTGCTTTCCTGGGCCCAGGCCTGAGCTGAGGCTCCCTGGGCACAGAGGAGTTTCCTGCCACAGGGTTATGTTTCTGTGTGGCTGCCTCCTCAGCATCCCTATGGCTCCTTTAAACACCTCCTCCTCCAAGAAGCCCTCCCTGACCATCTGGGGAGAGACCATTCTGTCCCAGCTTCAGTTTGCTCTGTGAGTGCCTCCCTTGTAATGAGCAGCTCCATGAGGGCAGGGACCTGATCTGTTCAGCTCACCGCTATGTCCCTAGCTCTTGCCAGAGTCTGGCATAGAGTAGGAGCATCATTCATCACTTTTTTACTGAGAGATGAGAAGCAGGCAGACAGGTAAGGCTAGTGAGGGGCTCTATTCTGCTGACTGGGTGGGTGGGGCTTGTGCAGGGCCTCTTGCAGGGAAGGGCATTGGCTCTTCCAAGGGGACACAGTGACACCAGCTAGCGGACATACTCCAGGTTCTGGCTTTGAATGAATCAGAACTCTCCCCACATTTAGGGGGTCTTACCTGATGTCAGGCTGTGAAGCCCAGAGTTGGAGCCTGGGTACCACCTCCCAATTGGGGTGAGGAAGCCAAGGATGTCAAAGGTGAAAGCAGGCCCACGATCGAGGAGCCGGACAGAGAGCAGGGCTGATACGGGGCATGGGAAAGGGATGGGGGCCAGGGCCATGGGAGCAAGGCCCCAGCTGGACTGAGACGATGCACAGGGAACAGCGGATGATCCAGGTCATGTGGTCAGCAGCTTATTTACCTTTGCAGTAGTTTTCATTTCTTCCGAGTAAATCCAAGAGCAGTCTCAATGTGGTGATTACAGGTCTCTAAGGCCTGTCTCTGTCTCTTTGTTAACAGGACATCCGTGGCCTCAGACCCAAGGCCTGTCTCAGACAAAGGCCGTGGAGGTGTAAAAACTGCGAGCAGTTTCATTGTGTTTATTTTTATAGCCACCTCCTCATTATAGCAAGTGATTCTGATTGTCCATGGAGGGTCATACGAGGAAGTTTCTTTTCCAGTTGACATAAGTAAAAGGAGACCGTCAGAAGGAAAACAGCTCGTGGATGCTAGAACAGATGGCAGCGCTGCTGAACCCCCAAGGAGGGTTCTGGAAATTCAACGCAGGAGGACCGGATGCTCTGGAGGCACCCGGGAGAGTCTAGCTGGGGACATGGCGGGAGACCCCTGCCCCCAGCAGATGGAATTGGAAGAGACCGTCACCGAGCTAAGGGGATGTAGGCAATAGGTCCAGAGCCCACCCTGAACAGAGCCCTCTGCCTGATAAGATAGCCACCCCAGCTCAGGCCTCAGTACTGACCCTGTGTCCCCGGGTCCAGCTGGGTGACCCCCCAAAAGCCTCTTGAAATCCCAGCCCCAGATTATTCTGTCTGTCCTGCCTGCCAGACCATATCCCTTTGATGTGGACACACCTGGCCCAGTTCTGAAGCTGCCCTGTCTCATTGCGTGACCTTGAGTGAGTCCCCTCTCCAGGCCTCAGTTTCCCCACCTATAAACAGAGAAGAGTGTGATGATGACCTTTAAGGGACCTCTCCCCAGGGACATATTGGCAAACCCTCTCCTCCCAGTCCTCCAGTGTGGGGCTCAGGGAGGAAAACGTAGGCTGGAGGTCACACAGGCCTGTGCTTGATTTCCTGCTTTCCCCGTTGTTGGCTGTGTGATCTTGGGTAAGTCACTTAAGCTCTCAGGGTGTCTGTGTCCTCATCTGTTGTATGGGACAAGGATATCTCCTGGGCATCATTGGACTGGCAGTAAGCAGGGAAGCCCTAGACACACAGTAGGGCTCCAAACGTGCTGGGGAGCCATGGTTTCCCCATCTTGGCTTGCGGGTAAAGACCTGCCAGCATCCCCAGGCATGGGGTCTCATAAGGATGATGAATCCCGTCCAAAGGGAGACCACGGGGCTCTGTGTCACCAGGCAGCAGGAGGGAGAGGCTGTTGTGAATGGGTCCCCCGCAGGCTCTGAGGACAAATGCTCAGAACAGGTTCCGGGTATGGGAGCGACTGGTATGCTAATTCCATCAAGAGCTCCTGGGGCCCTGGACTGGAGCACGTGTACTGATGAGGGCTTGGGCTGGGAGGAGATGGGGCAGCCAGGAACCCGGACAGCGGACTGCCCAGGCTCTGTGGATGATTCGTATCAAGGCACCTTCAAGTCAGTTCGACACAGGCCTTCTCAAACTTTAAGCTGCATCCAAAGGAATCACCTTCGAGGGGCAGGAAGGGGAAGGGGTGAGGGAGTCTTGTTAACATGCAGATTCTGGTTCAGAAGGCCTAGGCTGGAGCCTGAAATTCTGCCTGTCTCATAAGGCCCAGGGGACACTCATGCATCTGGTCCGGGGCCCACCTGAGTACTGGGGGGCAGATGTCCCCCACAGTACTGTGCTGTGGGCTCAACTTTTGAGAAGAATCAAGAGAAGAGGGTCCACCCTCAGCTGCCACCAGTGTCCCTGGAAAGAAAAATGAAGCAATACCATAGGGTGGGAGGGGGCCCAGGTGAACAGAAGCATGGCATGCCCTGGTGGGGTCTCAGTGGGCCGCAAAGAGAGGCCCCTGGAGAAGAGGGCTTGAGGAATTCAAAGACTTGATCCAGGCACCCAAGAAATGAGTGGGTCTCAGACTTCTGCAGCTAAGACAGATGTCAGGAGGAGATGGCCATTTGGGGTCACCCCAGGCCATTAGACACCTGGAGTCGATGAAGACAGTGCGTGTGGCAAGAAGAAACATCAGTGGGCCCACAGGACAAGGTCATCAGAAGAACTGGGCTGGAAGCTTCCAGCTTCACCAGGAGGAGACAACGTGCGAGCCCTGAAGCTGTAACATGTGGGTGGGCCATTTTCAGAAGCCAGAGTGAGTCTTTTCCTTACTACATGGTACCCAGCCCTTCTTTCAGGATACAGATGGGAAAGTCTCCCATATCATTTCTTAGGTCCCTTCTACCTCACGTAAGGTTTTCCCCTCTGTCTCCACATCACACATATGAACAACATATACATGTGGTTTGAGATGCACAGTCCTTCCCTTACAGTTTAGCACCTCTGAAGTCAATGGCATCTTCTCTATTGGCCTGGATCTATGCTGACTTCCTACAGAGAGACTTTACATCTGTGCAAGGTGCCTGAAAGACCTGCATCAAAGCTCTTTACCATGACTTCCTTGCTTAAGGATTTGGGACCACGTTGTGTGTATTTAGATTGCACACCTGGGTGAGTACCAGTTTGCTGTTCAAATTCTAGATTCCCCGCTGTCTCTCAATGCAATATTTGATTCATGCCTCAATGTTCCTTTCTATGAAGCAGGTTTATTCCACATGGACTGTTACATTGGGAGCTAACTCTTTGCTCTCCCAGCTTTTTGTTGGAAACTCCTAATAAACTCCCCATATTGGACATTTTTTTTCTTTCTTAGTGAATATTTCTTGCGTCTAACAGTTGATAGCATTTTATATTTGATGAAGAACTTGTAAAATCTGTATAATCTTTTTTTACCACTACAAAAGAATTGCAGCTCTTTTTATTTTTCCATTTACACTTTAATTTTCCACATGTCAAGATTTCCAAGACACCCAATCTCTCCCACTTAAGATATCTTTCTCCTGGAGTAAATTGAGATATTTGAATCTATGAAAATACACAGATATTTTCTTTATCTGTGCCAGTCTGCATCTGACCTCCAGGGAGGAGCCTGGTTGGGCCACTCCAGGTGTGGCCACATGGTGTCACTGTTGAACACCTTCAGTGCAGTTCAGTGAATGCCGGTTGTTCTTGGCTGAGCGAGATCTTGGCTCAGGCCAGTGCGGTGCCCCACACTAAGATTCCCAAGTTACAGCCTCTTTAGTATACCCTGATAAGCTCAGTTACATGGTTTAGGTCTTCAGGGACTACTAATCTGATAGACATACAAGATCCAAACCAGCTTGTATGGCTAACTCCTGGCCCTGTGCTAACCCAGTTATTGGTCTGGAATCCACTTCCTTTGGGGACCCCAATCCATTGTCTCTCAAATGGGGAAGTGTTGAGCATTCAATCTCTTCTACCCAGAGTCCCATTTCCCTGCAGGGCTATTTCTACATAATCCAGAAAGGCCATTCAAAGGACAGCTGTCTTACAAATAAAAAACCCACCCCAAGGTAGTGATTGCTGGTTCTAGACCAGGACCCGCCAGCCTTTCAGTTGCTGACATACAGCCCATCCTGGGGACAAAGCCTTGAGGAGCAGCAGCTGACCTTTTGTTTTGCTGAATTGGGCTGAAACCTGAGAGAAGAGCTAGAACACTTAGGATAGTAGGTGGGAATATTTGCAAGCCAGGTCAAGGAGGGAGGAGGAAAGAGAAGATAGTCTGGACACCTAAAAATAGAGGTCAGTGAGGAAACGGATTAAGCTTTGTCTGTGATGGGCAGCCTAAACCTGTCCTCCAGTGGCCTAGAGAAACTCCCCAGCAAGGCAGATGCGACTCTCCAGTGTTTCTGCAGCTGGGTTTGTGGTTTTGAGATGGGCCTGGATGGGGCCAGATGGGCCAGATGGGCCTGGCATCATGAGGACACAAGACACACGCGGAAGCTTTCAAGGACACCAGGGAGCATCTCGTTCAACACAGCAGACCGGAGGTGAGGAGTAACACGGGAGCAGAAGAGGGGCCTGTTATAGTCACGGCCCCAAGCCAGAGCCCAAAGTGGCTCCACCGCTCAAAACCAACCCCAAGGAGCCCCTGACCAATGGCGAGCCCCCTTCTCCAGCTTCCCCAGCAGGCGGCTCAGGACAGGTACTCCTGGACCGTCAGTTCCTTCAGGGTGAAGCCCCGGAGGGCGGGCTTCCGGAGCTGGCTCTCCTCCAGCCTCTTCTGCAGGGACACGAAGTCCTTGCCCAGCAGGTAGGCCAGGCGGGCCATGGCGTCCAGCAGCGGGGCGTAGTAGCGGTGGCCCTCGCGGGCCTGCAGGCACTGCAGGGCCCGCTCCCCGACCGCGAAGGCCTCGGTGGGCCTGTCCAGGTCGCGGTGACACACCAGCATGGCGCACAGGGCGGGCACCAGCAGCGCGGGGCAGTGCGCCGTGAGCTTCTCCTGCAGCGGCACCACGCGCATCAGGATGTCCAGGGCCTTGGTGTACTGGCCGGCGCGCAGACAGCCGAAGGCCTCCTTGAGCTCCGGCCGCGTGAGGAAATCGATGAACTCGCGCGAGCGGCGCACGCAGCGGATGGCGTAGAGCAGGCTGAGGTACTCCTTGAGGGCCANGACTGTTTTTGAAGCCAATGATCTGCTTTGCTGGTTGCCTGAAGTCCTCTGCCAGCCTTCAGAAGTTGTTTTGTGGAATTTACTCAGCGTTGGATTGTTCTTTTGATGAAATTGTGTGGGAGAAAGTGGTCTCCCGTCTTATTCCTCCGCCATCTTCCCGCCCTCCAATGTTATACAATTTTACCACATTTTGCCTAAAGGGTAGATTTATCTTTATTTATCCTGCTTGACATTCAAGTTTCAAATGTGAAGATCCAGTTTCTTCTCCAATCAGAAAATTCTTAGCTCTTATTCTTTCAAATATTGCTTCTCTACTATTACCTCTTTCTCTCTCCTCTTTGGAGGCTTGACAACCTATCTTTCTCTTATCTGTCTCTTATCTCCTCTGTTAATTATTCAGATCTTTGTCTCTTTATGCTATGTTTTCAATGAGCTTCCCAGCACATTATAGTGAACTGATATTTTCTTTGTGTTAACTTAGAGTTGATTCTCTCTTTTGCATTTATTTCCTTTGTGACTGTATTTATTTTTTATATTCAATATTTCTAACTACAGTTGACCCTGAACAACTCAGGGGTTAGGAACACTGATTTCCTACACAGTGAAAAATCCACATTTAATTCTACACTCAACTTTCTTTATCCCAAGTTCTGTATCCTTGGATTCAACCATCTGTGGATTATGCAGTACTGTGATACTTATTCCCGGAGAAGGCAATGGCACCCCACTCCAGTACTCTTGCCTGGAAAATCCCATGGACGGAGGAGCCTGATAGGCTGCAGTCCATGGGGTCGCTAAGAGTTGGGCAAGACTGAGCGACTTCACTTTCACTTTTCACTTTCATGCATTGGAGAAGATGGCAACCCACTCTAGTATTCTTGCCTGGGGAATCCCAGGGACAGAGGAGCCTAGTGGGCTGCCGTCTGTGGGGTCACACAGAGTCGGACACGACTGAAGTGACTTAGCAGTGATACTTATTAGATGAAACTTTGTGCTCCTTTTACCTCCCAGGAACAGACTTTCAGCTGTTACTATGTGCGTTAGGATCCAGAGCCAAGTGCATCTTTGACTTTAACCAACACTCATAACTTTACATTTGTTGTGTTTCTAGTACATCTTATTGTTGAGCTTAACAAGGTCTCTCCAATAGTTATGTTTATATGGAATGTCATTGTTCTGGTCTTGAATCAGACGGTTCCATCAAACGTATGGAAGTCACTGAGATTCTTTTCTGTTTGTACACATTTATATATTTTCCCCTTTAAGAGATACTCTTTATGGCCTGATATTTTCCTCCAGTCTCTTTGCCAATGTACTTCTATGTAAATGGACACAATTCTACAGCACAGTGCTTTGGTTTTTTTTCTGGAATAAATCACATATAGTCATAATATGCTATCTTTTTTATATATTGCTGAATTCAATCTGGTAGAATTTTGTTGAGGATTTTTCATCTATGTTCACAAGAAATACTTACCTGTTGCTTTTGCTCTCTTTTCCTCTTTGAAATATCTGCTTGATATTACAGTAATGCTGGCTTCATAAAATGAATTGAGAAGTAGTTTTTCCTTATCTGTTTTCTGAAACATGTTTATGAATTAATGTGTGAGTCACTCAGTCACATTGACTCTTTGTGACCCCATGGACTGTAGCCCATCAGGTTCTTCTCCATGGAATTTCTCAGGCAAGAATGCTGGAGTGGGTTTCCATTTCCTTCTCCAGGGGATCTTCCCGATCCAAGAACTGAACCTGGGTCTCCCACATCTCAGGCAAATTCTTTACCATCTGAGCCACCAGGGAAGCCCCTCTGAAACATGCTTTTTGGTTGATATACTTTCTTAATTAAATGTTGGAGTATAGCAATGAAGCCATCTGGGCCTGCATTTTAAATGTGGGTACATTTTAAATTATAAAGTAACTTTATTTGATAGTTACAGGACTATAAAATTTTTTAAATTTTTAAAGCTTTTTGAGATGCTTTTGGTAGCTTTAGATTTGTTTAAAATTTATCGTTACAGTTAGTTATTATATGAACTTGTTATATTTTTAATGTCCGTAGGAGTTGCAGTGATACCCATCTTGCATTCTTGATGTTGATAATCTTTACCTTTTCTCTTTTGCCTTGATCAGTACAGATTTGCCAAATTTACTGATCTTTTCAAAGACTCCGATTTTGGTTCCATGATGTTCTCTATTGTTTGTCATTTTTCTATTTCATTTATTTCTGTCTTATTGTTATTATTTCCTTCCTTCCTGCTATTTTGGGTTCAATTTACTCTTATTCTCTAGCTTCTTAATTTCAAAACTTAGACAAATAGCTTTGGGTCTCTCTCCTTTTTATGTAAGCATTTAATAATGTAAATTTCATTTTGAAAGTGAAGTGAAGTCGCTCAGTCGTGTCCGACTCTTTGCGACCCCATGGACTGCAGCCCACCAGGTTCCACCATCCATGGGATTTTCCAGGCAAGAATACTGGAGTGGGTTGCCATTTCCTTCTCCAGGAGATCTTCCCGACCCAGGGATTGAACCCGAGTCTCCCACATTTTAGTGAACGTGAAAGTGTTAGTCACTCAGTCAAGCCTAACTCTTTGGAACTCCATGGACTGTAGCCCACCAGGCTCCTCTGTCCATGGAATTTTCCAGGCAAGAATACTGGAGTGGGTTGCCATTCTTTTCTCCAGGGTTATCTTCCCCACCCAGGGACCAAACCCAGATATCCTGCATTGCAGGCAGATTCTTTATCTTCTGAGCCACCAAAATTTCATTTTAAGCATTACTTTAATCTATCTTACAGGTGTTAATATATTTTGTTGTCATTTTTACTCAGTTAAACATTTTCCAATTTCTTTTATGATAGCTTATTTGACCCATGAATTATTTAAAATATATTTTAAAATTTCTAAATGCTCTATTTCCAAACTTGGCATTACCCATATATTTTTATTAGGATTTTCAATTTAACTCCATTTTGTTCAAAAACAACCTCTGTATAATTTCAATACTTTAAAATAAATGAGGGCTTCCCTGGTGGCTCAGAGGTTAAAGTGTCTGTCTCCAATGTGGGAGACCCGGGTTCGATCCCTGGGTTGGGAAGATCCCCTGGAGAAAATAAATGAAGCAGATTTCTGACCAGGAATGTGGTCTACTGAATGTTTCATGAATATTCGAAAAAAAAAGTATATTCTGCTGTTGTTCTATAAATCCCAGTTAGTTCAGATTAGTTTGATAGCATTATTTAGGTCTTCTAGGAAATCAGTCCTGAATATTCACTGGAAAGACTGATGCTAAAGCTGAAACTCCAATATTTTGGCCACCTGGGGTGAAGAATAACTGACTCATTGGAAAAGACCCTGATTCTGGGAAAGATTGAAAGCAGGAAGAGAAGGGGATGACAGAGGATAAGATGGTTGGATGGCATCACCGACTTGATGGACATGAGTGAGCAAGCTCCAGGAGTTGGTGATGGACAAGTAAGCCTGACTTGCTACAGTCCATGGGGTGGCAAAGAGTTAGGCACGACTGAATGACTGAACTGAACTCTGATGATTTTTGGCTTCCCTGCCAGCTCAGCTGGTAAAGAATCCACCTGCAATGCAGGAGACCCCCGTTCAATTCCTGGGTTGGGAAAATCCACTGGAGAAAGGATAGGCTACCCACTCCAGTATTCTTGGCCTTCCCTCGTGGCTCAGCTGGCAAAGAATCTGCCTTCAATTCTGGAGACCTGGGTTCTATCTCTGGGTTGGGAAGATCCCCTGGAGAAGGGAACAGCTACCCACTCCAGTATTCTGGCCTGGAGAATTCCATGGACTGTATAGTCCATGGGGTTGCAAAGACTTGGACACAAATGAGCGACTTTAATTTTCTGATGATTTGATCAATTTTATAAAATAATTCCTATTTGTGCCTGGTAATATTCTTTTTCATACTGTTCATGGGGTTCTCAATGCAAGAATACTGAAGTGGTTTGCCATTCCCTTCTCCAGTGACCACTTTTTATCAGAATTCTCTGCCATGACCCATCCAACTTCAGTGGCCCAAGCCATAAACAGCCTGGCTCATAGTTTCATTAGGCTAGACAAGGCTGTGGTCCATATGGTCAGTTTGGTTAGTTTTCTGTGATTGTGGTTATCATCCTGTGTGCCCTCTGATAGATAGGGATAAGAGGGTTATGGAAGCTTCCTTATCACTATCATCTTGCCTCTTGGTTTACTATAGTGGTCAAAACCAGGTATATTGTGAACTGTGGTTTTGTTCACTAATGAAGACGGGTGATTTCCATCCAATTCTTTTTCTTCAGTTATTACTGGTTCTTTTAAATTATCTTTTTTTTTTTTCCATTTTCATCAACAGCACTTTTGTCTTTTATAAATTCAGGTTCATTTTCTAACTTAGATTGCTGAGACTTTGCAAACAGCTCTTGAGAAACATCAAGAGCCTCCTGTTGCAAGCATGCAACTTAATCACAACTGTCTGCTTCTAGTACTGTGACTGCTACAGATGAATCAGAATCAGTAATCGAGGTGGCAGCATGTTCTAGGTTTTCTCCTTCTGTTAGAGGACTTCCTTCATTGACTCTTCTTTTTCATGGAGGGGCTCACAGTTACTGCATTCTTGGCAACTGCATGTCCTCCTATCAGTAACCTGCGGGACTTCAGTTAATGGTGATGGCAGGGGTATTGTCTATTTGAATGAAGGGCTCAGGACCTCTTCAAGAAACTCATTAAAGTTGTCTTCATTGACAAATAACCTTTCCTCCAAACAATTGTTGTTTAAGCATTCATCTCACATGCTTGCAAAGAAATGCTCAAAATTCTCCAAGCAAGGTTTCAACATATGTGACTTATGAACTTCCAGATGTTCAAGCTGGATTTAGAAAAAGCAGAGGAACCAGCGATCAATTTGTCAACATCTGTTGTGTCATCAGAAAAGCAAGAGAGTTCCAGAAAAACATCTGCTTTTGCTTTATTGACGCCAAAGCCTTTGGCTGTGTGGATCACAGCAAACTGTGGAAAATTCCTAAAGAGATGGGAATACCAGCCACCTGGCCTGCCTCCTGAGAAACCTGTATGCAGGTCAAGAAGCAACATTTAGAACTGGACAATGGAACAACAGACGGGTTCCAAATAGGGAAAGGAGTACGTTAAGGCTGTGTATTGTCACCCTGCTTATTTAACTTATATATAGAGTACAACATGAGAAATGCTGGACTGGATGAAGCACAAGCTGGAATCAAGATTGCCAGGAGAAATATTAATAATCTCAGATATGGAGGTGACACCACAGTTATGGCAGAAAGCGAAGAACTAAAGAGCCTTTTGAAAGTGAAAAAGGAGAGTGAAAAAGTTGGCTTAAAGCTCAACATTCGGAAAACTAAGATCATGGCATCCAGTTGCATCACTTCATGGCAAATAGATGGAGGAAACAATGAAAATGGTGAGAGACTTTATTTTTTGAGGCTTCAAATCACTGCAGATGGTGACTGCAGCCATGAAATTAAAAGATGCTTGTTCTTTGGAAAAAAAGCTAAGACCAACCTAGACAGCATATTAAAAAGACGAGACATTACTTTGCCAACAAAGGTCCATGTGGTCAAAACTATGGTTTTTCTAGTAGTCATGTATGGATGTGAGAGTTGAGTCTCACATAAAGAAAGCTGAACACCAAAGAATTGGTGCTTTTGAACTGTGGTGTTGGAGAAGACTCTTGAGAGTCCCTTGGACTGCAAGGAGATCCAATCAGTCCATCCTAAAGGAAATCAGTCCTGAATATTCATTGGAAGGACTGATGCTGAAGCTGAAATTCCAATACTTTGGCCATCTGATGTGAAGAACCAATTCATTGGAAAAGACCCTGATGCTGGAAAGGATTGAAGTGGGGAGGAGAGGGAATGACAGAGGATGAGATGGTTGGGTGGCATCACTGACATGATGGTCGTGAGTCTGAGTAGCCTCCAGGAGTTGGTGATAGACAAGAAAGCCTGGCGTGCTGCAGTCCATGGGGTCACAAAGAGTTGGACATGACTGAGTCACTGAACTGACTGAATATTCCTTATTGCAAATTCTCTTTTGTTTGATAAAAATATAGCCATTCCAGATATCTTTTGCTTGGTACTTCATGATGTACCACTTTCTTGCATTTTACTTTTAATTTACCTGTGTCTTTTTATTTAAATTATGTTTCTTTAGACATAGTTTAGTTATGTCTTACCCTCTTATCTATTTTGAAAGACTCTGCATTTTAAGTCAAGTGATTAGACCAGTTACATTTAGTATCATTATCAATTTGATATGTTTAAATCTAGTATCCTGTGATTTATATTTATGCCATGTGTCTTCATTCCTCTTTTTCTCTTTTCCCTTGCCTTGCCTTATTTTGGGTTAAATAATTTTTTTTAGGATTTAATTTTATCACTAATACTGTTTTACTATTTATATTTCTTGGACTTTGGTTTTAGCTTTCATTTCTCTTCATTCTTTAAAGTAGATCCAACTTTTCTTCTAGTTTCAATGTCCTTCCACTTGATAAACTTCCTGTATCAATTCTTATAGTGTAGATAGGATGGCAATAACAGCTTTGCTTTGCATAGAGGTGATATTGAAATTCATAAAACTGAATGAGGTCATCTGAGGTGTTAATGTAAATATAGAAGATATTTTGATACACTGGTCGTGGTTTTACCAGTGTACCCAACCTTGAAGTGTTGGAAACTGCCTTCCTCTTTGTTACCACTGTTAGTACCTAGATCATAGTCATTTTCTATGGAACTGATCGTTAGTTGCAAGTAAGAGGGCTTCCTGACCCAGGCCCTACCCTTTGGAAGACTTTACTCTGGCCCTTGTCTGGCTAGGGCACCTGGTCCATGAGACCAAAGAAAGGTGCTCACATGAATCCTATATCCTTCCTTCAAGATCGTGCTTCTAGACCCAATCATTCCCTGTTCAAGAGGTCTTGAACTTGCTTCTGGGGATTGCCCAGCCTTTTTCCCTAGTAAGGACTGTTCCTGAGGATAAACTCTGCACCTGGGAGAGTTAGTCAGTGGGCACTACTTTGTGAGAAGTATGGTGCAGCTTGAATATGTGGGCTAGGATGTTTACATTTATGAGTATGCAAGACACTCGTGGTATAGGATGCAGTCGGGGGAGAAGGGGTCCTGGAAAACAGTGAGTGAGTGAGGGAAGTCGCTCAGTCGTGTCTGACTCTTTGCGACCCCATGAGCTGTACCTACCATGCTCCTCTGTCCATGGGATTTTCCAGGCAAGAGTATTGGAGGGACCGGCTTTTCTTGAGCACCATGTTGCAAAGTGCTGGAGAATTCCACACTTGTACCTAGTCTTCCATGTTGTTCTCAGGGTTTACTTGTCAAGGTAGGAGGATCGAACATATTTCAATTAACTGTGTATGATTATAATTTACAAATTTCAAATATTTAAAAATGTGGTGTGTTGGTCTTCATTTCAAATTTTGCTTTCATTTTACCTAAGTGTACACCCACCCAAGATACCTTGCCCTCCAACCCCGCATGGTTGGGGCAGATAGCACTTGGGATCTATTCCTTATGGAAGGAGCAGGGAAAAGTTAACCATTTCACACTAACTCCTTGCCTGCAGAGCTGGATAGTTGGTGTTATCCAACATGACCAAATCAAGTTACATAGTCTGGGGGTTTTTAATTTCATGCCAGATCAGTGGGTTCATAGTGCTAAGGAAGCTTGAAAAGGTCTTGGTCTTGGCTACCTGTCCAAAACGCTGTGAACTTGTGGTTTGGCATGGTTGGTTTTTAAAAAACTCTTCTCTTGGTAAACCAGTTTGAAGTTCTTTTCTGACGTTATTGCGGTTTCTGGTCTGGCACAATCTGGTTATAACCTTGCCACAGAAGTAAACTGTGGCCAAATTGAGATTTTACCAAGCACAAACCCATCAAGCTGCATAAAACATATTGCTTGCCCTCACATAGTTTGCATACATAGATAACTGAATTATAAGATAAACACCATAACTGGAGATCCCAAGTGGGAACAAGGAGCAGTAAAATCATTTCCAGACCAAGGGAGACCTCGGGAACAAAACCTTTGGGAAAGAAGTAGGATCCTGATATGTTGACAGATAGAGGTGGTGGGCGATAAATGAGTGATAAGGACAGATGAGGCAGAGGGAACAAGTTAAGCCCAGATATTACTATGGAGCTGTTCAGGGAGCAAGGATTGGTCCTTTGCTGGTATTGCAGAGACAGTGAGAGGAAGCAGTGGGTATATTCACCACGTGCTTTCTTGTTTCAGAGCCTTCCCACCTGGGATGCTCTTCCCACATGCACATCACATTTCATTATCTTGTAGGGCTCTTATCTCTCCTTCATAACATTATCACAATGTAATTAAGTATCAGGTAATTACTTATTAATACTTGCTCCCCTTTGCTAACATATTCCACAAAGACTGAGATCATGAAGATATTCCCACTTCTGGGCATGGAGTCTTGCCTATAATAGGCACTCAAAAAGTACTTGTATAATGAATAAATATGTGAATGAATGAGTTAATAGAGAATAGATGCACTCATTAATAATGCATTAATTGAATAATAAGGCTGGAAGCATGGGTTGCAGTTAGATCGTGGAGGTACCTGAATGACATGCAAATGAGTTTGGACTTCATTTGGTAAATAAAGATGTTTTGTTTATTTCTTTATTCACACTCAAATAAATATCCATTCGAATGTTTATTTTGTGTCCGGCATTGTGTTAAATACCAAACATAAAATGATCATTAAAACACTCTGCCAGGATCTTGCAGAACAGTAGGAGGAAGCAGATAAGCAAATCACTATAATAAAAAATGTGGGAGATCTTTATTAGACGTATACTCCAAGTATTTGAGAACACATACAATGGGCTCATTTATTCTGCTTTTGGAGGGAGAGAGAGAGAGAGACAGTGCATGTTATCCAGAAGAGACGACATCTCAGTGAGAAATTTAACGATAAGTGAGGGTTCTCCATCTGAGAAGGAGATGAGAATATGTTATGGAGATTTCTATTTCCAGAAATATAGAGGACTGGATAGTAAAATCTTTCTGACAAAAAAAAGAAAAGAAAAGAAAAAGAAAGGAGGGGAAAAATGAGAAATGCCAGATAAAAGGTAAAGTAAAAAAATTTAAAGCAATCTAGCAGATTTTTCGAGAAAATAATCCCTCCGAGGCTAAATCCAAAATTGCAATACAGTCCCAGAGTTAAGCACTAAATCTGGCAGCTTCTCCAACAACTTATAACCTAAATTGTTTTGTTTGTTCTTGACAACTATCCTTGTAACACATGAGGAGGAAGATAGGACTTGAGACTGCTCAGAGTAGGAGTCAGAATAGAGATTGCTATATAAAATCAGGACCCCAAGAGGGCCGCTCCCTCAGAGAAACAGTATCTAGGAAAACAGGATCTACCCAGTAAGCAGGCTGGCAAGGAGCAAGGTGTGTGTCAGCTATGACTCTGAGTAAAGAGAAAAACTGCTTCCTCCAAGAGTTTCTCTTCATAAGTAAGTCATCATATGAACTTGGATTCAAATTCATACTACCTGTGTGTTTACAAAAACACTTCAAACCAAATATCAAAAGTAGTTCCTGAGTTCATTCTCTCAAGTAACTGGCAGGAGAAAATACTAATCTTCTGTGGTGGATTGCCATTTAAACCCAAACACAAAGAACACCCATAGGTAATGTCTTAATATCGTGTAAATAAAACTTCCTATATACATGAGAGAACAAGCCACAATAAATGAGAAATAGACCCATACTTGGCTCATACTGAATAAAAATTAAATATTAAAAGCATGGAGAGTGGTAGTCACAGATATAGAGAACAAACTATGGCTACTAAGAGGGGAAGGGGGGTGGGATAAATTGGGAAATTGGGATTGACTTAAACACACTGCTATATAGAAAATAGATAACTAATGAAAACCTACTGTAGAGGACACTGAACTCTACTCAATGCTGTGCAGTGACCTAAATGGGAAGGAAATCTAAAAAAGAGTGGATATATACATATGTATAACTGATTCATTTGGCTGTACAGCAGAAATGAATACAACATTGTAAAGCAACTATAAAAATTAATTAAAATATTTTTAATTGGATGAATGAATACGATGAGCAGGCAGATTTGGATAATAATAAAATAGAACTTCTAGAAATTAAGAAAATAGCAATGAGTCAAAATCCTTATAGAATTAAAGACAGATGTAAAGAAATTATCTTAACACATTATTGACTGGGGGATTTTTTTCAGAAACGATTGCCTTTGGTTGGCAATTTACTATGTAGGTGAATATTGAAATGTCTCTGGTCCACAAGGTTGGGGTAACAAAGGACATATTAATACATCTCTGGTCAGTAAGCTGTAAATAGCCTCCAGAGATCAAGATGTGGAAAATATGAAAAAAGTGTAGAGACACAAAAGGATGAAAGGGGAAACTGTGTTAGTGATACATTGGCAAGAGCTAACATATCTAACTGGAGTTGCTGTACCGGAGAATAGAAAGATTGGTAGAAAGCAATATTAAGAAGATATTGAGAATTTAAATTTTTCCATATTTTAAGAAACAAACCAACTACATTCAGAGAGTTCAATTTCAATAAATTACAAGAAGGATAAATATAAAGAAATTAATAGCTAAAATCGTTGTCAGTTCAGTTCAGTTCAGTCGCTCAGTCATGTCCAACTCTTTGCGACCNTATACTCTGGAAGCCTTGGTCTGTGCCTCTATAGACTGAGGGTATGAGACCTATCTTAAACATTGTGCTGAGAATTAGATATACTGCAGACAAAATACCCAGCACATAGTAATGTCCCATGGATGTCAACTACTATCATTATTTCTCCATTGAACAGATTGGACATGACCTACTAAAGGGGAAAGAAGAAGAAAGGAGACTGCTACTTACAGAACGTTCCCAGTGTCTCAGTCATTCTCTAAGAGGAGGACAGATAAAATCTTTAGGGCTAGGAAAATTGAACTTAGAAAAGAGATTCTCTCCAGGTAAAACGTGAAGCGTAGGCATGAGGATGTGGTGGAAAAGCACAGACTTAGGGACTCAGGACCTGCATCTGAGTCCTGTCTCCACCACATATTGGATCTGTCATTTAAGCTTCTAGATCTTAGTTTATTCTACTAAAAGGAAATAATTAAAAGAAATTCTAAAAAGGAAATAATTCTAGAAAGGAAATATTAATAATAATTACCAGGTTCCTGTGAGGATTTGGAGAGAAAATATGCACAAAGGCTCCAATCTAAAGGGTTGTACAGAAGTCTTTTGCATGGTTTAAAATTTTATTTTTAATTGTAGGACAATTGATTTACAATGTTGTGTTGGTTCTGCTGTACAACAACATGAATCAAGTATAAGTATATATATGTCCCCTCCCTCTTGAACCTCCTTCCCACCCCTCACCTCCATATACAAAAGTCTTAATAGTATTAGCAATACATGTTTCTATTTTTCATTCTTCTCTTTATAGGATTCTCCTCTCTGAACCTTTTAGGCACCAAGCATTCTTGCTGTTCTATGCTTGCTGTTTCCTTTCTTCCTCCCATTCATTAAAAGTTACAGACCCCAAGTCCCATATGTCAGGGTCATGGTGGAAAACTGGCTCATGTGATGAACCAATTTGTATTTATTGATCAATAGACAGGGACTTCCTAGGTGGTGCTAGTGGTAAAGAACTCACTTGCCAATGCAAGAAACATAAGAGACACAGGTTCAATCCCTGGGTTGGGAAAGTCCCCTGGAGGAGGGCATGGCAACTCACTCCAGTATTCTTGCCTAGAGAATCCCATGGACAGAGAAGCCTGGCAGGCTCAGTCCACAAGGTCTCAGTCCACAAGAGTCGGACACGACTAAACATGCATCAGAAGATAAACATGGATTCTCCCACTCCTCCTCCATCTCGTTGTTAAAGATGAACATTTTAAAGATGAACCTTCAAGAGGGAAAATCCTTTAATGAAAACACTGATAAGTGCTCAAAATTTTACGTGCTCATGGCAGACAGTTGGGTGAGATTCAATGGATCAAATAAAATTTCATATGAGCCTCATACCCCTGAGGCTTCTTCTTCTTCATTCATTATGTCAAACTTAAAGACGTCTCAATTTCCAAGTAAAGTTTGATAAAGCTTCTGGAATAAATAGGTACAGTTTCAGACACTGATGTTAAAGACCAGTTACAAAGATGGCTTTTTATGCTTCATGAAGAACTTTTGTATCTGTTGTCCCATTTGGTCTTAATATCAGTCCTCAGAGAAGGGAAGTAAGATGGGGATTTTGACCCCATTTTGTAGATGAAGAAGGTGAAATGCAGAAGTTTAAGGAAATAACTTGCACAAGATCCTACAGCTCTTTAGTGGCTGAGTGTAACCACACCTTTCTTGGGTTCCACCTCCCTGTCTGGTCTCTGGAGTACTTGGTCACACCTACCACCTGGGCCATCCAAAAAAGGACGGTGGGTGTGAGTTGCTAGGACCAGTTCCTCCTGTTAGTGCTTGGTATTCCTAATTCCTGGGAGAACTAATTGCCAGGGAGGATGGTGGTGAAAAGACCAACAGCCAAACCAGAAGTCTAGAAAACTCACTGCAGACTGCTGGTCCTCATACATCCTCATACATACCAACATGGTACCACAGTCTGGTTACTCTGGATGCAGAAAGACCAGTTTTCCATCATAGGCTGAAAGCAAGTGGTGAGGGCTACACCTGTATCCCTTCCATCTTCTCATCCCATAGCCTTCTCAAAATTTTTCCCATGGAGTGCAACAGGTAGTTGCCCCTTCCACTAGCAACTTTTGAAATAATAATTAGCCAGTCCTCCTAATGACTTAATAATCATGCCTTGCATGTCAAAGAACCTGGTGTTTTCAGATCCCTTTCATAGTCATAAATTAATTATTCACCCAGCTGCCTGGAGCTGTAGGTCACCTCAATCACCTTCAGGGTGTGGCTTAGTCGCCAAGACAGGCCATGGATCTGCTGAAGGTCACCCAGCAGTGTCTGCAGCTCAGTCACCCCACCAGCCAGTGGAAATCAAGTTTATGAAGTCAGCCGTGCTCTCATACCTTCCTCCCCAGGGCCCAAAGCTCTCCTACCGTCTAACTCCCCTTTCCAGTTATCCCGGTAAAGCCTTCCATTCAAACTTCTGTGTCCTGATGCCTTGAGGGCCATGTTAAATAATGAGGCCATCCAATGCAATAATTTACATGAATGTATTACTGGTTAATAAGCCTTACATTATTCCCCCACAGGTACGTGCATCTTCTTTTATTTATTTATTTAGGCCATACTGTGGGGCATGTGGGGATCTTAGTTCCCCTCCCAGGGATTGAACCTGTGCTTATTGCATTGGGAGTGTGAAGTCTTAACCACTGGACTGCCAGGGAAGTCCCAGTATGTGCATTTTAACAGATGATATTCTGCCACTCCAAAGCTTTCATCCACAGGGATGAAGTTCGAATGGTAGAACTCCAGGCATCTGTCAGCATCAGTAGACAAACCACGTTAGCAATGGAACTCTCTGTGCAGAAGTTCCTCACACAGTCCCACAGGCCATGTAAACATGAATTTGGTCCTGGTGGGGCCTCATGCCCCCTGTCTCGCTTGGACCTGGTCTTGGTCTAAGAGGAGCAACACACTTGGATGCAGGTGCAACACATTAATTAAGAGCTGGAAACTGGGTCTCCCTTAACCTTAATTAATTCCACCTGAATCTACATCCCTCAGACAGCCAAGCTGTGTGCCAAGCCGACCTCTACGTAGCATGATCTGGACCAGCCCAGCGTGAGGTGCCAAATTTTGGGAGACTCAGACACCTGACTCACAGTGGTTCAGTGTGTGTGTCTTTGTGTGCGCTCATGCACACATGCACGTGTACCTGTGTGTGAGTCAGGGCAGCAAAGGTGACACCTGCCCAAGTCTTTCTAGCCAGGAGGCCTGTGGGAACCCAACAAATGAAATCGAATGAACTGCAGATGGATGACAATGAGAGTTGAATTTCATTTACATCTGTTCTCAACTTTGTGTTCTAAAGAGGAGCTTAGGAGTTACAAGGGCTCAATTCTTAATTCCATAGCATTTACAAGGGGTTGAGGGGGAACTGAGTTGTTGCTGGAAGACCTATTATTTGTGCTGAAGTTATTAATATAAAAAAGGAATTGACCAAAGCTAGAAGTCAAGAGAATCAGGCAAAAGTGGAGGTGACTACAGTTTGGAAAAGCCATCTTGAAAAGTTGTGATTTTCTTGCAGATTCTTCTCCAAATGAAAGATTTGGAACAATTAATCTCGGTGGAAAAAATTGGCTATGAGCTGAGAAAGAAGGTTCTGAAGCAAACTATCTTATCCCAGACTAAAAAATTCTGTGGAATATTTGCTCTCTCTTCTTTTTCATCTTTTAGGGAAGCACTGACTTTGGGTTGTGGATCAGATAAATTCGGGTTTTTATAAATTCACCCCTTCCAATGTATATAGGTTGATTACATGACAATTCTCCAAACCTCTGTTTTTTCTGTAATAATTTGGCAGAGTTTCTGTAATGATTAAGCAAGACAATAATAGTTATGATTCTTATTTATGATATGATCATTGTTAACATGTATTGACTATGTTTATATTTGTAGTACTAGTTTACAAATACTCTTGAGTTACAGAGCAGGAAACTAGGGTTCAGGAGGTGACATACAGGTGCTTAATGAATATTCATGTTCTCAAGATAGCATATGCAAAGTCATTCTATTTTGGTAAAATTGAAAAGTATTTGTGTGGAAATAAAATGGAAAGGATATTGTAAAATATTGGTATTTATCTAGGAGGTAGGTCATTACATAAATTTTTTCTTGTTTAGTAACCTGTATCTTCTAAGATGATTATTTATTACATTGTTAGGATGAAAAAAGTCATCCTTCACCACAGGGCAGAGGGTGTGGGTGGCAAGGATTAAAGGCTTTGCTCTCACCTACCGCCTGCATCATCTGGGGTGGTTTGGGCTCAAAACCCTGTTCTGTTCATTTAGCAAACCACCACCACCACTTATGAGCTATAGCCTTGCAGAAAAAATTCAGAATTGGGCACTCACCGTTAATTCTGTTACATGTTTTCCCTCTTTCACCTGCTTTTTAGCTTAGAATTACAAAGTGTATCAAAATCAATAATTCCGCAAAGTACATTTGCTCTCTTTATGTACACATACATACATACATACACAAAAGCCAATTTAATCCTTCCCCACTTCTCTGAAGATGGGTTCTGAACATTTGGCCAGAGTCCAGTTATCTGTGACATCCCCGTCTATATTTAGGGCCCAGAATTTTTAGTGAGAAAAGAAGATCTGGACACATCAAGCTCACTGCCTTGGATCATAGAAGAATGAATTGATAAAAGTATCTGGGCTTTGAAGAGGTGCCTAAGACCCCTTTGAGGATATGGGAACATGATTTTGTTTGAGGTTTGGTCAGAGACATTACTTTGCCGACTAAGGTCCATCTAGTCATCCATGTAATCCATGGGGTTGGCTTTAGAGGTAGGAGAGGAGGCTGGGAAGAATTCTCCTGCAGCCCACCTGTCTGGCTCGCCCAGACTCTGTCCTTCAGGGCAGGTGACCCAACCACAGCCAGGAAAGACGTGGCTGGTAATATTAACAATGGTACCCTTCATTAAGTTTTAAACACCTTAAATGTTATCATAAATAAGCCTCTAAACAACCCTATGAAATAGGCACTATTGTTAGCAGCTTCTTTTCACAGTTTAAGAGTTGAGGTTCACAGAGGTTAAGTCACTTTGCTCATTATCAAACAGCTAAGTGGTAGAGTTGAGCCTCAAACCCAGGTCTGTCTGACTTCACAACCCCCGTGCACTTTTTCTAGCAAGTCAGCCAGTCAAGTCTGCTTCACCTTCTGTCCTGCCTTGTGTCTCCCGAGGCATCACTCCTTTACTGCAGGCACCCACTTTTGGTTCCTTGAACACAACAGGCACAGACTCACTGTTCTCTTTCTGTGTGCTTGACCCTCAGCCTGGAATCCACCACCACAAAATATATTAAGTTATAATTAAATATATATACATGTACTGCTGCTGCTAAGTCACTTCAGTTGTGTCTGACTCTGTGCGACCCCATAGATGGCAGCCCACCAGGCTTCCCCATCCCTGGGATTTTCCAGGTAAGAACACTGGAGTGGGTTGCCATTTCTTTCTCTATTGCATGAAAGTGAAAAGTGAAAGTGAAGTCGCTCAGTCATTGCTGACTCTTCACGACCCCATGGACTGCAGCCCACCAGGCTCCTCCGCCCATGGGATTTTCCAGGCAAGAGTACTGGAGTGGGTTGCCATTGCCTTCTCCACGTACATATGCATATATATACAATTTATATTTATGTATATATAGTTTTTAAAACTCCCTGTGGGAAGCAGAAAAATAGTCCTCCAAAGACGTCCATGCCCTGTTCCTTGGAACCACCGAATAAGACACCTTGCAAGGCAAAAGGGAATCTGCAGATACAGTTATGATTAAAGACTTTGAGATGTGGTGATCGTCCTGAGTTATCCAGGGCATCTCCATCTGACCACCGTGTCTTTAAAGGCGGAAGAGAGAGAAGAGTGAGTGTAAGGGATAGTTAGGGAGTTTCGGTTGGACACGTACACACTGCTCTGTTTAAAACGGATGACCAACAAGGGCCTGCTGTAGAGCACAAAGACCACCCCTCAATATCATGCAACAACCTAGATGGGAAAAGAATCGGAAAAAGAATAGATGTGTGTATAGGTATAACTATGAGTCTGCCCAGGTGGCTCGGTGGGTGAAGAATCTACCTGCAATGCAGGAGATGTAGGATACGCTGGTCGGGTCGGGAAGCTCCCCTGGAGGAGGGCCGGCAACCCACTCCAGTATTCTTGCCTGGAGAATCCCACTGAAGGGGGAGCCTGGCAGGCTACAGTTCATGGGGTCACACAGAGTTAGACATGACTGAAGCAACGGAGCATATGCACACACAGGTATAACTGAAACATGCTGCTGTACATCTGAAACTATCATAACATTGCTAATCAGCTATCCTCTGATATAAGACAAAAAGTTTTTTTTTAATGTAGACGAGAAAACCAGGAAAGTGGGATGTAGAGACACAAAACAAGAAGGACCAGGCCCACCACTTTGCTGGCTTTGAAGATGGAAGAAGGGGCCCATGAGCCAAAGAATGTCACAGCCTCTAGAAACTGAAAGGAGTCCTCAGCTGACAGCCAGCAAAAGACGGCACGGCAGTCCTACAACCCCAAGGAACTAAATTCTGTCAGCCAACTGAATAAGCAGGAAATGAATTCAAGATCGTCCAGAAAGGAATGCATCCTGCCAACACCTTGGTTTCAGTTTACTGAGACCTGTGTTAGAAGTCTGACCCACAGAACTGTAAACTAACACATTTGTGCTATTTTAAGCTGCTCAATGTGTTGTTATAGCAGCCGTGGAAAACTAATATACTTTTCTAAGGTGTGATGATTTTATTAGAGCGTCTGTGTTACCATAGCCACTGTAATTGCTTGAGCATGTATATATTCTGTCACTAATCTTTTATTAAATTGGCGGTCTTATCCATTTTTATATTTTTCTCCAGAGCCTCAAAGAGCACCTGAATTCTATTGCATTGCATTATCTTCTGTAATACCCGAGTGACCTCAGTGTGCCAAGCATCATCCCAAGTTTAGAGACGAGAAGTTGCCAGCAGGTGAATCAGCTGGCTACTCCACAGATAATCTGGATGCTACCTCCTTCCAGACACATAGGAACATTGCATCTTTGTGCCTCCTTAAAGTTCAGGGTGGCCAAGAAGTCTGAGCAAACACTTTGTCCCTCTCTCTTTTCCCTTCATGTGCTACCTGATAAGATGGCAGTGGTCTGGCAGCTTGCATCCCTCAGAGATTTTGATGTTTAGAGCCAGCCAAGCCAACAATGGACATGCAACAGAAGCAAAAACATCACCTTGCTGTTTCAGCATCTGAAATTTTGAAGTTACCATTGCATAATTTAGCATCCTAATGGGTAAAATCAGTTCCTGCCTTTCAGATTGTTACTATTTGTTGGGAGGGAAATAAATATTTGCAGAAATAACTATTATACTATATTACATAGTATGAACAAATGCTATTATACCATTCGGTCATGATGGGATTAACTGTATATGTTAGTAGTTCAGTGTGTGTTCTTTCAGACTTTACACATATATTCTCTCACAAAACACTTGCAAGCAAGTCTACAAAAAGAAACGCCTATTTTTAAGAGAGTAAGATTATGCTCTACATTTTATTTTGTCATTTGACTCTTTGGCATTTTGAGAAAGGGCACTTCTTAGTTTCCTTTCATGACAGTTTAGAAGGTGGGCATTGTCCCTTTTTAATAGATTAAGAAACTGAGCCTGAGAGATTAAGCCAAGTTTTCCAGGTCACACAGGTGGAACCGAAACTGGAAGCCAAGTCTTCTCTGGCTCCAAAATCATTGAATAGCACCATATATTCACTAAAGCAGGACACACAAACACCTTATATGTATGAGACAGCACATGCTGAGTCACACCAGCGTCATGATTGCATGTGTTCCAAGTATTTTGAGTGAAGAGTTCGTCCTGAGGCCCAGGGCAATGGAGGAAAGGCTTCACAGAGATGGTGGGACTGGAGCCCGACCTTGGAGGAAGGGCAGGACTTAACTAGACGAAGGGGAAGGCGTTCACTCATCCACTCATGGCGCATTCACTTACTCAACAACTCTTTATTATCTCCTCAGAGTCAGGCAATCTAGCTGGCAGACACAGTGGGGACGCAGCATGAGATGTGGGAATGATGAACAAAAGACAGCTTGGGTTTGAAGACTGAGGTGGAGAAACCGCGGGTGATAAGGCAGAACAGGTGGATAAGGAAACAGCCAGAGGAGATCTTGGTGCCCTCCTCCGCTGCTGCCCAAGAATGATCTCAAGCATTGGAAGAATGTTTAATATGACCACAGGCATTTAGGAGCACAACTCCTACTCCAAGATTGCTGAGAGATGATAGAGCAGAGAATGGAGCAAGGCGGAAGATTAGAAGTTATGATTTTCCCTAATCCTGATTTCACTAGCCCGGATCTTCAGCTTCTCTCATCCACGATGCTCTAGTCCATTGCTGGGCACTCCGTGGGACCCAAAGGAAGAGACACGTAGCTGCTGACATGACTAAAAACAATGGAGTCACCCACAAAGCAGTATATGTTTGCTGCCAGAATGGGGGCTCCCAACCAAAAGCCAGAATGGTGGAAAAGCAGCCTTTGGTATGAAAAGTCCACAGACCTAATTCAAATCCTGGCTCTGTTCCTTCATGGGAAGGGCAGACAAATCAGAGAGTTCAATTTCTGCTGTTGAGAAAATAGATATAATAACATCCAGCACGCAGAACGGTAACAACTAGGAAACAATGTGTACAGAAAGCTTAGCAAGGTGTCTGGTGCATAGGAAGTGATCTATAGCTGAGAGCGATGGCCGTTGTCTTGCTCTGAGAATGAGCAGTTAATTTGGGGCAGATAGTGCCACGTTTCAAGGATGTGAGCGTGGCTGTACCTAAGCCATAAGCTAATTGGGAAGCATGTGAAATGCAGCTCGGGACTGTAGGGTGGTTTCCAGAATCTGCCCTAAGGAAAGGCTTTGTCTACCAGATCAGCACCTCTGTATGGGCTCTTGATGGGAGACGACCTCTCTGTGACCTCCCAGCTTGATGCTTGGATGCTTCTTGCAACAGCACAAAACAAGCCCTGACTCACCAACTTACGTGGGTGGCTGGGACCCTAGTGGCCACAGCCAACAGTTAACCTCCAGGCCACCTGCAGCCAGGTGTGCTCAAGCCTGTGCTACAGAAACCATAGACTGAACTACCGACTGCAGGAGTGAGGCATGCACAGAGGAAGCTGCTGGGAAATCGTGCCTCTGGGGAAAGCGTCTTTCAAGGTTTACCCTTGGCTTGCTGAAGCCCTTTCTTTCTTTTTATCTTAGATATTCAAAATACCTTTTGGTGGATTTTTTTTTTTTTTAATTGCAGAGCAAAGCATTGTGGAAAATAGAGCTAAACCAAAAGAAAGAAAGAAAGAAAAAAGCCCAACCAACGTTTACTCCACCACGCCAGAGATAACTGCTCTTAACTGCTAATATATTCTTTATCAANGCAGGAGTGAGGCATGCACAGAGGAAGCTGCTGGGAAATCGTGCCTCTGGGGAAAGCGTCTTTCAAGGTTTACCCTTGGCTTGCTGAAGCCCTTTCTTTCTTTTTATCTTAGATATTCAAAATACCTTTTGGTGGATTTTTTTTTTTTTTAATTGCAGAGCAAAGCATTGTGGAAAATAGAGCTAAACCAAAAGAAAGAAAGAAAGAAAAAAGCCCAACCAACGTTTACTCCACCACGCCAGAGATAACTGCTCTTAACTGCTAATATATTCTTTATCAATATTTTTGAAATACATGTAGTTATCTACACACACATATGTATTCATGTACATATATATATATATATATATAGTATATATCATAAATATCTTTCTACATCAAGGGACACGTTTCTCTTACATAATTTTTAATGGGTGAATGGTATTTCACTGAGTGAAGGCACCACCCTTAATTGGGGAAATATGTAGGCTATTTTGAACAGTATTAACTTTCTAGCAGTGTTTCAGTAAATATCTTTAAGATTCTGTTTTTTCTCACATCTTTCATTATATCATAGTTTCTAAGAGTGATACTTCATCTCATTTATTATTTCGTAGGGATAAATTCTAGAGTAATGCCGTTGGGTCAGAAAGGGAATGTATTTTTTAAGCCCAGTGGCTTTTATTTTGGTTGGATCCCTTTCATGTAGTTTTACCTAATGATAATGGAAAATGCCTCTGGGAAGCAAAGCAGACGTGAGCCTTCTATCTCAATGTTACTGAGTCCCTAGCACAGGGTTAGTGTCCCAAATAGCCACATGAAAGCAGAATTTCCCTTCTGGCTTTACAAGCAAAATAAAAACAATTATTATCGTTGTTGTCATTCTTGCTGTTGCTGTAATATTATCTTCTGTACTGGTCTCCTGCTGTGAGGTCCCCTCCAGTTGGTCTCACGACGGGGGAGTGGGCCATTTTCTGGGAGCTCCACTGACTTCCCTTGGAGCCTCGAGCAAAGGTTCTGGTACATTCTTTGTGTGAGCAGGTGAGGTAAGCTTTTCCTGAGCCTTCAGAGCCCCTCAACTCTAGACAATAGGTCTTCTATGCTGTTCGCCCAGTGACACCTGCAAGAGCCCGGTATTCATTGCTGTGCCCTTCTCTTGGCAGACTCGTCTATTGAGTTTGGCGTCTGCTGACTGAAGTAAGGGAAGCTGACCTAGTTGAGGAGAATAGCTTGAAAGAAAAGTCTTAGTGTGCTATATGGCCTGAGGCCTCCATGTGAACCTGTCAAAATAAATACACATGAATTAATCATCCCAAACCAAAACAAGTCCCAGCATTGAGCGCAGTACCTGGCACATAGCGCAGGCTCTTTTCCACAAGTGTTTGCTAGTGACAATAGGTGAGGGACTGGGTTAATTATCTCTTGCCTTGTCTTGCGACAGATGGCGTGTCATGTACGCAGAGTCAGATATTTATGTCTCCAGGAATCCTTGCACAAGAGAGGTGGAGGATCATGCCTCATATGTGGAGTTAAATACACACCTATTCTTAACTTTTGGGCAAAGAGCAAAATACATGGATCTAACAAGTGCCATCAGATTTACAGCAAGGAAAATGATTGATCTGCCAACGATAAATTGTGTGAGCATATAGTAAAAATATTTTCAGATATGCATGTTCTCAAAAAGTCACTTCCCAAGCATATTTCTTTGGGAAGCTACAGGAGGATGTGTTTCACTGAAAAGGGGGAGTAAATCAAGACATAGAATCTCCAGGGATCCAGGGATCCAGCCGAGAAGGCAGTTCAGAGGATTCTTGTAGTAATAGAAGTGTTAGTCACTTAGTTGTGTCCGACTCTTTGCGATCCCACAAACTGTAGCCCAGCAGGCTTCTCTGTCCATAGGATTCTCCAGGCAAGAATACTGGAGTAGATTGCCATTTCCTTCTCCAGAGGATCTTCCTGACCCAGGGATTGAGCCCAGGTTTCCTGTGTTGCAATCAGATTCTTTACCATTTGAGTTACAGGGAAGACTCAGAGGATTCTTGGGATGATGATAAAAGAAAGAGTGAAGTACTAGCAGCACAGCAGACTGACAAAGGAGCCAGTTCAGAGGAGAGGGGGACCAAGGGTCTCTGTAAGGGATGCATTCCCAACAAAAGAACATCGAACCTTTTAGATGACTTCGATTTCATTGAGAGAAGTTTTAAATTCTACGTGAGAACACAAAACCAGAAAGGAAAGATGAGTCAATAGGTAACTATAGGAAGAAACATACAAGAGAAAAAATATAATCGTGGTACATTATGTGACTCATCTGTGAACAATATTCTTATAGATGTGATCAAGTAAATAGTTGATATTAGATTAAGGAAAAACTGGTGCCGTTCCATGTGAATGAATAGGGGAGGGCAAGTGTGTGTGTTGTGGAGGGACATGGGAGGAGCCAAAGAGAAGTGTTGTAAAGAGCTGGATGCTTATCTTTCATCATAGAAAATCAAAAGATAAATGTCTGAGATTAAAAAAAATCAAGAATCAGCAGTATAAGCATGTCATTTCAAGATAAAGAGGTAAATTCCAAAGAAACAGCTAGAAAGGTTAAAACTCATTGCCTTTGGGGAGAACAACTCAAGGGCAAGAAGACGTATAGTGGAAACCGCTGTTTTCCATTTTAAGACTGACTTTTAAAAAATTAGGTACACAAGTGATTTTCAAAAATTAAATAAATTAATATAAAAGTGCCCGAGGATGAGTAACTGAGGGAGTTAATGTAAACTTCTTTTCTTTGAGGCTTTTGACAGCTAAGCCTGTATTTTTTTTTTTTAACATAATATTCCAACAGTTGCTTCAGGGACAGTCACAGAGGGAAAGGAGGGGCTGAGAAGGTACAGCTCTTCAACACTTTTTTTGGTGTAATGTGTTGGGGTTCCTGGTGAGATTCCACTTATTTTAAAAGGTCAATTATTTTAAAAACTTTTTTTTAAAGTTTGAAAGCACAGACCTAGACACACCTTTCTAAGGACTAGATTTTTTGATTGTCCAGTGGGTCCTTGGGTCAAGCCCAGGGGCTCCCTGACCAAGTGCAGGAGAAGGACCTCTCTCTCACCACTATGACCTTGAGGTTTGTTTTTTTTTTTTATCCCCAGTTGGAGAAAGGATTCATGATGCCCTGTTTACATTTTAAATTTTATTTATTCCCTTCTGGGACCAAAAACCTTTGTCTGTGAGATGAATGTTTGGGGATTGAGAATATGGTTATGATTCCAAAAAGAGATAGAACTAACAGGCAGACATAAGGCCCTGAGCTTATGGTCAGCCTCGGTGTCCCACTGCCATACCTGGCTGACCCAAGCCACTGAGAATTCAGACCTGGGAGCACAGTGATGTTGCTCTTATGGCAAAAAAGCAAGCAATCATTGCCTCTTTGTAACTTGCTAGGCATTGTTCTAAGCCCTTCACGTTACTGATGCCTTTAATCATCTACAACTAAAGGTACTATCACTCTTCATATTTTACAGATGAGGAAACTGAGGCCCACAGATGATAAGTTGCAAGGGTGAGGGAGAGGGTTTAAACCCAGAGCTCCCGCTGTCAGTAGCTTCCCTCTTCTGACCCTCTAATTCACAAACTTTTCTTTTCCACACTAACACTAATTCTTTTCCTCACAAGCACCCATATGTCCTTTCGTGGAGAGTTTCAGTGACTCTCTCAATCATCTAGCTTGTTTTTAATTAAGCTGGAGTTTTGGCAAACATCAGACTCACACAAAACCAAATCGGGGAGAGAAATCCTTCATTGACGAAAAATGCCTGGCACTCACAAGCAAACCATTTGAAGTCATCAGCAGCAATCGGATACACATGTTGTAATGGTTTGGAATTAAGAGTTTAAGTCTCACACCCAAGGGCTGACACTCAGAGAGTCTTTCACTAATCTCTGTGTTTGGGGCTGCAGTGGGAAGGTGGAGAGCTGGCTTTCTCCTGGGGAGGCCATGTGGAGCTCTCAAAAGGTCCCCCTCACAGCAGGAATGACTTTCCAATCCAGCCCCAGATAGCTGAATTGGATGTACCCAGGCACTTGTAGCTGGGGGAGAGAGGCAGCAGGAAGTCGGCTGGAGGTGGGCCCTGCCTCCATGACCTCTTGTTGCACCCTCCATATCCGTGTCCCTCATTCCAGACTCAATGAGACTTTTTTGCATTTCTCCAACTTGCCAGACCTGCACCTACCTCTGAGCCTTTGCACCTGCTATTCCCCACGTCTGAGATGTTCTTCCCCTGACCCTTTCTCCCCACGTGGGTCTCATTTCAATGTTACCTCTTCAGAGAAGCGAGCCTGTCCATCTAAATTTAAAGTGGCTGACTATTTCCTATGCTCATTGATTTCCCATATCTTGTTTTTGAGAGAAAAAAAAGGACTTCATAGCACTTATCACTAGCTGAATTTATGTTTTTATCATACTTATACATTTATTTTATGCCTTTTTCTATGTGTGAAAACAAGGACTTTGTCTTGTGTACATTTCATTACCCCCAGAGCCTTAGAACCCTGCAGTAGAGATCTAATGACTGTTTCTGACATAAATGAATGAGTAAATGAATGGACGATGTCCACAAACTAGGTAGGGGGAAGGTTCAGTCTTGAGTCTATGTTGTAGAAGGGAGAGCGAGGACCTTCCAACTGAGATTATCCTTCTCATTGGCTTTAGCAAGTCATCTCTGTTTCTATCCACCCTCCTACCTACCCAGCATTGAAGATCTTGCTTCCATGCTCAGGGAGAGAGCATAAAACCTTCCTGTTGGGGATCCTATGACTCTTAATCTTGATTAAGGTTAGGATTGGGTCAAGATAAAGAGAGGTCTCAGTCCTTTTTAGCCCTATTGTCAGAAAGTATTCTGTAGGGGGTCATGAAGGGGAAAGGGCATCCTTCACCATGCCTCCCTAATCCCAAGCCTGTGACATGTCTACACCATGACAACATAGCTTCTGTCATTGATCTTGGGCTGTCCATTCGGTGTCTTCTTGACGCCTGTTCCTCTCCTCTGAGTTCTTTGGCTAAGGACATTTCTAAGCTGACAAGCAAGGCCAGGCATCTCTTGAACTAGCAGCTGTAACTAACTTACTTACATCTTGAGATGTTCCTCTCTCTTTCTTCGTTCTGATCTCCACAGTGAGAATACTCATCCCTAAGACCTTCCTGCCCAGCCAGAATTATGAGGACCCTGATAGTCGGGGAGTAAAACCCAGCTCAGTGGGACTTTCAGCTTAAGCCTTTTCCCTCCCTCTCCTCCAGCCCCACCCCAGTATGGTGCAACCTCATCCTAATAGGTCACCAGACTGGTGAAACCTGAACAGTTGGAGGCCAAAAGAAGCACTTAATGACAAGAGGGTGGGGAGGAGAGAGAATGAAGGAGCAGCGGGGGGCTTCTGAGGGGGGCCTGGGAGAGGCACCAGGGCTATTTCTTTTCAAACAAAGATGGATTTTCTATTTCAACCTCGTTGTTTTTATCATAGTGAAATCTTATGAGGTTGATGTGAACGGAGCCCTGTATGCATTGTTATGCTATTTGGTTTTGATAAAAAGTGGCATTGTACAAGATGTTCCTTGGCCACGTAAAATCTCGCTGCATAGGTGATGGTGGCACAAAGCCACACCACAAGTTGTGCAACGCGGTGGCAGGGAAAACAGAGCTGCTTCTCAGGGATTAACTCTGGTATTTCAATTTGAACTTTAAAAAAGAGACTGACAGTACAGAAGCAACAGCGAGAGATTAAAAAAAAAAGAGAGAGAGAGCGGGGGAGGGAATGAGGAGCAGGCGTAATGGAAGAAAGGATTATAAAGAGGAATGAAAGAGCAAAGGCAAGAACAAGAAAGCAATACAGACATTTAATGGGGGAAGAATTTTTTGTAATATGGGAGAGAGCTGATAGGTTCTGAGAGAGACGACATTTTGCTTCTCGCTCTTCCCTTCCTGTCTACGTTTGTTCCAGCACATTGCTGTATCTGTAAGTTTATTTTTTTCCCTCCTTCTTTCCATGAAAGAATACGAGTCAAAACATCCAAGGTGCTTCTCTTAGTTTTATACATTTAGGATAGTCTAGCACTGCTCTTTCATTAGCTCCAAAGCCCAGACTTAATTCCTCACTTAAATCTCAACCCGGAGCCGGGGGGTATTTGTCAGCGGCCTCACTATGTAAGAAGAGAAGGAGACCACTTTCTTCTCATTCCCTTCCTTTCAGTTTTGCGCCTTAGAAGCCAAATGCTAAGACGTACCCAAGGTTCTACGAGAAGACCCTTCAGAGGCAAGGCAGTCAAGTGGGATGAGTATGTTGTGGAGTATGCAGAGTGTTGACAAAATCAGAAAGCAGCTAGTATAACTTAGGTGTTAGACGACTTTTGGTTTCCTTATTGACAATTCACCTTGTCTCACCAGAACATTGTGGATCATTGCCTTGTTTAAAAAAATCTGTTTTTTAAACTGTAACTCCTATCCTTCCACTTGAGCAACTAGCAGAGAGTAAATAATATGACCCCATTTCTAAGAAAAACTCCACCAAAGTGTTGGAATTCGAACAAATGGCTTCCACCTGTTGCTGTCTCTAACGACAATGATCTGACATAGAAAGAAATCAATCCAATTGGTGTAGAGTGCCTGGAAAACTACGTTCAGATTCATCACATGCAACAGAGCTATGACCTGTCAAGGTCAGTGGTTGGCAGTTGAGCTGGGCCATAATTGAGTTTCTCTTCTGTTGTCATCAACAGTTGCGCAGCATCTGATGTCCTCCCTTTTGAGCAGATCTGCGTTGGCTTAAAGAAAACATGTCTAGGACTTCCAGCTCCTTCTCTCACTGGATCCTCCACACTGTACCCTCCACTCCTACCACCCTGACCCACTTGTGTTTCCAGATTATTCAGGACTACTGTACATACCCGGGTCATTGCACACACTGCTCCTTCTGTATGCAGGTCCCTTCTTTACCGCTTCTACCTGGTGAATACCTCCTCATCTTTTATGATTCAAGTCCAGCCTCCACTCCTCTGTGCAGCCTTCCTGACCACCGCCTGGAAGAATCCACCACATCCTTCTTTGGACCTCTAATGTACCCTGAATGGACTTCTCTCATAACCCCTGTGCCTCCTTCCAGTTACCTGGATGATTTTTTAGCTTAATGACAACATCTGATTCATATCGTATTTGTATGACTTAGCACTATGCTTGGCACATAGAGTGGGTCAAAATTTAACTGTCGAATGAATCAATGAATGAGTGAAGTAAATGATAATTTTACCCACTGAAGAAAATTTCAATCTACTGATAGATCTGAAAAAGCAAGAGGTCAGTTTTAGCATTCTGAGTTATTTCACCTTTGTAATAATTACAAATTTATTTAAACTTTCTTCTAATGAATAGCCAGTACTTTTACCATGCATCAGTACTTGTGACAGACAAATACACAGGTTCAAGACCACATGTGCTTTCTAAGTAAAGGGAGCAAGAATGTGAGTTCTTAAAATTCTGTAGAAATCTGTTCTGCTAATATGTGTGAAAATCATTCAGTTGTGTCTGACTCCTTGCAACCCCATGGACTATAGCCTGCCAGGCTCCTCTGTCCATGGAATTCTCCAGGCCAGAATACTGGAGTGGCTAGCCGTTCCCTTCTCCAGGTTATCTTCCCAACCAGTGGATTGAACTGAGGTCTCCGGCATGGCAGGTGGATTCTTTTCCAGTTGAACTACCAGGGAAGCCCCATTACGCTAATAGAGAGGGAGGGGAAAAGAAAGAATAGAAGACAGGAAAGGAGATTAAATCTTTGGACCAGAAACTATAAGGAGCTACACAAAGTTTCATTCACTCAACAAAAGCCTGTTGAAGTGGATATTATTATCCCATTTTATGCATAAGAAGTTCTGGCCCAGAGAATGTTTACACCTAGTAGATATTGAAAGTTGATCAAAACATGTCTGCCTCTTCATCCCAAGGTTTGTAGTTGGGAGGTGAATGGTTTAGCATATTATCTAGTCTTACTTCTTGAATTGACAGATGAGAAAACTAAAGCTTGGGGACATAGGAATCTTGCCTCAGGTCAGCAGTTGGTGGAAGAAGTAGGATTCAACCTTGTGTCCCTAAAGCTCAAACATATGAGGCTGCAGAACAATTGTTCCTGAACAAGGCAACCATCCAAGCCCATTCCACTATGGTGTCTGGGTTCGATTTATGAACCTGGAATAGCTAACATCAGAGCTTGGAGACAAAAACAATCTCCGAAATGTCAGAAATCAAGCAACTTTAGGTTGATTCTAGGAAAAGGGAGAGAACAGTCTGCGTATTTGAGTGGCCCAAGTTGTTTTTTTCCACCCTCTTAAATAAGTATATATTTATGCCCAGCGAGAAGATATTATGGGTTTCCCTGGTGGCTCAGACAGTAAAGAATCTGCCTGCAATGCAGGAGATCTGGGTTTCATCCCTGGGTCAGAAAGATACCTTGGACAAAGGAATGGCAGTGCACTCCAGTATTCTTGCTTGGAGAATCCCATGGACAGAGGAAGAGGAGACTGATGGGCTACAGTCCATGGGGTCACAAAGAGTTGGACATGGAGATACCATAGGTTAAATGGCCATTTTAACCCATTACCTGGCTCCATCTTTCACTTTGATATGAGCTGGTCTTGTCATGGTACATTAGACGATTTGCAATTATGTTAGTGAATTTAACATTTCCTGTATCATCTTCTATTAAATGATAAATATACAAATTTAGGAATGCATGAAGAAATTTCCTGTTTTTTAATCAAGAGTTTGGCAGAATCCTTTTTGGTTTTCAGAAATGTGCACACTTGAATGAGCTGACTTGGCAAGAAGAGCAAACGCTCATCTGGGCTGACTGTCTCCTAAGTGTTGTTCCAAGTGCCTTATTAGTTAACTTAATGGTAATAAGAACCCATGAGGGTTTCCCAAGTGGCCCTGGTGGTAAAGAACCTGTCTGCCAATGCAAGAGACATATAGAGATGTGGGTTTGATCCCTGGGTTGAGAAGATCCCCTGGAGAAGAGAAAGGCAACTTAATTCAGTATTCTTGCCTAGAGAATCCTATGGACAGAGGAGCCAGGGCTACGGTCCATAGGGTTGCAAAGAGTGGGGCATGAGTGAAGCGACTTAGCACGCATGCACACACAAGAACTCATGAACTATTTATTTTTCTTAAGTCAGTTTTATAGAGCTATAATACAAAGACAGTAGGGGTCACATTTTAGGTGTATAATTTGATGAATTTCAATAAGCATGTGCATGGACATAGCCACACCATAAAGTATCAAGTGTTTCCATTACTCCACAGAGTGAGTCTATGTCCCTTAATGGTCAATCCTGTCCCCTCACCCCCCAAGCATCTACTGATCTGTTTTTTGTTGTTTTCCAAAATGTCTTATAAATGGAATCATATAGTATGTAGCTTTTTGTTCTGGCTTCTTTCACTTACCGCAATGCTTGTAAGATTCATCCAGGCTGTCAATTACTTACTTTTATTGTCCCACTTTACATATGAGGAAACTAAATTTCAGGCTGATTTAATGACTCACTCAAGCTTCTAAGTGGAGGCAGATCTCAAACCCAGCCAGCCTGATCCCGGTGCCTCTGCTTTTACTCACCTCTCTATCCCTCTGCACTGAGAGTCAGGCCCCTTGCCTTAGCCTTGATCGTGTCATAACACTCTTTGTGTTTGCCTCACTTGTTTGGGATTTCCTCCCTTGTTTGGGGTTTCCAACAAATGCCTCACTTGTTTGGGGTTTCCTCCACTGTATAATCATGATGCTGGTTTTACTCATGGACCTCCAGATGTTGTACAAAGAGCATGAGCTGCTCCTGCTTCTTCTTCTTCTTTTTTTTTTTTTCCATTTTCAGGTTTGAGCAGACAATGTTTCCATATAAAGGTAGAGCNGGGGTTTCCTCCACTGTATAATCATGATGCTGGTTTTACTCATGGACCTCCAGATGTTGTACAAAGAGCATGAGCTGCTCCTGCTTCTTCTTCTTTTTTTTTTTTTCCATTTTCAGGTTTGAGCAGACAATGTTTCCATATAAAGGTAGAGCAGAATAAATTGATGAAGAAAAATGAGCTGTTTGCCTACACCTTAAGAAGCTGTCTGTTCTCTACCCTCTGAACCCCAGTTCTTAGCTCTGGCTGCCACGCAGTTAGAATTGAATGAGTATTTACTGAATCGTGAATACTACGCCTATTCCATCATAAGCTAGTTCCGCCACTTGCTAGCTGGGGGATCTTGAGCATGTAATAGCCTCTTGGAGCCTCAGTCTTACCTGTAATATGGGGCTCAAAGGCTGTATTGAATGTTACATGATACCATGCTTATAAAGCACAGGACCAAAGGCTAGCAATACCTCCATCAGCATTAGGCTCTTCTTGTTTTCTCTCTGTCACAATTACCTCTAGAACTGAATTCAAGTCCAGGTGTGATGAAATGTGTAAACTATGAAAACAGAAAATATGAGAAATTCACTCAACAAACATTAGTGAAGCGAAGTTGCTCAGTCGTATCCGACTCTTTGCAACCCCATGGACTGTAGCNTGAAAGGATGATATAATATGCACGTAAAACAGCACAGTCCCTGGATCGTGGTTGGCAATAAACAAACATCTCTCCTTAGTATTTTGTTACTGGTGAACTCCAGTCCTACAGCATCTCCCTTGCCACTCAAACCTGGGCCAACCCAGAACAGATGAGCCCTGCAGCCAGTAAAGCATCAGTACCACTTTGCTCAGTCCTTCCTCCTTGACCCGGGAAGGCAGGGCCTCTTAACTACTCTTTGGTTTTACTCAATTTGAAGTGAGCTGGACACCAGTTCCCTGCAGGAAAAAATAAATATGCTTCTGCTCAAAATACTAATGAGGTTGGAGGGGAGGGGAGGCTGGCAGCGGAGGGTGGTCCCTGAGGACTTCTGCCAAGTCCTGCCAGCCCCTCGGGAGTATGCGGCCCAGTTTGGAGCATCCTCGAGAGGTCAGGAGCAATGGGAAGCTCTGGTTTTGCTTCACAAGCCCCAGATCAAGGCTAAGCTGGCTCAGGTGACCCAGGGCAGGGGTGTGGGAAGCCCACCGCGGTGATGCCCATGGATTTGTGAACCAGGACTTCTCTGGGGGTGCTTTAGGAACACCCTGGCTGTCTTTCTCTCCTCATAACTAGCCCCCAGGGCATGGAGATTCCTCTTCCCATTCCCACTGTCTCTGCCCTGGTTCAGACCCTCACCGTTGCCCAGACTCCAGCCTTTCCCCGTCCTGCCCGTCCTCCAGAGTGGTCACTCTCATTTAGTCAGTCAACAAACAACAGTGAGCAGGAAGCCCGTGCCAGCAAGGAGGGAGGCAGGAGGACTCGGGGGGACCCAGGCCCAGCTTCGCCCTCCTTTCTGACCTCCCCCTCAAACTTCCCTAGACAAAAGCCTCACAGCTATGCCTTGAGTGGAGGGCAGCCCCTCCTCAGAGCCTGTGCTGTGCTTAGTGGCTCAGTCATGTCCAACCCTGAGACCTCAAGGACTATAGCCTGCNCACGCCAGGCCTCCCTGTCCATCACCAACTCCTGGAGTTCACCCAAACTCATGTGCATCAAGTTGGTAACATCATCCAGCATCTCATCCTCTGTCATCCCCTTCTACTCCTTCCCTCAACCCCTCCCAGCATCAGAGTCTTTCCCAATGAGTCAACTCTTCGCATGAGGTGGCCAAAGTATTGGAGTTTCAGCTTTAGCATCAGTCCTTCCAATGAACACCCAGGACTGGTCTCCTTTACCAAATGTCCCCTTGGGGACAAAATTTTTCAAATTTGAGAACTATTCTTTGTTTATATTTAAGCATTTGGAAGGCAAAATTGTGCCTTATTCATTATTTTATTCCACTTCATTAATTTGCCGACAAAGGTCGTCTGTCTAGTCAAAGCTATGGTTTTTCCAATAGTCATGTATGGATGTGAGAATTGGACTATAAAGAAAGCTGAGCATCGAAGAATTGACACTTTTGGACTGTGGTGTTGGAGAAGACTCTTGAGAGTCCTCTGGAGTGCAAGGAGATTCAACCAGTCCATCCTAAAGGAAATCAGTCTTGAGTGTTCATTGGAAGAACTGATATTGAAGCTGAAACTTCAATACTTTGGCCACCTGATGCAAAGAACTGACTCATTTGAAAAGACCCTGATGCTGGGAATGATTGAAGGCAGGAGTAAAAGGGGATGACAGAGGATGAGCTGGTTGGATGGCATCACCAACTCAATGGACATGAGTTTGAGTAAACTCTGGGAGTTGGTGATGGACAGGGAAGCCTGGCGTGCTGCTTTCCATGAGGTCACAAAGATTTGGACACAACTAAGCTACTAAACTGAACTGAACTGATTCCACTTCACATATACTCATTTATGGAGCATTCCCCTCAACAGTGGAATACACATTCTTTTCAAGCACTCATGAAACATTCTACATGTAGAAAGTTAGGATATGGATAGATCATATTCTAAATCACTAAGAAGTTCCAATAAATATTTAAAAATTGAAACAATGACATTTATGTGTTCTGGACCACAATTTAGCTAAATTAAAAATAAACAACAGAAAGAAATATTGGAAATTTCCAACCATCTGGAAATTAATACATTCATAAATATCTCATGGTACAAGAAGAAATCACAAAGGAAATTGGAAAATATCTGAACTGAAAGAAAATGTAAACACAGCATATAAAAGTTTGTATTATCAGCTACAGCAGTGCCTTAAACACTTTACATGCTAAAGAAAAAAGATTAAAATTCAGTAATCTGAGCTTCTAGCCCAAGAAACGAAGGAGAGCAAATAAAATTTACAATAAACAGAAGGAAAATAAAGATTAGAGTGGAAATCAAAATAAAAACAATCAAAAATTAATCCATCAAAAATTAATAATTTGTAAGGATTAACAAAATTAATACACTTTAAGATAGGTTTATCAAGAAAAGGGGACAACAGACAGTAATAAAATCATGAATAAAACCACTATACTATAATCATTATTAAACCTATAGAAATTAAAATGTTATAAGGAAGATTATTAAGAACTTTATGGCAATAAGTTCAATAACTTAGAAGAAATGGACAAATTCTTAGAAAGACATAAGTTATCAAAACTGACTCAAGAAGAAATACTAAATCAAAATACTAGCAATGAACACTCCCCCCCAAAATATAAGATTAAGAAAATAATTCAATTCATAATAGCATCAGACATAATAAACACTTCGGAATAATTTAACATTAGCAGTGAAAGATACTCAAGCCAACAAAATATTGCTGAGAGAAATTAGAGATCTAAATAAATGAAAAGCCATTTTTGTAGATTACAGGATTCAGTATTGTTAAAATAGTAATTCTTCTCAAATTAATTTCTAGATTCAACATGGAATCATACAAAATCCCTGAAGGCTTGTATGAATAAATTCAGAAGTGTATTAAAAATTAATATGAAAATACAAAGAACATAGAATAGCCAAAAGACTTTTGAAAAAAGACTATGTTGGGAGATTTATATTACTTGACTTGAAGACAGACTAACTGTGAACCTAAAACACTCAAGACAGTGCAGATTGGTATAAGGGTAGACATAGAAAGCTACGGAACAGAATAGAAAATCTAGTAATAAATTCATATAATTTTGTTCCATTGGTTTTCAATGAAGATATCAAGATAATTCAGTGGGAGGGTGTGGATAGTTTTTTTTTTAATGAAGTTGAAATAATTGGATATCCATGTGAAAAAATGAACTAAGATTCTGCCTCCCTTTACCCATAAACTTTTAATTAAAAATAGAGTGTAGACTTAAACTTTAGAGCTAAAAGGATAAAATTTCCAGAAGAAAACACGGGAAAAGGTCTTTGTGACCTTGGGTTAGGCAAATAGTTCTTAAATGTGACATCAAACCTACAATCTGTAACAACTAAAAACATTTGCTAATTGAACTTCATAAAAAAAATGTTTTTTACATCTCAAAAATGCAGCACTAAGAAAGTAAAAAGGCAAGCCATAGACTGGAATAAAATTTTACAAATTATATGTCTTATAATGCAGATATGTCTAGAGTATATAGAAAATTTTTACATTCAATAGTAAGATGACAAACAACCCAATTAAAAATGGGTAAAGTATTTAAAAGAGATACTTTACTGAAGAAGATACGTGGACTACAATAAACACAGAAGAAGCTGGTCATCATATTTCATTAGGGAAAAACAATACCACAAGAAGATGTGATTACTTATAAACCGGAATGACGAAGGGCTTCCCTGGTGGCTCAGAAGGTTAAGAATCTGCCTGCAATGAGGGAGACTTAGGTTCGATCCCTAGTTTGGGAAGGTTCCCTGGAGGAGGGTATGGCAACCCACTCCAGTATTCTGGCCTGGAGAATCCCCATGCACAGAGGTTCCTGGCAGGCTACAGTCCATGGGGTTGTGAAGAGTTGGACATGACTGAGCAACTAAGCACATCCAGAATGACAAAAATTTAAAAGACCAACAGTACTGTGAGCTGATGAGGAAATGGATTGACTGAAGCTTCCATGCACCACCAGTGACAATGCAAAATGGTGCAGCTGCACTGGAAAGCAGTTTAGCAATTTCTCAAAAAATTAAACATAAACTTACCATATTATCCAAAAATTCCAGTCCTAGGAATTGACTCAAGATAAGTGGGAAAAAAACGTCCACACAATGACTTGCACACAGGTGTTTATAGCAGTATTTTTCTTAATAAAAATTGTGTATATTTAGGGTGTACAATATGATTTGATAGACAAGAACATAGTGAAATATTTATTTACCACAGTCAACCTAATATATCATCTCCCCACAGTTAAACTTTCTGTGTGTGTGTGAGATGAAAGCACTTGAACTCTACTCTCATAAAATTTCCAGTATTTAAACAGTATTCTTAACCATAGTCATCATGTGCATTAGATCTCTAGACTTATTCATTCAACACAATGGCTAATTTTGTACCGTTTGACCAACATCTCCCCATTTCCCCTAACTCCCCAACCCTGATACCCACTATTCTACTCTCTGCTTCCATGCTTTCTACTTTTTAAGATTCCACATACAAGTGAGATCAAGCATCATTTTTTTGTAGTAGCAAAAAAAAAAAAAAAATCAGTGCTTATCCATTTGTGGGTTGATAAAAAAATTGTGTTGTATTCATACAGTGGAATCCTACTAGTGATGAAAAAAACATCATGGATGTATCTCAAACATATCATGCTAAGTGAAAGGAGCCAGATACAAGGAATACATATTATGAGTCTATTAATAGGAAATTTCTACAAAAAGAAAAGTTATAGAGACAGAAGGGTCAATGGTTACTTGCAGTTGTGGTTGGGAGCAAGGACTGAATGCAAATAAGTACAAGATAACTTTTGGCTGATTGAAATATTTTAAACTGGATCATGGTAGACCATTTTGTGAATTTACAGAAATATACTGCAACATTCACTTATGAAAAGAAATTTTATGGTATATAAATTGTACCTCAGTAAAAGTGTTAAAATTTTTAAATGGTTCAATTCAGTCCTGAGTGAGTGTAAGTCCTTCAGTTGTGTCTGCCTCTTTGGGACCCCATGGACTATACAGTCCATGGAATTCTCCAGGCCAGAATACTGGAGTGTATAGCCTTTGCCTTCTCCAAGGGATCTTCCCAACCCAGGGATCAAACCCAGGCCTCCCACACTGCAGGCAGATTCTTTACCAACTGAGTTATCAGGGAAGCCCAATTAAGGTCCTAAAAGCAAATTATAATACTTGAGTTCGGGGCTATTATTTTCTGTTTGCTCCACTTCTGAAAATAAATGTTTTCTCTATCATGCTAATTCTATGAGAGAAGAGATGGGTCAGAGAAAAAGTCTTGGAGATGTGCGTTAATAATTTCTATCTCACCTTTTTACCGCTTATCATTAAAAGGCAAAAAATAAAGGAAGTTTCCTTGAAGTTCAATATCTTATGGTTTGAGCTTACTTTTAAATCATAAGTAGGGAAAAGAGAATTAAATAATGATGTGCTAACCAAATTATACATAATACAGGTGATGTTCAAGACTACTGAAATGACTTTGGATCTCTAAAAAAGTGTTTAAAAGATAACTTGTTATATAGACTACCTGTGCAAAGTTGCAGCGACCTGCCACTGAGTAGGTACAAAGCTTGAATGAAGTCCTTCATCTCTTGGTTGGTCTACTTTTAGGTGTATTTCAAAGTGTGATCCCTGGACCACCTGCATCTGAGTCATCTAAAGACCAACTCCTGTCTTTAAATCTGCCAGCAAAAGACAGATTCCAGAACTTCATGCCAGAATTCATGAATCATGTATTAACTGATTTGTGATCTCTGGTAGGGGTTTAGGAATAATATCCAGTATTTACATTTTTAGCAATCTCTTTGGGCATTTTTAACGAACATTAAATTTGAACAACTCTTGACCTAGGTCTTTCATCATTTGTGAAATGGAGGGATTTAACAAGAATTATTTCTAAAATTGTTTTTTAACTTCATAAAGTTGTGTCTTTTCCTTTTACCCATATATTTTACCTGTTTTTTTAAGCTCCTAATTTTCCTCTGATCAGATTTTTTAAATTTCATACATTTACTTGTGAAGAAAGGACTGGGACTTCTTTTCAATGCATTCATCCCTTACTCTGAGAAGCCCACATTTAATCATTGTCAATGCACTGTTGATCAGCATGTGCTTTCAGCCTTTCTAAGTGTCTCTCCTGTTTTCCACCATTTAGGCAGGAGGATGAGCTTAGTACTTAGCAATCAGTACTTTGCCATCTAGCTCCCTCAAAGGGGCCTAGTGAAGGGGTAGAGGATGGCTGCTAGGGATTTGGGACCTTCGCTCCCCTTATCCTGGCTTAGACAAGCTCCTTGACCTTTCTATTGCCGTTCCTCCTCCCTGAAATGAAGATAAGAGTATCCTTACCTCATAGGATTTTTATGAGGATTGGATTAATACTTGTAAAACACTTGCAATTGTACCTGGCCTACAGTGAGGGCTATGTAATTGTTTGTTAAATAAAGGTACTCGTGTGAGTTGGTTTCAGGTATGCGTTTCCTGTGGGACAGTGCTGAGGTGTCAGGGCGGTGCTCTGGCACACGTGTCAGCTACAGAGCTTTGCTTTGGGGTTTCAGTGTTTAGGGGAGTCTTAACACAGCCAGATAGGCATCTCCAAAGCCACATTCCAAGGAGACCCAGAATTCCATAGTGTGTGTTCATATGTGTGTGCATGTCTGCGAATGTGTATGCTTGGTTGGAGAGGACAGAGAGTAAACAAGTAACGTGCAATGAACAAGATGACCCCAGATATTCGTGTCAAGAAGTGAACAAAACGGAGCAATGTGGTGACCAGCATAACTCTGGTCTTGCTGAATTGTTCCTTTGTTTCTGCCTCTGTTCCCTCCTTCCCTGATCCTACCTAACCCCAACCTCCCACCTCGCCCATCCCAAGCTTGGCCAGCCAGGGCCACGTGGAGTCCACATTGGCACACTTGGTTTGGTCTGCTCCTAAGGGTCAAATGGGCCAATTTCCCACATCCTGTGCGTCCCTTTATTTAAAAGCCCCAAATGACTATTCCAGTGACAACCTTGTGAAAAATTTTCCTTGAACTTTGGGCTAAAACCTTCCTTTATTTAATTTCACCTTAATTGCATCAATTAGGCTGCTTTCATGTTTGCTCAACAAACTCTTTTGTTTATTTCACTCAGCTCTGAGCAACAGCTGCCAAATGGGAGCCTTTGTTCTGAGGACCTTTTCTAATAGTTTTCACACCAATTCTGTTTGCTTTCTTCAGTGGCAGCTCGTACCCAGCCTGAAAAAAGTGTGACCATTAAGCCTCTCAGGACAAGCTCAGTTGCCAGCTGCCATTTACCCCCCATTCAGTTCCTGGAATGGAAAACGAGGCCTTTCTCCTCTCATTTTGAAAGGAGATATTTTTGGTTGTGTGGGGAAAGGTGTCAGAAGCCCTCAGAGAACTTGAAGTTTCCTCAAAGTCTCACTATATGACACCCGTGTCCAATGCCCAGCCTTTATCCCTCCACCCCCAGATCACTTTTGCTCTTAGGCTAGAGTTCTGATCATAGCTCACTTCACCTCCCTGCCTCCCATCCTATCCCACTCCACCCTGTTCTTCATAGCTGTAAGAGGTGGCTGATTCCAAAATGAAATCCATCATTCCACAGTCTTACCTCCACGCCACAGCTTCAGCCTTCCCATGGCTTCTCACAGAGCTCAGGGTAATCACTCTGTAGCTTGCTTCTCCAAGTCCCTCAGGCTCAGTTCTCTCAGTTCCAATTTCTTCAACCCCTGGGACTCGCTGAGAAAGTTTTTCTTCAAGATGGTGCCTGTAAAATTTCTTTCCTCCTACAGCCAAGCCACTCCTCCACTAAGGAAAAGGGCTATTTCTCCCCTTCCCTCGAATCTGGGCTGGCTATAGTGACTTGCTTTCTCATTAAAATACAGTGAAAGTATGTTCTGGAACCTTCAAAACCAGATTGTAAGAAGATTTGGCTTTCACTTGGGCCTCTTGAAATATTCACTCTTGGAATATTTGCTCTGGGGAAAGCTGACTCCCATGGTGGAAGCCCAAGTATCCTGAGCTGGCCACATCATGATCAGCCCAGACCATGTGGAATGGCCATGGAATGAGATACCACGTGGAGAGGGAGAGGAGCTGAGAAATACAAGGCACCAAGATGTCGATGAAGAAGCCATCTTGGAGGTGGACCATCAGTCCCAGATGCCCCAGCTGATGCCAAATGAATGAGAGACTTACCATCCAGCCAAGCCATTCCATACCCTTTACTTAGAAAATTATAGTGAAAGCAAATGATTGTCTTAAGCCTCTACATTTGGGGGTAACTTGTTATGTAGCAATGGACAGCTGGAAAATTACTTCTTCAGACAATTCATTCAGACTTTTGTGAAGTCCACTCAAGATTGATTCATACTCCCACTCACTGTCCTTGAACCTGCTCCATTCTCTCTCTGAAAGACCCTTCCCTCTCCTCTCTGCATGGCTCACTCTTGCTTTTTCCTTGAAAACCTAAGTAGCACTTTCTTCAACTAGACTTACTTTTTAGCCTTCTAGTCTGGTGCTAAAGCTGAAACTCCAGTACTTTGGCCACCTCATGCGAAGAGTTGACTCATTGGAAAAGACTCTGATGCTGGGAGGGATTGGGGGCAGGAGGAGAAGGGAACCATAGAGGATGAGATGGCTGGATGGCATCACTAACTCGATGGACGTGAGTCTGAGTGAACTCCGGGAGTTGGTGATGGACACGGAGGCCTGGCGTGCTGCGATTCATGGGGTTGCAAAGAGTCGGACACGACTGAGTGACTGAGCTGAACTGAGTCTGTGTAAAATGATTCCTCTCTAAGATCATTCAACAAATATTTATTAAGCCCCTCCTATGTGTCAGACACTGAGGATTCAATAGTGAAGCAGGTTATCGGGATGCTGTGTGCGTCCCTCTGACGTCAAGAACTCCGCATCCTGTTTGAAATGGCTTTTTTACTTTTGTCCAACAATGAGCTCCCTCCAGGCAGAGGTGCTGTGTTTCTCTCGCCACCTCCTGAGTATCCAGCAGTAAGTAGCACGATGTTGGTATATAGCAGGTGCTTGATAGAACTCAACCTAAGGAGCCAGCAAACTGTGACTTCAGTTCGCGTTTGTATGAGCTGTTGACTTTCGTTTTGGCTGAGTCAGTTCGAGCTGATTTTGGCCAAGACCGGCTTCCTCAAGTGGAAACATTATCCAAACTCTGAAATGACAGTGGTGGGAATAAAGCCTATAGCAAATCCCCTGATCTGGGTATCCTTCAAATGCAAGTCACCAATACAACAACATTAAGAATCCAATGATAGAAACCCTATAGAAAAAAATTGGGAAATGCTTGCCCAGAAATGCACGTGGAAATCTTCTATTTTGAAGGTGAGATGGACACTTAGGAAGATTAGTACCATTCTTGTCACTCTGAGTGGTAGCTATATCATGGAACCTCTGAACCGAGTCCCTCTGTCTCTTCTGCTTTAGGGTAACAAACAAATCAGAGGGTGAGAAGAACCTAAATTCTGGAGGTTTTTTGTTTTGTCTTGAATACACCAAGCAGCTGAGCAGGAGAACTAGCTCAGAAAGTCGGTCACATGCTCCTGCCTGAGGGTGGATTCAAAGGAAAGGCTTATCAGGACTGAAAAACAAGATCTGCTGTTAGGTGGTTCTATCTTTTGGTGCTCCCCACTGTGGTGTGTTAATAGCCTCCCAGACAAGGCTGCAGCTGTTGTCAATACAGTGCAAAGAAACAGCAAGCAGTTTGCTTGTCATCTCAGTTCCGTTCAGTTCAGTCGCTCAGTCATGTCCAACTCTCTGTGACCCCATGAATCGCAGCACGCCAGGCCTCCCTGTCCATCACCATCAACCAGGGGGCAATATTACCTCCTTGACCCCGGGATACTTGGCCAGGACTGGAGACATTGTTGGTCGTCCCAACAATTGTTGGGTGAGGATGGAAGCTGCTGGAATCTGGTGGCTGGAGGCCAGGAATGCTGTTAAACATCCTACCACACACTGGACAGCCCCTTTATAGAATCATTGAGCCCAAATGGTCAACAAGGTCGAGGCTGAAAATGCTAGCATTGGCTTCACACTTTAGAATCAGAATCACAAAAGCTTGTGAAAATAGTTTCCTAATTTGGTAGCTCTGGAGTAGGATCTGAGAATTTCCATTCTGACATTCCTAGAGGTGACTGATGCTGCTCTTGGGACCATACTTTGAGATCCATTGGTCTAAAACTTTCCTTCCCTGTGTGGCAGAAGCTCAGAGAGGGTGCATGATGGGAAAACCCAGGAAGGAAGTCTCCATGCAGGCCTTTTTGGGAACCTCTCTGATCTCGAAGCGACTTAGCAGAAGCAGTAGCTGATCTCGCCATGGCTCAGTGAACTTCCTTCTAATTCAGTCCAAACACCTACTTTGGGTTGGAACTGAACAAACAATGCATAACACAGCAAAAACAAATAACAACAACATTCCTGAAAAAAAAAAAAAAAAGGGCACCCTGAACAGAAGAAGGAAACCAGCCATCACTCAGTCAAGTTTTTGGCACATTCCATGGAAGGACTCTTGCAGCAGATAACAAAAGCTCCAGTTCTCTGGAAGGGCAGCCAGACCAACAAAAGTTCAATTAGTAAGTCTTGGCAAATAGACACACCAAACAGTTTGGCAATAATAAATTAAGGCCATGCTTGGCTGACACCCAGGCTCGATACTGTATCCCTGCCAGGCTTTGTGAAAGGGTGGCTTTGAAAGGTTCTGAAAAAGGTCCATTTCTCAAACAATTCCAGCTTTTGTGTATGGCCACCTTGTTCTTCTCTTTGCTCCTTTCTTTGCTTCTCTTTGCTTCTCTCACAGGCATGAGAGGTAGTCCTGTGCCATTCAAGACTTCATCAGGTCCCTTCCTTGCTTCCCAAGATGGTACCAGGAGTCCATTGCCCGCCTCCGCTGTCGCCATGGAAGACACCAATGGATGGGACCTAGGGGATGGGAGACTCAAAGAAATGAGCTTTCCAGTTTTAAAAAAAATCCCATTTCCAAGAAAAAAGAGAACAAAGGCTGCTTGCACTTAGAAACACTGTTTCCATTTTGAATCTGTGTTTAAGGGGTAGAAAAGGAAATAATTTGGTGAACTTGGTAAACACCTTAAGCCTTGAAGACTGTAGTGCAGAATCCATATTTCTCAAAGTTATCTGCAACCTGTAAGATGCTGTTAATGGCAATAGTGATGATAAGGACGTTATCTAATATTTTCTGAGATTTTGCTATTGCTTGACATAATTCTAAGTGTTTTACATTTTTAAATTTGTTTTTTGAAAAATCAAGATAGACATTTTATTATTCTCATCTTACAGGTGAGCAAATAGAGGCAGAGAAAAATGAAGTCATAGAGCTAAAAAGTGAATAGTATCTCTGAGATGGGGATAAAGATTTTATTTCCCTGTGGAAAAATGCAGTCTGACTCTTGTCAGTTTTGTAAGTATTTGTGTTAGGTGGCTATTCTATGCTCCATGGAGGGCCCTTATAGCAACAGATATCCCTGCTTCAGGCAAATATGTAGCTGGATACCAACTCTTAGCACCATCGGGTGAGGTCTTGCTGGCAGGAACTTGGCATTACACCTGTGCCCTGGCTGCTGGCACTGATAGCTTCGGACAAGGAGTAATGTAGGGCTGTACTTAGGATGCACTGAATACACAGGGAAGAGAATACAAAAAGGCAAAGGGGGCTGCCAACCAAAAGGAAACGGCAAGACTAGCTTATTACTTAAAATCGAACATAGTGACTTTAAGTTTGATGTTAGTGATCATCACCGTCACCTCTCACCCCTCATCCCAGTGTCCCCACGGGGCAATGGGAGCTCAGGTGACGAACCTATGCAAGGACACACAGTGCATGGTAGAAGGAAGACTAGAACCTGAGACAACCAACTCTGATTCCTGAGCTCCTGCCATTACCCGACTCAGCCTCCTACTGTTGGTAGATCAGTGGCATGAGCCGCGTGGAATTTCTGTATCTGACAGGTTTGGTGAAATTCCCAGAATCTTAGCATCCAGGGAAATTTCACCTGGTTTGATGTCCTACCTTCTATGAAGTTGAAGTGAGAGTGGCAGCGACATTGAAAGGATGCTCCTGGGTCTGCAGTTAGAGGTATGAGCTCCATCCGGCAAACATGCTCCACGCCACTGACACCCAGGACTGCCGGGAGTTAAGTAAAGTGCTGCTGTCGAGACAGCCATCCTACAGGACCCTAAGATCAATGAGACTACATTGTCAGCTCCCAGAGAGCATCAGGAAGACACAGGAAACAAACATGGGGAAAGAAATCTGAGACTGAGTTGCGAGGGGTCTCAAATGTCTGACCAGGCAGGCTTGACTTCACTCTGAAGACAACGGGAGGCTTCCTGAGTAGATTTTGACAATGGAGAGTTCCACTTTGGGAAAAGGTATATATATGGCTTGATGCCAGAAAATGAGGGCTGACAGCAGGTGGCAGGCATGGTATCTAGGAGAATTCTGCAGCCATCCAGAGAAAAACTAATGTGAAGACTCAGAAATTTTACATTTAGGGTCATCAAATAGAAGTGAAAACATAGGCCCATCATAAGGTTTACAAAAATGTTCATAGTAGTTTTATTCACAGTGACCTAAGATATAAACAACCCAAATAAATATCCACAATAGTAGAATGGATAAGCACATTTATTCATCCAATGGACTGGTACTCATCACTCTTTAAAAATGAACTACTGATGAATGAAACTAAGTGGAAGAATCTTATAGACATTATCCTCAGTGGAAAAAGCTGCCACAAAGGAGTACAGAGTGTATGATTCCATTTATATACATTTCTAAAACAGCCAAACTAATTTAAGAACAATAAATCACAACAGTGGTGACTTTGGGAGAGGGGAGAGATTGAGTAGAGACAAAGAAACTGGGAGATAAGATATTCTGGATCGTAATAAAAGCCTGCATTAAATGGATGTCTCCATTTGACAAATCTGTACAGCAAAGATTTGGACTGTGTAAATGTTGCCTTACCTAGAAAATAATTATGAAATAATAATAATAATTGATCAGAGAATGGAAGATGGCATAATATTGGTAACTGTGGAAACTGAGTGATAGTTACACAGACTTTTGTTCTGTTTATTTTGTATGTATTTGAGACTTTCCATAAGGGAGTACTGAAAGTAAATAAGGGGCTTAGATAAAGGCAGTGGAGAGAAGCCAGGAGGATGAAAGACATTGTAGAGGTAGATTCAAAGCATCTTGGCGACTACTTGGATGCGTGGGGCAGTTTTGAAAGGTGAGTGATGAAAATGATGGTTCAGTGGCAAGATCTTTAATGAAGTGAGGAACAAGTTTCAGAGGGAGGGTGGTAGGTGGGTTCAGTGTGAGATGTGTGCATGCTCAGCAGTGTCCATGTGACCCCATGGACTGTAGCCCACCAGGCTCCTCTGTCCCTGGGCTTCTCCAGGCAGGAATACTGCAGTGGGTTGCCATTTTCTCCTCCAGGGGATCTTCCCAACAAAGGGGTTGAACCTGTATTTCCTGCATCTCCTGTGTTGCAGGCAGATTCTTTATCTGCTGAGCCATCGGGGAA
>SJYV01008417.1:435564-461742 GCA_006410875.1 Neotragus pygmaeus | reverse complement strand
TTTTTTTTTTTGTTTTGCTTGGCAAAACTAGTGTTTTTCTCTCCAAAACTAGGGACCACGTATGCTCAGCCACTTCAGTAGTGTCCGACTCTTTGTGACTCTATGGACTGTAGCCCAAGAAGCTCCTCTGTCCATGGGATTTTCCAGCTAAGAATACTTGAGTCGGTTGTCATGCCCTCTTCCAGGAGATCTTCCCAACCCAAAGATCGAACCGCACCCCCTGCATCTCCTGCATTGCAGGTGGGTTCTTTACCACTGAGCCTCTGGGGAAGCCCCAGAGACAATAGCTATAGTATTTTCTGATGCTACCATTGTGTCTCAGATGCTTAGTCATGCCTGACCCCTTGCAACCCCATGGACAGTAACGCACCAGGCTCCTCTGTCAGTGGGATTCTACTGGAAATACTACTGAGTGAGGTGCCATTTCCTCCTCCAGGGGATCTTCCCGACAAAAGGATCGAAAGAGATCGAACTCGTGTCTCTTCCATCTCCTGCATTAGCAGGCAGATTTTTTTACCAGTAGCGCCACCTGGGAAGTTCAGTGCTGCCATAGTCATACCATTTTACAACTAAAATGTAAATAAGCACATTAAGTCATTCAGCTAACTACAAAAAAAAACAGCTATATCCATCAGCATTTATTGAGCAACATTTATTGAGATGTAATAAATCAGCATGTACTATAATACATGCTAGACACTGCTAAATGCTTTACCTGTGTTTGTGAGAAGCAGCAAAGCTCTATGACTGATATTCTTGAATTAATTACTTGGGATCCAATTCTGGCTCCACTGTTTTCTGGCTGTGTTTGAACAGGTGGTTATCTCATCTGAACTTCAATTTTTTAATCTGCAGAATGGAGATAATAACAGCACATGATTCATCAGGTTGTTATAATGAATTAGTAATAATGCAAGTGCCTTAAATAATGTTTATAGAAGGAAATGGCAACCCACTCCAGTATTCTTGCCTGGAGAATCCCAGAGACAGAGGAGCCTAGTGGGCTGCCGTCTATGGGGTCGCACAGAGTCAGACACGACTGAAGCGACTTAGCAGCAGCAGCAGAAGGCACTCAAATATTGGCTTCTGTTTTCAATACTTTGTACATTAAAACTATGAGGTAAGAATTATTCCTAGTTTATATACAAGATTGTTAAGACAGAAAGTTTATATAATCATTTTTAGTTAGTATTTACTATAAACCCAAGATAGTCGGAGTGCTTTACATAGATTCCCCTAATGAATTCTTACAGCAACCCCAGGACATAGGTGCTGTATCAATCCCACTTTTCAGATGAAGACACCAAGACTCAGAGGGATCATCAATGAAATCTAAGGAAGGACTTATTCTGTAAGTAGCCATTTTCAGCGTCCCTTCATTCTGAATCAGAAGAGATTATTTTCTTTTTAAAAGTGTCTGTCCCCTCACCTCTATCATTCTTTGCCTGACTGCTCTATGTGTAGAGTGTGGTGAAATCAGTGGCTTATTCATTCTTTCAACAAGTTTACTGCAAGCTTGCCGTGCCAACTGCTGGGGACATTGCAATCAAAGCTCTGTTCCCTGTCTACGCTTGCACCAGCACATTAGGAAACTGAAAGAGATTAACAATTTCCCATAAAGCAGTTATCCACACATAATCTCTTGAGATGCCTACTGGGAGAGGTTTCCGGGGTATGCATAACCCAGCCCCCGGAGATGTTGACCACGCGAGCTCTTCGTAACTGCTCACTGCTCAACAGGCTTTGATTAGCTCTCTCCAACCAAGAGAAAGCAGTCTTCGGTGATAGAACATTTCAACCAGGAAAAACACAGATAAGCCTGACATGTTAGAACTTGTGGTGGAAGCTCAGTCATTTGATCTGTCTCTACTTCCGCAGAATGATTTTTTTTTTTAAGGTCTTCAGATTAAACTAGTTCACTTGAGTTGCCCGGATCTGCATCAGAGCTTCCAGGTTATTGACAAACAAACAAGTTGGGAGAGCAATATAGGGTTCTGGTCAACCCAGAAGTGTCAGCAAAATATCTGAGTTTTTACAGAAATGATATTAGTATTTCCCCCACATCTATACATTGTGATTATAGCATGAAACAAGAAGCATGGAAAGAAGATGAAGTCTTGCTTTGCCTTGAAAAATCATGTGACCTTAAGTGGGCCATTGATCTCTAGCAGCCTCAGTTTGTTTTTTTCCCATTAGAGTCAGTCAACTGTTGGGTCCCTCTCAAGACTTCTGTTGTCAATATGATTCTTGGATTTGATTTCTAAGTATGGTTTAGTACCCTGGAAACCCCCACCCATGTGGATTAACTTTATATATTGCTGACAGAGCTAGACATCTGTGCCCCAGTAGCTAGGAAGAAAAATATGGAAAGTACTCTAAAGCTAGAAAAACTGCACATAAACTCCTCATTGGTTGGCAAGAAGGAAGTGTTGGGTTTTGGGTTTTTTTTTTTCTATACTGGGTTACAATGACGGCTATTTTTATTTGCCTCATCAGAAGATGTTCTAGGAATACCCATGAGTCCAAACAAGTAGAAAGGCGAAAGCATTTTCTTAACATTGGCAACCCAGCATACCACTTGGTGCCAGAGAACATGGGCACTTTGACCAAGAGGTGTGAGACTAGTCAGGTAGCCAGGGCCTTTCCCATCAGGTTCTTCCTCACCTGCTTCACTCTTCTCAACCTAATCAGTAACCACAAGAGCATGGCAAAGGCGTTAAGTGGGTATTTTAGAGCCAGGATTCCAAGAACGGTACCAAGCCTCTACCAGGACTGTTTTCAGAGCCAAACCAAGAGGAAATGACTTTTTCTGTTTCCACTCTATAAAAAAAAAAGAAAGAAAAAAAGAAAAATTTCCAAACCTGGTAATGCCAAAGAAAAGGCACATGGCTGAAAGGAGAAAGCAATAAAACTGAAACCACTACCCCTACCCCTGTAACACACATACATGCGCACACACACTCTCTGTCTCTGTCTCTGTCTCTGTCTCTGTCTCTGTCTCTCTCTCTCTTGCTGCTGCTGTTGCTCCATTTCTTTCCTAAGTTGGCTGATGGACGGTTATATCAGTATTAAGCTCAGAAAAGTAAAAATTGAGGACTCTTAGAATGTCCCTCAGATGAGGCTCTAAAGCATAGCAAATAATTCCATCCATTACTACTGAACTCTGGGAAAGGACACTCTTAGATTCTGCCAAAGAAAACAACAAATCTCTTCTCCCCAACTCTCTTAATCTCATGCCAAATAAAACAGTCACTGTCTTTCCCAAACTCTAAACACAAACCTGTTTGTGATGATGAGGTTAACAATTTGTAAATTTGAATTTCAAGTGGAATTTGAATTCATGAATCAGTGGAAACAAAATTTGATAAACGGATTGTTCTGCTTCTAGATGACATTGAGTACCTTGGTCCATGGGGATGTTATGACCTAAACAACATAGGGAATTGAATATATTAAGTGAAATTCATATTAGAGCCATTAATTTTCCATCACCCCCCCTACAGACTATATGTTTTTTAAAGTAAAACAGCAATTATTGGCTATAAATAAATGTCAGCAGAAAAATAATTAAAGATTATACTTGTGATGCTAATCTTTTTATAAGAAATATTAACTTTAGGATAGAAGGCAGTGCTAAATGTCTGAAAGACTGGAATGTTCAAAATCTCAGTAGCAGAGCCAGCTCTGCAAAAATCAGTTGTGTGACTTCAGCTAAAATATAATTTGTCTGCATTTTCTTTGACCTTTTAGTCAGTTCAGTCCAGTCGCTTAGTTGGACTAAGCGACTGGACTTAGTTCGACTTAGTTCGACTCTGCGACACCATGGACTGCAGCACACCAGGCTTCCCTGGCCATCACCAGCTCCGAGAGCTTGCTCAAACCATTGAGTCGGTGATGCCATTCAATCATTTCATCCTCTGTCACCCCCATCTCCTCCTGCCTTGAATCTTTCCCAACATCAGGGTCTTTTCCAATGAGTCAGTTCTTCACATCAGATGACCAAAGAATCGGAGGTTCAGCTTCAGCATTAGTCTTTCCAATGAATATTCAGGACTGATTTCTTTTTCAATTGACTGATTTGATTTCCTTGCGTTCCAAGGGTATTTGACTTTATTCTTCTGCAAATAAAAGATTTGGAATGGAAGGTTTCCAAGTTTATTTTAAAAATCTAGATTTCAGTGACTATTTTAATTATAATTAGGGCTTCTCTTGCTGCCTTTTACCATCAGTAACTGTCACTTAGACTAATCCTGAACTTATACCAGGATTAAAATTCTTTTTTGATTAAAATTCTTTTTTGCTAACACATCTTTTATTATGTAATAACAATGGGATAAAATTTTGGGACTTCAGGTCAGCTTAATATCAAGTCTTTCCCCATGACACCCCCTCCAGGTCTGACAGTTTCTAGCAATTTCTGGGTAAGGTCTTTTTGTGTAAGCAATCCTTCCTTTATCAGCTCTCACTCATGGACTGTTTCTGAAATGTGTGCAGAGGAGTTTCAGGTCCTTGCTGGCTTCTCCTTACCCGCAGCTGCAAGGCTGTAGGAGAGACAGAGAAAGAGGAAAAATCAATAGACACCCAGGAGAGATTGCTCTGCACTGCAAAACTCTGTGACACATTTCTTATCATAAGTGGTAAATTCTACTGCTTTTTAATAAATATCTACTATCAGCTTTTCAATATGTCTTAAACTGGAAGCTGTTGGTCAGGTGTTAAATGAAATGAATATATTGGATGTCTCATAGAATATGCTTTTAATCTCCAATTTAAAAACCTTATGAATAAGAGAATATTTCTTAGGAGCTACTCTTAAAAGGAAATTGCCTCTTCTGTTGCAAAACATTTAAATATACTAAACACATTTTTTAATGTTAAAAGTAATTTGTACTCATTATAGAAAAGTCATAAAATACAGAACAGTCTGAAGAAGGAAAATTAAAATTACATATACCCAGTATGGAATTAATAGGTACATACCACTATATATAAAAAAGATAAACAATAAAGATTTACTGTATAGAACAGAGAGCTATATTAATGTGTTGTAACAACCTATAATGGAAAATAATCTGAAAAGAATATATGTGTATTACATATGCTAGAATTCTGGGATTTTTTTTCTTAATTTGGTATGTGTATGCAAATACCTGTATATGCTATGTATTTACCTGTATTTTCATAGTTGAGATCATGTCTCAGTGATTCAATGATGACACATCCACCCATTTCTTCAAAGCATCATATAAAGCAAGGCTTGCTGAAGACGCATTAAGGCTGAGAGTGAGGACCATTGTCCAGAGTTAGCTGTCCCTGGGGAATTTTTTTGTACCAGGTGCTTTGCATTCCATTGATTATACTTACCACACATCATAATTTTCCATGCTTCCAGGAGAGGTATGATGTAACCCAGACTCCTTCAAAGAAACGTCCCTAAACAAAGACTACATTTATATCTGCTTAATCCAGCACTACTTTAGAATGCATGCATGCTCAGTGGCTTCAGTCATGTTTGACTCTTTGTGACCTTGTGGACCATAGCCTACCAGGCTGCTCTGTACATGGGATTCTCCAGGCAAGAATATTGGAGTGAGTTGCCATGCCTTCCTCCAGGAAGATCTTCCTGACCCAGGGATTGAATACACATCTCCTGCATCTCCTACATTGCAGGTGGGTTTTTTACCCACTGAGCTACCTGGGAAATGCAAATGTTTTCAAATCTTTTCTCAAATAGGTTCTTGGCAATTTTGCAGGTATAGTAATATTATAACACCTTGTGTCTAGCCAGTCAAAAAGATCAATCTTTCCAATTCTTCTACTCAATTTACATTCAGAATTACTCATAAATCTGTATCATATGAAATAGCAATTCATTCCAACTTTGATGTAGCAGGTGGGGGAAGGTCTGTGAACTCATTGAATTGAATTCCATGTTTCCTTATCACAAACTGCTAGAAGGCACATGCAATTTGCCTGCTTGCTGACAGCATTCTCCTTAGCATCCAGCACCATTCCTCAGAAAGGATGGTTGAATTGATCTTAACATGCTCACGAAGGAAACAATGGTTAATGCTATCACCAAATATCCTACAGTCACCGTTTGGTTCCATCCTGGGAAACAGTTTCAAGGGAGGCAGAAGTGCCAACGTAGTATGAGATGGGGGAAGAAACCCTGAAAAAGAACTTGTCTTAGAATCACAACAGGAGGCGAGGGTTAGAATGTAGGACTTGGGGTCACTACTTCATCGCATCCAGTCACCATGACTTCTGCTGCATTTAATCTTTCGGACATCCTAAAGAGTTCTGTTCCCTTTTCTGTTTTGTTTATGGAGCTTTTTAATTTGGTTATTTCATCAATTTCATAAACATTTATTGAGGACCTAGTTCAGTTCAGTTCAGTCACTCAATCATGTCTGACTCTGCGACCCCATGAATTGCAACACTCCAGGCCTCCCTGTCCATCACCAACTCTTGGAGTTCACTCAAACTCACGTCCATCGAGTCAGTGATGCCACCCAGCCATCTCATCCTCCATTGCCCCCTTTCCCTCCTGCCCCCAATCCCTCCCAGCATCATGAGTCAACTCTTCACATGAGGTGGCCAAAGTACTGGAGTTTCAGATTTAGCATCATTCCTTCCAAAGAACACCCAGGACTAATCTCCTTTAGAATGGACTGGTTGGATCTCCTTGCAGTCCAAGGGACTCTCAAGAGTCTTCTCCAATACCACAGTTCAAAAGCATCAGTTCTTCGGCGCTCAGCTTTCTTCACAGTTCAACTTCTAGTTTGGATGTCTATAGCTTCCCTATGCTGACAGCCTCCAATCGGGCCACACATGAAGTCTTTCTTCATGTATATGTACCTAGTATGTGTACAGTATATGAAAAGTAGTTCATATAGTATGTAGCTCTGACATATTCAATATAATTTAGGCAGAACTGAACTCAAACCTCAGCTCTACCTTTTACTAATTTATTAGTTTAGGCAAGAGAATCTCTGTGCCTCAGTTTCCTCATATGTAAAATGAGGATAGTAACAGTACATAACCCTCAGCATTGTTACAAGATTAAACTATTATTATCATTATTTTTTGTATTATGACTTGTTCTAGACATCATGAATGGTACCAGAAAATTCAGCCATCAATCTCAGAAGAAGAGACATCTCCTGAACTAAAAGAAATTAAAAACCAAATGGGCTGGTTTGTGCTGTTTTACTTCAGAGAAAGGAGAGTAAGCAAAGGCTTGAGTAACCAAAAAAAGATTTCATGGAGAAGAAAAAACTTCCATGTGTTAGAAAAAAGAATGTATGTGATTTGGTTGAGAAATTAAGCTTGGAGGATGTAATAGTGGATATGGCAAGGAATAAGTTTGAAGCCAGAATGGGGAAAGATTGACTATCCAACTAATGATTTTAGGTTTCCATTTTTTAATTTGTTCACTTATTCACCAAGTATTTATTGAGTAGACACTGTTGCCTTGATAACACAACTGTAAGCAAGGCACAGTCCATTTCTTTTTATAGATCAAATGAAAAAAAGCAAAGACTGTTTATTCTGAGCTTGCCATAGCAAGGGAGCCAGCTACATTTTGGGCTTCACGAGTGGCCCTGGTGGCTCAGCTGGTAAAGAATCTGCCTGCAATGTGGGAGACCTGGGGTCGAATCCTGGGCTGGGAAGATCCCTGGGAAAGGGAAAGCTTACCCACTCCAGTTCAACTAAATGAGGAGAATTCTGGCCTGGAGAGTTTCATGAACTGTACAGTCCTTGGGGTCTCAAAGAGTCAGACACGATTGAGCAACTTTCACTTCACTTCAGGTGGTGCCAGTGGTAAAAACCTGCCTGTCAATTCAGGAGATACAAGAGACGCAGATTCAGTCCCCGGGTTGGGGAGATCCTCTGGAGGAGGGCAGGGCAACCCACTCTAGTGTTCTTACCTGGAGAATCCCATGGGCAGAGGAGCCTGACAGGCTATGGTCCATAGTGTCGCATAGAGTTGGGACACGACTGAAGCAGCTTAGCAGGCAGGTAGGCAGGCAGGCAGATGCGTTTGGGCAGAAACTCAAAGGCTAATAGAGGAGTGGGAAAGCTTTACAGTGGAAGGAAAGAAAGACTTCATTATGGCCTGATTGGAGGCTGTTAGCATAAGGAAGCTATAGGCATCCAAACTAGAAGCAGGGCATCCTATATAATCGATTAGGGATGCATATTTGACTTCTTTGATTTAGTCCTAAATTGGAAGGAACCTACAATCAGAGTTACTAATCAACTCTTGGCATTTGGGGCCGATTGTCACAGAAATATTGTTTTACTCTCTAGATTGTCATTGGAGATAGAAATCTGGCTTCCTGCAAGTCTGACTTAAAGCAGGCTGGCTTCCTGGGTTGTTTATTATAGATAAACGGACTGGTTTGCTGGGCAGTTTGCTGTAGGTTGTGAGTCAAAGTTCTATTTTTATACATGGTGTGGCTATTGTCCATTTGTACAATTCAGTCTAGTAGAGAAATAAACTAAAAAAGATTTTAGAAACAGAAGCAGAACAAAAGAGATTAGACTTATAAAATCAATGACTTACATAAGGAATTAGGGGATGACTAAAATAAAGTAGTCAGGGAAGGCATTAGTGAAGGCATTGCCATCAGTGAGGTGGTGGCAGCTATGCAGAGATCTTAAAGGTGAGAGAGAGCCAGGCATTTGAGGAGCAGATGGAGGAGCTTCCAGGCAAAAGGGCAGAGAAAATAGTCTGAGCCAAAAAGAGCATGTGATATTCAAAGAAATGAAAGATCAGTGCAGCCAGACAAGAGTAAGCAAGTGGAGAGTGCATGAAATGAGGTTTGAGAAGTAGGCAAGATTCAGATCAGATAAAATTTTGTATGCCATGATGAATAATAGATTCCATGCATGCAGGGGCTTAAGCAGAGAAAATGAAGGAAGTCATTTCAGTAGTCCAAGTAAAAGATGTTAGTCATGGTCTAGATTGAGGAAATAGCGATGAAAAGAAGCAGTCAGTTCCTTGAGATGTCTTGAAGAAGCCCGAAGATGGAAGCAACAGGAGATGGAGATAAAGGGACGAAAGAAAGAGAATTCCAACGATTGTGGCACTTACTGAGGTGGGAATACTGGACAAAGAGGGAAAAAAAGTATTTTATAGGAGAGCGAAATCAAATTTAATTTAGATACTGAGATACTGAGAAAGGCACGCTAAAGAGAAGGGATGCTGGATGGATTCAAGGGCCAGAGATCTCTGGGTTGGACTTCTGTTGACAGTGTGTACTTTATGATGCCCAAATAAAGGACAGGGAAGAAAGAAAGATGGACAAGAGCTATAAAACTGAAGCTGAAGATGAACTTCAGCTGGGAATATCTGGCCCCAAAGTTTCTGGTCAGTTCAAATAAAAAACAAATCACAACAACAACAAAAAATGGAATTGCTTAACATTATGTGGTCCAGTTAGCTGATCTATTGGCTGCACTTGGAGTATCACTTGGTGATGGTCAAATGCAAGGCACAGTGCGTTGCTACTTGTAGTTTAGTGATGAGATGAAATAGCCAGATTTAGGTGAGGTGGTAGTCATTAATAGTGAAAGCTCTCTCAGCTGTTGCCCTTGATTTCTACTCACAGAGAAAACAAAAGCAATCAGAAGAAAATGCCCAGATGCCCACCACAGCATCTACCAACTGCTGGCATTGAGACCCACATATTGGGCCCTCCCTCCTGTTATAAGGACTTTTCCGGTGGCACAGAGGGTAAAGGATCTGCCTGCACTGCAGGAGACACAGGTTCAATCCCTGGGTGGGGAAGATCCCCTGGAGAAGGGAATGGCTTCCAACTCCTGTATTCTTGCCTGGAGAAATCCATGGACAGAGGAGCCTGGCCGGCTACATTCCTTGGAGTCACAAAGAGTAGGACATGACGACTGACTAATACTTTCAATTTACTTTCCCACTGTAAAGAATATTGCCCATGCTCCTTTCTGAAACCAGTGTGTCCATCTGGGCTCAACAGTTCAGGGACTCTGGTCCTTTAATTCTCTTCTCTCACTATTGGACTATTCTCATCAATGAACAAACTCAGTGCTCTTGTTCCATTGTCAAAAAATGATTGTCAAATACAATTTTAAAGTTTCACTTCACATTGACTCTACTTCCCCTGCCAGCAAATGTCCCACTTCATCTCTCATTTTCAGTGAAACTCCTTGAGAGACTTGCCTCTTTTTTGATGTCTACAATTCCTCTCTTACTATTCTCTTTATTTTTCCTTTGCTCAGGTATACTGAAATACATACTGTAAAATTCACCCTTTTGAAGTACACATTTCCATGAGTTTCAACAAATGTAATAAATAGTCACATAGCCACCATTACAATCTAAAATTCATCAAATATCCATTACTTCAAAAAGTTCCCTTGTTCTCCTTCACATTCAACACCTTCTCCCCATCTGCATCTTTAGTGACCACTGTTCTGATATTTGTCCCTAATATTTCCAGCATGTCAAATAAATGGATTCCTACAGTCCTACAATCTTATGCATGTGGTACGTTTCTCTTGTGTGCTAAGTTGCTTCAGTCATGTCCAACTATTTGTGACCCAATGGACTCTAGCCCCCCAGGCTTCTCTGTCCATGGGATTCTCCAGGCAAGAACACTGGAATGGATTGCAATGTCCTCCTCCAGGGGCTCTTCCCGACCCAGGGATCAAAGCCCTGTCTCTTATGTCTCTGCGTTGGCAAGTCACCTGCATTGGCAGGTGGGTTCTTTACCAATAGCACCACCTGGGAAGCCCCCTACCTGGGACATTTCTCCTAGCACAATGTTTTTGAAACTTATCACACTTATCTTTAGTGTATTCATTTACATTGCTGAGTAGTATTTAAGTGTGTGTATGTACCAAAATTTGTTTATCCATTAACCAGTAAATAGATATTTGAATTGTTTCTTATTTTTGGTGATTATGAAGAAAGCCTACACAAACATTTACACTTGCAGTTCTTTCCAAATATTTCCTCTAGTCTATGGCCTGCATTTTTACTAGCATTCTCTTTCAAAGAGAAAAAAAAAAAAAACTTTTAGTTATATTAAATTTGATTACAATTAGTTTTTGTTTTTTATATCATATCTAGGAAATCTTTGTGTAACTCAGCATTTCCAAGATCTTTTATATTTTATTCTAAAATTTTTATTGTTTCAACTGAAATTTATATCTCTGACTCACTCAAAATTAATTTTGGGTATATGACTAAAAAAAGTTCAACATTTTTGCATATGGCTGTCCAATAGTTTCTGCGCCATTGACTGAAAAGGCTATTCTTTCCCCACAAATTACCTTGGCATCTTTGTCAAAAATTAATTTTCTTTAAATACATAAGTCTATTTCTGTATTTTTATCCATATGTTTATCTTTATACCCAGAAGAAATTGCTTCAATTATTATAGTCTAATAGTTAAGTGTTGAAATGTGAGTTGTCCAATTTTGCTCTTTATTCTAAAAACACAACTGAGCAGCTGAGCACGCATGCTTGGTAAGTTAGAGAGACAATAGCATCACTTCATGGAGAATGGAGAAAGGCAAGTCACTCATACCTGACAAGCGTAGCACAATTGCTGTGAGCTTTTTAATATAATTCCTTCCAGTCTTCCCTCCACCCCATCGAGTCCTCTGCATAGCCTTTTAAGATTCTGGCAGGTGCGTATGAAGATCTCCTTGTCTTGCAGCCCCTCAAACCAAGCCATGCACCTAAGTCTCCTTGCTTATTAACCTGCCACCTGCCCATCTAAAACGATCTGCCTCCCTCTTCCTTCACTCCTTGCGCTTCATGTATGGAGGCCAGTTTCAAATTTCATTCAGGAAACTTCTGAGGTTTTGAACCAACAATCATGAATGCTCAGACTATGACAAAGTCAAAATACTTTTCATGTAGAAACATATTTGTACGTTTAATGTCCATCAAATGACCATATCATAGTTTCCGTAATCATTTCTCCTACTTTGGAACATTTCTCTTGTTTTTAAATTTGCACGTTTATAAGCAAGGTGTGATAAATATCTTTGAACACAAAGTTTTTCTGTGGCTAGGATTATTTCCCAGAAGCATAGATAGAAAGTCAAAGATAAGAACATGTACTTGGCGCTGGATCCTATTACACAGTGGTTTTCCAAACTGGCCCACTTTCTCTCAGTAGCCAGCAACTTCCTGCGTGCTTGTGTGCTAAGTCACTTCAATTGTGTTTGATTCTTTGCAACCCTGTGGACTGTAGCCTGTCAGGCTCCTCTGTCCATGGGATTCTCCAGGCAAGAATAATGGAATGGATTGCCATGCCCTCTTCCAGAGGATCTTCCTAACCAGGGATCGAACTTCTGCGTTACCTGGTGGGTTCTTTACCACTAGCACCACCTGGGAAACCCAGCAACTTCCTGACTCAGCCCTGGATGTTGAATGGCTCCCAACAAGCTCTATTTTTATCAGCACTTCTGGCGACTCTGATGTTGTTTTGGAAATGTTTGGCTTATCCGAGTGTCTTCCTTTTCCCCATAAACACTCTAGGGTGTTGGATGAGTTAATTCTTTGTCACTACCTTCAGGAACAAATCCATGAAAGTAACTCCGATTAAGTAGAAGTAGTTGCAAGTACTAATTCATTCAACAAATTCCCTGAACATATATGGATGTTGATTGAGGTGCCAGACATACAGTGATATAAAACAGTTCTTGCTCTCATGGAGGTTACATCAGGGTATGATTTGGCAGATAGTATACAAGAAAACAAATCAGTTTTTTTTTTTTTTTTTTTTNTCAAAGATAAGAACATGTACTTGGCGCTGGATCCTATTACACAGTGGTTTTCCAAACTGGCCCACTTTCTCTCAGTAGCCAGCAACTTCCTGCGTGCTTGTGTGCTAAGTCACTTCAATTGTGTTTGATTCTTTGCAACCCTGTGGACTGTAGCCTGTCAGGCTCCTCTATCCATGGGATTCTCCAGGCAAGAATAATGGAGTGGATTGCCATGCCCTCTTCCAGAGGATCTTCCTAACCAGGGATCGAACTTCTGCATTGCCTGGTGGGTTCTTTACCACTAGCACCACCTGGGAAGCCCAGCAACTTCCTGACTCAGCCCTGGATGTTGAATGGCTCCCATCAAGCTCTATTTTTATCAGCACTCCTGGCGATTCTGATGTTGTTTTGGAAATGTTTGGCTTATCCGAGTGTCTTCCTTTTCCCCATAAACACTCTAGGGTATTGGATGAATTAATTCTTTGTCACTACCTTCAGGAACAAATCCATGAAAGTAACTCCGATTAAGTAGAAGTGGTTGCAAGTACTAATTCATTCAACAAATTCCCTGAACATATATAGATGTTGATTGAGGTGCCAGACATACAGTGATATAAGACAGTTCTTGCTCTCATGGGGGTTACATCAGGGTATGATTTGGCAGATAGTATACAAGAAAACAAATCAGTTTGTTGTTTTTTTTTTAGATAATTTCAGAGAGCGATTTATGTTGCAAAGGTAGCAAATGTGATAGAGGGTGCTGTGGAAGTGCAGGAGAAGTCACCTTACCCAGGATGGTCAGAGGTGAGACTGTGTGAAATGATGGATGAATAGATGTGCAGAAAGTATTCCAGGCAGCAGAAACTGCAAACCTGAAGTATTTGAGCAACAGAAGAAAGAGGCCAGCAGGGGTAGAAAGTGGATGGTGAAAGGAAGAGTGATGAGGAGAGGAGAGGGAGGCAAGGACCAGAAGATGCAGGGCTCAGAAGCCTAGGTAAGGAGTGAATGTGGTTACATTTGGGACATCACTGAGGGGACTGAAGCAGAGGAATGACATGTTGTGATGCATACGTTAAAAACAAAAAAAATCACTGAAGTTACTGTGTGTAGAGGGAGTGAAGAGGGGAGGGGAGAAATTGAGAGACTTCTTAGGAAGCTCCTGAAATTCCAGGCAAGAGATGATGGTGGGTTGGTCAAGAGTATGGTCATAAGGATGCAAAGAAGTGAATAGATGACAGCTGTATTTGGAGCAGAGGGATGGGAACACTCCACAGAAGAGCTTTTGTTAGGAGCAGACATGAAAAGTAACCCCATTTAAGTGTGAACTGAAGCAGAGAGTCTTGGATTCTATTTTAGTGCTCTCATCATCCAGTCCCGTGACCCTGAACAAGTCACTATCAGCCCGACCCTCCGTTTCCAGGGTTGAAATAAACATGTAAGATCATTTCTAGTTCCAATATTTTCTTATTGATTTTTGATGTAATATCCTCTGCTTCCTTTATTCAACAAATATTTAATGAATGCTCACAAGTGCTGTTTGGATTGCAAGGAGATCCAACCAGTCCATTCTAAAGGAGATCAGCCCTGGGTGTTCTTTGGAAGGAATGATGCTAAAGCTGAAACTCNATGCTTTTGAACTGTGGTGTTGGAGAAGACTCTTGAGAGTCCCTTGGACTGCAAGGAGATCCAACCAGTCCATTCTAAAGGAGATCAGCCCTGGGTGTTCTTTGGAAGGAATGATGCTAAAGCTGAAACTCCAGTACTTTGGCCACCTCATGAGAAGAGTTGACTCATTGGAAAAGTCTCTGATGCTGGGAGGGATTGGGGGCAGGAGGAGAAGGGGACGACCGAGGATGAGATGGCTGGATGGCATCACGGACTCGATGGGCATGAGTTTGAGTAAACTCCGGGAGTTGGTGATGGACAGGGAAGCCTGGCGTGCTGTGATTCATGTGGTCACAAAGAGTCGGACACGACTGAGCGACTGAACTGAACTGAACTACTAAGTGCCAGCACTGAACAGGCATACCTTGTTTTATTGTACTTCACTTTATTGTAGTTTGCAGAAACTGTGTTTTATTACAAACTGAAGGTTTATGACAACTCTGAATTGAGCAAGTCTATCAATACCATTTTTACAACACCATTTGCTCACTTCATGTCCCTGGGTCACATTTTGGTAATTCTCTCAGAATTTAAAACTTTTTCATTATTATCAGATTTATTATGGTGATCTGTGAACAGCGATCTTTAATGTTACTACTAAAATTTGCTGAAGCAAATTGGGGCTTAGCCTTTGGGGCTAACCATTATTTTTAAATTAATGTAGTACAGTGCTTTTCTTAGACATAAGGCTATATTGCACACTTAATAGACTGCAGTATAGTATAAACAGAACTTCTATTTGCTCTGGGAAACCAAAACCTTCATGTGGCTAGCTTTGTTGTGATATCTGCTTTATTGCGATGGTCCCAGCACTATCTTTGAGTACTGATGGATCCATCAGGCACTCATCTTTTCTGTGGAGCTGACAGCTTTGGAGAAGGGACTTGTATTAAATGCATAATTGTACCAGGAATTATAAGCGCTACAGTGGAGAATCACAGGGGATGTAACCCTGACTGAGGGTAATGGAAGAACTTCCCCGGAGAAGGGGCAGTTCAGGGACTTCCCTGGTAGTTCAGTGATTAAGACTCTGTGCTTCCAACACAAGGGGTGTGTGTTCAATCCCTGCGTGGGGAACAAAGAGCCCACATGCTGTATGACGTGGCCAAGAAAAAAAAAGAAGGGGCATTTTGCCTGTGGTGCCTGGTGAGGACAGAATCTGCCTGCTAGGCTCCTCTGTCTGTGGAATTTTTAGGCAAGAACACCAGAGCAGATTTCCAACTTCATCCTATAGGGCTTCCCAGGTGTCACTAGTGATTAAAAAAACAAAACAAAACCTGCCCGCCAATGCAAGAGACATAAGAGACTCGAGTTTGATCACTGGATTGGGAAGATCCCCTGGAGGCCGGCATGGCAACCCACTCTAGTGAAGAGACTTAGCACACATGCGCTCCGCCCTGTGAACTGTAGCCCAATAGGCTTCTCTGTCCACGGGATTTTCCAGGCAAGAATACTGGAACAGGTTGCCACTCCTACTCCAGGACCCAGGGATTGAACCCACATCTCTTGTGTCTCCCACACTGAAAGGCAGAGACTCTACCACCACGCCACTGGGGAATCCCACAGTCTAAGACAAATTGAAAACCTTAGAGGCTGTGTTTTGTGAGCTTTGACCCCACAAGCCCAGTCACCTTTAGGGTCAGCTGCTCGTGAGACTGAAGTGAGTCCAGTTCAGGCCTGCTGCAAGGGCCAAGGAGTCCCGGGGACGTTCTCTCCTGAGGTCAGCCAGTTCTAGTTTGATAAAGTCAAACATTTTTCCTAGAACTGGATGTCATCAGGAGGCATATTCTGTGACCTGATGTCATGATACCCCAGAGCAAAGGAGGCCTCTGGCAACACACTGGGTACCTTAGTCTCTCTCTCGCTCTACCCAGGGGTCTGGGACAGAATGCCAATTGCTGAGACTTTTCAGGCCAGATTTGGCCTGTCCATTTGGGGAAAAGGCACACTGCCCATTTTCTATTTTGAGGATTATATCACAAATGAATTTCTTCAGGACAAGATAAGAGAAAAGCATGTCAAGAGGCTCTGTTCATTTTGAAAGTGACTGATTACTCCAGTTGCTCCATCCAAATCCCTCTCCCCACCCAACCATCATACAAAGACACTGAAACAGGATCTTTATGGGGCTAGAGTTTCCAGGGCCTTGGGACTGATGCTGGCTTCAGTAGCAGGAGAAAGAGAGCGATTACAATGCTTTCTTCCTTTTTAGAGGATTCTAGGCAAACTGATTCTGTGTGAGATCACCCACTGGCCAGGTCCAGGGTGTTAGCAAGCCTGGCAACATTGTACATGGAAAAGAAACCCTATTTCAGGAGCTGGAGAGCCAAAGAGGAGAATAACTGGATCCATCCCCAGGCCCTTGTCCCAGAGTACCGAGGAAGGCACACAGCCCGTAAAGAGAGTGCCCGATTCACCAACTGGTTTTCTAATCAGGAATGCTGAGAGCACTTTAAAATCCATCTCTGTGGTATATTTCCATAACTCTGAATAAAAGCCCATATCAAGGCAACATGGTGCCATGACTAGGTAAGCAGATGCAGCAGCCAGACTGCTTGGGTTCAAATTTTAGACCCTGTAACTTTAGATGAATCGTCCTCTAAGCTTTACTTTCCATATCTTTATATGAAACTGGTAAGAGCACACCTATCATAGATTGTTGATTTTTTAATTGAGATATAATTGACATATACCATTATATTAGGTTCAAGTATACCTATTGTTGTTTTTTTTAAGTTTTTAGTTTTTAAATGATGAAAGTATGATAACACATTTACAGGAAACTTGGAAAACACAGAACAAAGTTACAGATAGTCCCACTATATATTACAATTATTTCTTAAGTCAATAAATTAAGATTTTTGGTTGGATTTTCAGTATCAAAATCTCAAAAATTAATAGAATAAATAGAAAGGTAGAAGGATATAGTAGACCTGAAAAACACTATGAACCAATTCAACATAATTAAGATTTATACAATTTTTACTCACCAGCAGGGTACAAATTCTAGTCAAGTTCCCATTGACTATAAACCAGGAGATACTGGAACATATCCAGGCATGTAAAACATGGTACAAAAATTTCATGGTCTAAAGGTTTTGAAATCATACAAAGTCTGTTCTCTTATCACTGTGGAATTATGTTAGGAATCAATATCAAAAGATACTTGAAAATAACCCACATATTTTCAAGTGCAATGTGACATTTACCAAGAGAAATCTTGGACTTATCCTCAAGAAGGTTATAAGACTGCAGAAGCACAGAGAATGATCGCAAAGAAGAAAACACTTAAATGAGACATGGGTTTGTTTGTTTTAGGTTTTTAACTTAAAGAAAGAAATGAACCGATGTAGGTAATGTGTGTCGCACAGGGTCTGAGCTCCATCACTGATGTCGTGCTTCCGGCTGTTGCCGCAGTTGCTGAGGGATGGTCTAGTCACTAGCTACTGAACGCAGGTGGTCACATGGTCACTGGAAGCTTTCCAGACCGGAAGCGGGAGATCTGTTACCGATTCTCCCTGTAACCTTGGCCAAGACACTACATTCGACAAGGAAAAGAATGAAAGAAAAAGGACTCTAATATTTTTTTTTTATAAGGTTGCACTGGATCTTAGTTGCAGTAAGTGGAATCCTCAGTCTTGATTGCAGCAAGTGGGACCTATAGTTGTGGTGTGCAAGCTCTAGTTGCTTAAGTGTGCACGTGTGCTCTGCTGTGCCTGACTCTTTGCGACCACATGGACTGTTGCCCACCAGGCTCCTCTGTGCGTGGAATTTTCCAGGCAAGAATACTAGAGTGGGTTGCCATTTCCTGCTCCAGGGGATCTTTCCCACCTAGGGATTGAACCCATGTCTCTTTTGTCTCCTGCATTGCAGGTGGATTCGAGATCTAATTCCCTGACCAGGGATTCAATACAGGTGCCCTGCATTGGGAGCTTGGAGTGTTAGCCACTGGACCACAAGAGAAGACCCAGGACTCTAAGATTCTAATGAGCACTTTATCATTTTCTAAGAGAACTCGAGTGAATCAATGATAGGAAGATACAAGTTACATATTGATGTCATTTTTAAGTTCTCCTTCTCCCTTTCAGCAACTTCATCCCACAGGACCATTTCCATCGCCCAAGGCTTCCCCGGGTGGCCCTGTCCATGGCTGAATGTTCTCTACCAAACATTAGTGCTGTGGGTGACTCTAGAAGTCATCCGTCCTGGCTTTCTCTTTGCAGGTGAGGAAACCGAGGTCCAAAGACACGAAGGGACGGACCGACCATCATACAACTACTGCGCCCAGAACCCAGACTGGAACCTGCCTGCTCTAAGTTTGCCACACCCCGGCTTCTCCTCTTCCACCCAAATAAAACAAGTAGCAAGGGCCCGAGAAAAGAGTGACACCTGTCTCCTTGTGTGAGGCGCCTCACAGAGGCCAAAGCAAGAATCGGGAGGCCTGTGCCTGCGTTGTCTCTGGTTCTGGGCCAAGCTGGCTGTGTGTTTTGAGTCAACTAGCTAACTCCTCTGGTTAGGTAGTTGACTAACCTGACCATTTTGTAGGTCCAGTAAAACCGGACGGATGATTTGGCAGGACGAAACTCCTCTGGGTCTTTCTCCTCGCCTCAACCCCAGCTGCTCTTCAAGCACGGCTCTCCCTCCCCTTACCAATCATTACATGAAAAGGCCCTAAGGTGATCGAACCTTGTATCTGATCTGAAGCAGCTCAAAGGGATTATTCAGCCCCTGACTCCTGAGGGAATCTATCTGAAGCCTAAAGCCCGGTTCCCAGGGCTCGGCTTTGGAGCTTTCTCTTCCAGTGAGTGAACAAAGCCCATTTAGAAACCTAAACCTGCCCTCCAGCCCCTGGGGTCCAGGCCCAGCTCCTGGATTTGTGCGGCTCACAGAGGAAAGCTCCTGCCGCCAGCTTGAATGGGCCCATTATGCATGGCTAATTCCACCGCAGAACACGGTGTCTCCGAGGGCCTAGCAGCAACTGGTCCTACCTGTTTAGAGTCAGTACATTCTGTTTGCTGGAGGGATGAAGGGAGCACAGCACACACCACCTCTCACCATCATAAATGCCACTTCGGGTTAATGATTACCAGGTACAGTGGTACTGTAGTCAGACTCTGCACACACTGAGCGCCCTTCCCATGGAAGCCGGCGGGCAGCGCATAAAGGGGGTCATTGTGTGTGCTGAGTGAGGGAGGGAGGGGTGCCTACAGGTGCCAAGTGTGGTCTCATAGCTCACACACGCGGGAGGGGGAGGTTGGGACACCGTGCACGTATGGTCTCATTTTATGACAATCTATTTACATCCACTATTGACACTGGGGTACTGTTACTGAAACTGGAATTTGTGTCATTCAATAAAATGCCTGATCAGACTAACCCGACATTACAGGACATCAACTCAATCCTACACACACACAAAAAAAAAAACCCCAAAAGTTCCCATCTTTGGCCAGAACTGGCTCTTTTGTAGCCAGAACCATCATCCTCCTGCTGGGGAGCCGTGTGGACCTGCCTGCAGAGGGGTGTTTCTCACCACCTGAATGACTGAAGTTGATGACTGCCAGGCCCCAACCAGCCTCTTCTGTCTGCCAGAGAGAAAGCAAGAATGTTCCCCTCCTGAGGTCTCAATTTACAGGCTTTTCACACTGTCAGTAGGCAGGATTTGCCACTTGCACTCCTATTTAAGGATTCCTCCCAAGAGAGTCCTGACATTGCCTTGCATCAGCCCAGCCCTGACGCTACCTGTTTCTACTGCCACCTACAGAAAAAGGGGATTGCTTTAGGGCTAGAAGGCTGTGACCTTGGCCAATTTTGTAAGTTAGTAAAACCAGATGGATGATTTGGCAGGACAAAGGAGATCCCTTGGTCCTGGGGAGTGGAAATCCCCCACTGCTTGAAATCCCACCTTTAGTATGTAATTATTTTGCATCAAGTATTGTCCTCTCTTGCAATCCTCACTTCAAGTCCAAGGAACTCTGAGATAATAAGAATACAAATGTTTAGCCTTGAAATACATTTGTCAGACTGAAAAAGACAGCATAAAAATCTTAAGTGTTGGAAGTTGTGGGCTGCAGTGAAATTGGAGAAAGGGAGTCCAAGGAGCTTGAAACAGATTGAATGCCAAGGAAGAGTTGAGGGATCTAAGACACATGAGGAGGTTTCCTGAGTGGTCAGAGTTACAGACTCTTGTTTCCTCTTCCCCCTTCAAAATTAAAACCAAAAACATAGGTTTTCACATATATGAATTCATAATGACTGTAGCAGACACTGTTTGCCCATTAAGCAAACAATATTACCCTTTATTTGGGGAAATTTCTTTCTGGACTTTTAAGTTTATGTGGTTCAGCTGAAGCTGACTTCATCCCCAGGCTATAAGCATCGTTTAGGCCTGGTCCATCAGCTGACAGCATCCCACAGGCTTGTTGGCCACAGTCATTATTACATAGATAGGCAGGCCCGTGGCCTGAGCTAAGACAGTGAAGTTCAAATGTAAAATTTTTGGCAAAACTATTGGAAAAGGGGACTGGCCTTTCTGCTCGTGGTTCTCAGCTGATCAAATGTGGGCCTAGACCAAACAGTGGTCTTCTTATCATGGCATGTGAAGAACCTGCCTGGGAGTGAAACCAATTCAGAGAAGCACAGAACCAAAATTTTCAGAGCCATTATTTGTATGATAGCATTCAAACCTCTAGATCCAGCTATATCTGCAGCCAGCATAACCTCAGACATTTTAGTTACACTGGCCAAAAAACATCCCCCTCTTCCTTAAGCCAGCTTGAGTTTCTGATAAAACAGAACAGGTTCTCAGTGTTACACTCATTCTGCTATTCAATTCACGATGGTGCATATCCCCAGCTGCTGGCAGCGTTCTTCTCTACTGATCCTCCACATTCCAGAGAATTTGGCTCAAATCTGGGCCTTGGTGTACCAATCAGCTAACTGGGTACCGGTAATAAAAGGGTTCATAGGAGGGAAAGAGAATTATTGAAGTGGGAAAATTATTCTCTCTTTGAAAGAAATCCACTGCAGAAATTCAAAGTCTTATGTTGACAAAAGCAGATTTCACATTTTGTCCTTGAGAGAACTCTGGAGCTTTGCCACTCAAAGTGAGGTCACTGGACCAGCATCAGCCATCCCCTGGAGTTTGTTAGAACGGCGGAGCCGCATCTTTATTCCAGACCTACAAATCAGCTTCTGTATTTGCATAAGGGCATCGAGTGGTTTGTGTACACATGAAAGGTAGGAAACGTGGCTTACAAGACCCCAGGAAGGCAAGACTCCAAGAATACTTCAATTTTATATGCTGGGGTACCATGTATCATCTCAGTCAGAAGTGGGTTCCTCTTGCTGTCTATTAGTTTGAAAAAATACTATCATTTCAGTCTCCACATTTCACAGAGAGATAAACTAAGGCTGAGAAAGGATGAGTGACCCATCTAAGATGAGAATCAGCTGCACAGTCAACATGAAAAGCTGGTATTCTAAACTTTGTGACCTTGAGTAAAGATTTCTTAACTATGATATCAAAAGCGTGACCCATTAAATTTTTTTGATAAATTGGCCTACATCCAAACTTAAAATTTCTGCTCTACAAAAGATACTGTTAAGAAAATAAAAAGACATGTCATAGTCTGGAAGAAAATATTTGCAAAGCAAAATAATATTTGCAAATATTTATTTGATAAAGGACTTTTATCCTCTCAGATTCAACTATTTTAAAAAACAATTAAAAGTGGGGAAATATTTGATTAGATACTTCACAGAAAATAATTATATGGATGGCAAATGACTACAAAAAAGATGTTGAACATCTTTAGTCATTAGGAAAATGGAAGTAAAGCCACAATGAAATATCTATACATAGATACTACTGGCAAAAACAAAAACAGACCAAGTACAGTGGGGAAGATTGAAATACCACTTAAAATATTCATATATTGCTGGCAAGAATACAAAGATAGAAATAGAATAGAAATAGAATACAAAGATAGCTACTTTGAAAACAAATTTGGTAACTTCATGCAAATGTAAACCTATGCTTATTATGTGACTCAGGAATACCACTGTTAGGTATTTATCCAAGAGAAATGGTCTACATGCAGAAAAAAGTGCTATGTGTGAATATTAATGAACAATTTAGTCACAATACCTTAAACCTTCAAATAACCTAAATATGCTTCAACTGGTGAATGGAGAAATAAAACTGGTATATCCATAAAATGGAATCCTCCTCGGCAATTAAAAAGAATGAAAAAAAAAAAAAGGAACGTGGATGAATCTTAAAAGCACTGTACTGAATGAAAACAGACTCTAAAGGCTACATACTATATAATCCCACTTACACAACATTCTGAAAAAAAAGCAAAACTATAGACACAAAAATCAGATCAGTGCCTGCCAGGGGCCGAGGTGGGGGCAGGTAGTGGACTGTAAACGGGCTGTATTAGTTTGCTGATAATAAACTAATACAAAGGGTTGCCATAACAAAGTGCTTCAAACTGAATGGTGTAAGTGCTAAAAATGATCTAATGGCCCTCAAAGTCCGAAATCAAACTGTTGGCAATGTGGGCTCCTGCTGAGGGCTCTGAGAAAAGGACCTGGTCCAGGGCCATCTCCTTGATTTGTAGGTGGACACCTTCATGTTCACACGGCATCCTGGGCGTGCATTACATGTGTGTCCAAATAGCTCCTTTTCACACCAGTGATGTTGGATTAGGGCCCACTCTAATGGACCTCATTTTGACTTGATTTCTTCTGTGAAGACTCTATCTCTAAATAAGGCCCTATTCTGAGGTACTGAGAGTTAACGGGTTCACCATATGAATTTTGCAGGAACACAATTCAAACCCAAAAAAGGGGCACAAGGAAACTTCCTGGGTCTATAGAACTGTTATATATATATTTAATGTGGACTGTTTTTAAAGCTTTTGTTGCAGGTGTTACAATATTGCTTCTATTTTTGGCTGCAGGATATGTGGGATCTTAGCTTCCCAACCAGGGATCCAACTCACACCCTCTGCATTGGGAGATGAAGTCTTAACCACTGGACCAGCTGGGAAGTCTCTGTTCTAGATCTTAATCGAGGTGGTAGGTCCATGTATGTATACATTTGTCAAAACTCATAAAACTATACCCTAAAAAGCGTGCATTTTATCCCATGTGAGATAAATTTTAAACTCAAAAAACAAGGTCTATCTCCTCAATTTTCCGTCAGATGATTATTACTCTTCCCAATCTACTGTGCTGTCCTGTCTCTGCTGTGTGTTCCAGCCATCTGCAAAGATAAGGGACTATTTCCCAGAACCCCAGAGAGCTCACACTTTCACAGAAAAAGCTATTTTTCTGCCATGTGAGTATATCTAAAGCAACACGCCTCCAAAGCATGAAGGTTCCGTCTCATCAAATGGCACATTTAATAAATTGCTTGTCTTGAGTAGGATGAAGAAAGACAAAGGGAGGGCCAGCTGGGACGATCTGGTTTGGGACCTGCCGAGGTTAGCTGGAGCTGGGCTCCCTCCCAACAGGTAGGAGCTGAACATTTTACCCACAAGCCTGTGGCATCTCACCTGGAGCCACGCAGAGGACACCTGCAGGAGAGGGAGACAGGAGATCAAACCGCCTGCCAGCTATACTCAGACACAGAGGAAAGAACTCAGGAGGTGACTTCATCTTGGCGGGAGGAGAACGGGGGATGGACCTGCTCCACCCACTTCATTTGAGCTGCGGTGGGGGTAGGGGTTAGATAATACAGACGTTGCTTCATAACAGAGGAAAAATGTTTAAAGGGGCCAGAGATAACAAACCTTGGCGCCCTCCCTCCAGTCCACCCCTCTGCTTTCTTATCTGTCTTATTCTGCCACCATCTGACTCTGAGCCATCCTGCAGGTCCCTGAGTGAACTTGGTCAGTTCGGATGGAATCGCTTGACGAGCAGTGGAGGCAGGAAATTTTTGTTCCTTTCTCTTTTGCTGTGCGCGTGTGTGTGTGTGTGTGTGTGTGCGTGCACATGCATGTGTGTAACCTAAGTCAAGATGTACAGGGACGACTGGAGAAGAGGAACCATGGTTCTGGAAGGATCCAGGATGTGCTACAGCATATGCTGATGGCCCAGCCCTTAGCTTTCAGGAGAGGGGCTCGCTTTGTGGACAGTGCTTTCTGAACACTCATTCCTCTGCAGAGGAAGGTGTGGCCAAGGCCAACTGCAGCCAACAGGGAGCCAACTGGGAAAAAGGGAGCACCGAGTGAATCTCCTCAAGGGACTTGATGGGAACAGCCCCCAAACACGGCTGAGCAGGGTTAGGAGTGCGGAGCCTCGCGGCGGTGCTCAGGGCGGGGCAATGTGGGCGACTGCTGTTGGCATGCTGGCAGCTGCCCAGCCAGCCTCTGAGGAGTATGACAACCCGGCTTGTTCTTCCTGGTTACCTGTCAGAAATGAGTTCACTGTTTTGTTAACCTTCTCAACCTTCCCATTTTCACGGATGCTCTGTCTAGCTTCTATTTAGTCTGGCCCTGCTGTTTTGTCTCTGTGTTTTTATTTCAGACGCTTTCCTTTGACCTCTTAAATTTTATTTTTCCTAATTTAATTTCCTAAACTGAAAGCAAGAAACCTTCCATTTCAATGGCCTCAGTTTTCTTGTCTGTAAAATAGGGCTAGAGGAAGTGTGCTTCTTTCAGTCAATTCTGTGTCCAACGAGCCAGAGATTCAGACTCAGAGAGTCTGTATTTCCAAGGTTTTATCTCCCACATATTTATAAAGACTACAAGGGATGATGTGCTCCCTCCCCTTTAGTCTTTATAACATCACAATAAGGTACTATTATTATCCTCATATAGAAGGTAACTGAGATGCAGAATTTAATAGACTCCCACATCACATGCATCCCAAGGAGCAGGCAGGCAGGATTTGAACACCAGGTAACCCTTTTTTTTTTCAGCTTTGTTGAGAGATCATCGATATTTAACTATGTACTTCATCTAAGGTATACGAGGTGATGATTTGGTATATGTATATATTGTGAAATGATCGCCACAATAAGGTTGGTTAACACATCCATCACCTCACATAGTTACAATTTTGTGTGTAACTAAAAGTTCAATAGTTCAAATATACAATATAGCATTGTTAGCTGTAGTCACCATGCTGTACATTGAAGAGTTATCTGCACTCCTCGTGTTTATTGAAGCATTATTCACAAGAGCCAAGATATGGAAGCGACCTAAGTGTCCACTGATGAATGAATGTTTAAGAAAATAAGGTATGTGTATACAATGGAATATTATTCAGCCATAAAAAGAAGGAACTCTTGACATATGGGACAACATGGATGATTCTTGAGGGCACTATGCTAAATGAAATAGATCAGGCAGAGAAAGGCAAATATTGTATGATCTCACTTATAGGTGGAATCTCAAATAAATGAACTCATAGAAAACAGAGAACAAATTGGTTGTTGCCAGAGGTGGGATTTGCAGGGCTGAGAAAATGGGCTGCTGCTGCTAAGTCACTTCAATCGTGTCCGACTCTGTGTGACCCCACAGATGGCAGGCTCCCCCATCTCTGGGATTCTCCAGGCAACAATATTGGAGTGGGTTGCCATTTCCTTCTCTAATGCATGAAAGTGAAAAGTGAAAGTGAAGTCAGTCATGCCCGACTCTTAGTGACCCCATGGACTGCAGCCCACCAGGCTCCTCCATCCACGGGATTTTCCAGACGAGAGTACTGGAGTGGGGTGCCATTGCCTTCTCC
>SJYV01008417.1:252597-430590 GCA_006410875.1 Neotragus pygmaeus | reverse complement strand
TTTTTTTTTTTTTTTTGCTGTGTCATAGCTGGTGCATCTTTTGGACTCTCCGAGCTAAACTTTCCACTTTTCTCATTTGACAAGAGGAGAAAATTATGATTCTTGTGCTAAATAACAAGCAGGTGGTTGTTAAAGTTGACTAAAGTGCCCAGGGTGTCAGCCGTCCTTAAGAGCAGTCTTTTAAGTTATTTATTTATTATTTGTTTATTTATTCATATATTTTTGGCTACATTGGGTCTTCATTGTGGCACATGGGCTCTTCATTGCTGCATACAGACTTTCTCTAGTTGCGGTGAGAAGGGTCTGCTTTCTGGATGTGATGCACGGCTTCTCACTGTGGTGGCTTCTCTTGCTGCAGAGCACAGACTCTGGCTGGTAGGCCTCAGTAGTTGTGACGAACGGGCTTAGTTGTTCTATAGCGTGTGGAATCTTCCTGGAGAAGGGATCGAACCTGTGTCCCCTGCATTGACAGGCAGATTCTTAACCACTGAACCACCAGGGAAGTTCCTATATGAAAGTTTGTATATGCACATTCAGACAAGTAAAAATGTGGGGAAAAAAACAAGCTGGTTGATTGCTCATAGCCTGTGGTCTATTTGTGAGTAAAAAAATAGGTTGAAAATACTGCCTCTGCTGTGTTTAAATGTCAGCTCTTCACTTTCAAATACTAGTTTAGCACTTTGCATTGCTCGGGGCAGAGAAACTTCTCGGTAAATTAGTGGCAGAGTTTCTTCCAGCCTCTGTTTCCCATCAGGTTCCCACCAAGGGCCTGAGTGACCCACATTCTGGAAAGGAATGAGGTAGAGCCAGCAGAATGGCCAAGTCAGCAACATAATGTGTTCTAGGGCTCACAGACTCACACTGCCGGGAAGCCCAGAGGTGGTGGACAGGAGCTGTCAAGGAGCTGAGCAGTAAGAATCAGGGCCTCGCTCAGGCAGGGCCCAGCCCACGACATGAGATGGATGAATCCAGTGTCACAGCCTGGCCAGCCTTCCCACAGAGGTGCCTGCCTCTCTCCCTGCCACCTTCTCACCTCCTGGCACTTTTTCACTAACAACAAACCAGTAAGGCTTTCCTCCCTATCAATTAACTTCTTTAAGATATTTAACTGTGAATAGATTTCATAGCTGATGGTATTTGAATTTTAATGGAGGATTTCTGCAGACCCCAAAGAATTAATCACTGAAATAAGGCTTCCTGGAAGGGGAAGGATTAACCTGACACCTAGGCAAGGGCTTACAGATTCGCATGTCTCCAGGGGCAGGCAGTAACTGCAGATGTCTGAAGCTGGCACTAGACAATAGGGAGTGGTGAAAGATAGTGGCAGAAGGTAGAATCATTCCCATCTAAAGGCTTCCAAGTTTCCCACTTAAAAACATTCTTCAGGCAAAACAGCAGAAATACAAACAAAGAAAAACAGTTCAGTTCAGTCGCTCAATCGTATTCTACTCTTTGTGACCCCCCGTATCGCAGCACGCCAGGCCTCCCTGTCCATCACCATCTCCCGGAGTTCACTTAGACTCACGTCCATCGAGNCTGTTCAAACTGTCTCTTATACACATCTTCTCTCCATTCATCCCACCCTCCTTCCTATCCATCTCTGTGTCCATAAGTTTATTCTTTATGTCTGTGTCTCCACTGCTGCCCGCAAATAGGTTCATCAGTACCATCTTTCTAGATTTCATGTATATATGTTGATATACAATATTTGTTTTTCTCCTTGTGACTTACTTCACTCTTTATAATAAGCTCTAGTTTCATCCACCTCATTAACACTCACTCACATGCATTTGAATAGAAGAATCTTTGAAAGTGAAAATCACTTAGTTGTGTCCGACTCTTTGTGACCCCATGGAATTCTTCAGGCCAGAACACTGGAGTGGGTAGCTGTTCCCTTCTCCAGGGGTTCTCCCCAACCCAGGGATCAAACCCAGGTCTCCTGTATTGCAGGCAGATTTTTTTACCAGCTGAGCCACTAGGGAAGTCCAGAAGAATCTTTAGCAACATAAAATTAAGCTGTCAAAACTCATTGGTACCCAGAATTGATTCCTCTGGATTCCAGTTCAGAAGAGTAAATGTTATATCTAATTAAGTATTCACTGTAATTCTGTGAGTATCTCCATTATAGAGCTAAAGAAACTGAGTCACACATCAAAGGAAACATAGTGGCGTAAGAATCCCGTAGTTCCATCTATTCATTATGTACCTGTGATTATGTTCCTTTCTCTCTGCATTTCATTATTCCAATCTGTAAATGGAAGAAAAACAAAATTCACATCTCTAAAAAGTATTCATCTTGATCTATCACTAAATATAGGACTAAGAGTACATGCAGAAAAGGGAAAGAGAGAAATGGATGATTCAATATAATAATTCTCTCAATGAATTGGTTATAAATGTAAGTTCCCTTTATAAAAACAAGTTTAATGTTGGAATTATGAGCACCAAAATCCTGTTTCTATCTTTTTCTTCAAGTAAGTCCACACACAAATGCTGGGGATTTAGTATAGACCATACAACACAAGTTTGCTCTTGCCCCCTGCTGAAAATTTGCTTCATTTCTGATCTTGTCTTTAGCCTGTACAATTTATCTCAGTGACGGCAAAAGAAACTTGGGATTAGCTATTAACCAGTAAATAGTATAGCCCCCAAGCTTCTTGGCAGTGCCACCTGGAAATACAAATAATCACAAACTCCCTAGAGTAGGAGACCATGTCCTTGGTCAATGAGGTGAGAAGAGGACAGAGGGTAATGAGCAGACCGCCTAGTATTTTTCTTATTTTATTCCCCTGCTGTTCTAATGTGAAGCCAGGTTAAGGACATAGGACACATTTTAGAGATTAGTTATAGTTAAAATTATAACAGCCAATAAGATATAATGCTTACATTAGGCACATATCATTCATTTATTTATTCATTCATCCATTCAGTCATTTGAAAAATATCTACTGAGCACCTTCTTTGTGTCAAGTTTGGTCAACAGCCACGAAGGGCACAGAAACAAATAAGAGTTTCTGGCTTCAAGAAGCTCATACCATAGAAGGGCTATGCACAGTAAACATTTATCCATTTTTTCACAAATAGTTTTTTGTGCCTAATAAATCATAGATGGTCAGTGTACAAGCTAACTAGTAAGGCTTTGAAGCTTCAAACAAAAGAGAGCCACGTGGAGTCTGGAGTGTGAATTCCTACCTAATGAAGCTATCAGTTTATGGAATATTATGAGAAGTCTACAGTGGTTTTCCATCAGCTCCTTTCAGTTCAGTTCAGTTCAGTTGCTCAGTCGTGTCTGACTCTTTGCGACCCTATGAATCGCAGCACGCCAGGCCTCCCTGTCCATCACCAACTCCCAGAGTTCACTCAGACTCACGTTCATCAAGTCGGTGATGCCATTCAGCCATCTCATCCTCTGTCGTCCCCTTCTCCTCTTGCTTCCAATCCCTCCCAGCATCAGGGTCTTTTCCAATGAGTCAACTCTTCGCATGAGGTGGCCAAAGTACTGGAGTTTCAGCTTCAGCTTGTCAAATTCACCCTCATCCTCAGGGCCTTGGCTTTTGCTGCCCCCCTTATCTGGATTGCAGTTCCTCACCTCTTCATGTGATTGGCTCTTCTCTCACATTTAGATCTCAATGCAAATCTTACTTTCTCAGGGATTAGATTCCTGGCCAACCAATGCAAAGCAAACTTTGCCTCTTCCCTTGATTTTTCTCATTAAACTTGGTTTCATTGTTTTCAAAGCATTTAATATAAAAAGTGTCATGTTTATGTATTTTTGGTCAGTTTATTTATATTTGTCCTCTGTAAATACATGTTGCTTGAATGGATGGCTTGAATAAATGAATGGTTCGATGAGGACACAGGAAAGGAGCATCTTATCCTGCCTATGGGAGAAAGGAAGACCTCACGGAAAAGAGTGTCATCTTCCATGAAAAAAAGGTATGATAAACCAGAAATTGGCCAAAGCAGAGGCGTTTCCAGGCTATAGACACACAGTGTTCAAAGGCATCGCATACTAGGGAGTGTGTGTCAAGTGTGTAAGTGTCCCTGGACTTGTGATTATATGTTTGGAAGTGACAGAGGAGGCTGGATAGAAGACAGTGGGAAGACCATGACGACACTGATTTGCTGAGCAGCCTGGACTTCATCCTGAGAAGAACAGGGAGACACTGAATCGTTTTAAAGGAGGAAGCACAAACCCAAGACTTGCATTTCAAAAAAAAAAAAAAAAAATTACATTTCACCACAGTTGATGTGGTAGTAAGAGGAGTGTCCTAGGTGGCACTAGTGGTTAAGAACCCGCCTGCCAATGCAGAAGACATAAGAGATGAGAGTTCGATCCCTGGGTTGGGAAGATCCGTTAGAGGAGGGCATGGCATCCCACTGCAGTATTCTTGCCTGGAGAATCCCACGGATAGAGGAGCCTGGTGGGCAATGGTCCATAGGGTCTCAAAGAGTCAAACACGACTGAAGCCACTTAGTATGCATTCATGCAAGGAGAGGTATGTTGGTAGAAGGTAAACATGGAACAGGTGACTTTAAGTCTCTTTAAACTGTACTTGAAGCTAATGTGAAGGGAATGAATTAAAAGCTCTAGAATGGTGGAGATGAGAAAATGTGAGTTCATTTATTAAGAATGTAGCAATGATGTCAAATGGTAACATTGTGGGAGTGAAAGAGAATAATGATGACCGCAATTCTACCTGGAGTATTGTGTAGTGAGTTGGGACATTATAGTTCATAAACCATGGGATTAGAGTAAATGAAAGAAAGCGGATGTTGGGATTGAGGAAAAGAAATTATTCAGTAGGAACTTGCTCTCTTTGCAGTGGCCTTGGGATATTAAAAAAAAAACTGGCATAATTTATCAAAATTGTAGAGAGTTCATATTTAGAATTAAATTTGGAGTGAGTATGATAATTCAGTTTATCTGTTGAAAGACAAAATAGATTCTCAGGGTGCTTTAAATCTCAAACTGTCCCTTAAGTATGATGACAATACATTCTTATTACCTAGAGATTCTTATCACTTAATATAGCACTGTTTTAGAAAAGGTCTGGTTATGTCAATTTATCTCTAATTCTGAAAGTCAATAACTGAGTAGGAATTTTATCTCTACGTCAACAATCATCATATGAAGAATTGAATAAAAATATACCTATCAGTGGAAATATACCCATCAGTGGAAGGGCTATGGCAACAGGCAAACCTGGATTTAAATTGTGCTTCTCTTTCTGTCACTAGATCTTCTTGGACAGGTTTGTTTGTTTTTCCCTCTAAACTCCTCTGTGCATTTTTTTTTCATTTTAGCACAAGAGAGATAGCAATGAATTTACAGTATTGGTACAGGAAATCCTGATAGCATATATATGGCCTGATGCAGAGTGAGATAGTCAATAATGGTTCTTAATTAATTTCATGATCGTAATGATGCCATCATGTGGTTTAGACCAAAATCTTCCTTGGAATAATAAAAGTCAGCTCTTCTTCTGGCTTTTAACAACAGCATAGAAGGGCGTTTCTACCCCAGTCCTTATTCACAGAGATGGGGCCCTTTGCCTTTTGCAAAAGGGAATGCCAGAACGAAAAGGCCGAAATGACTTTTATTTTCCTATTTCTATATGGCACGAATGGTGTAATGTTATCAGCAGAGATAATACTGCCTGTAAATAGCTCTTGAGTGAATTTGGTTGGCAGAATCGCGGGAGATTGACAGGATCTTAAACAGCAGTAGTCAGGGAGGCCGTGGCTGGAGTATTGACAGCGGGTGATTTCGTGAGTAATGAAGAAGTTTATATGATTAAGTTTCCCGAAGCGTGCAGTGCCTGCCGTGAGCACTTGCTGCCGATCGCCACCCTTCTGTGTTGCTGACTAGCTTCACTGCTTTCCAGGCAGGATCAATAGGATTAGAGGATTTGCGCAGAAAGCTTGCCTGTGGCTTCTTGTTAAGGGTGTAGGGTGCCTTATAGCTCTCCTCTCTGGCGTTTTGCACCATTCCATGTATTAATCACATACAAAGGCATCTTTTGGCTCTATTTTATGACTGTTTTTCTTCTATTACTTTTTTTTTAGAACTTCAGACTTACCTTTATCCCCCCTAAAAATAAGATAATGCCCAAGACAGCATCCAATATGGCCAAATCCTACGCATTCTTCTTCAAGGCATAGTAGCTCCTTTGTCATCTGCACCAGGGAGCCTTGAGGTCACAACCTTGGTTAGAATGACACATCGTGTGCCTAACTCTTCGTGCATTTGCCACCTGGCAAATCACCTGCCCATACTTGTTTTCCTCGCTAGATTGTTAACTTCTCTGACAACAGTTGTGTTTTATTAATCTTTGTAACCTCTCTACCGAATTATATATATCCCATAGTATATGTTCAATGAGCACTTGCTCATTTTTTTAAACCGTATGCTAAATACTCTAAATGAAATTAATTTATTCATTGATGAAAGAAGAAATATCTCAGTACCAACCCCATGGAGTTGTTGTGAAGATAAAGTAAGCTTCAGAGAGGTTTTTAAAAACAGGAGCCAATGACAGAGGTAAGCAGTGAGACCAGTATTCAAATATGGGTCTTGTGAATTCAAAGTCTGTACAATTGACCATTTTCTTCTATTCTTTCTGGGAAAGACACATTGCATGAATTAAGTATAATACATTTATATTTTTTAAATCTTCTTTTTGAAATACTTAAAACAGTCCTCACTACACTTCTCTAAGACCTAATTTACCTACCTCTGAATTAGGTAAATAGCTATTCTTCTGCATGCCTGTAAAGGTCAATGACTTGTCCCATGGTTAAGTAAACCAGCAGACAAGGCAAGTTGAGAAAAGATGGGTGAACGTGAATCGGTCTAATCATTCCATCTCATTCTTCCTCCACCTGGAAAAAAGCTGTCTTCATATAAACATAGCACTGATAGCAGACATGTGTCAGAGTCTCAAATTGCATCCTCCTCTTTCTTGCATATCCCCAGGTATTGATGTTCATTATGCTTAGGCATCGTGGGCCAAGTATGATTACTCTCACAACATTGCTTCCCCAGATAGTCCAAATTCAGCAACCCAGCTGCCTCCATTTGCTCTGGATGCTTGCTGAGCGTTCCACTGTCTTCTTAAGTGCCTGGCAGGTAATCACAGGATGAGAGAGATGAAAATAATGTTGTTGTTGTTTTTTAACTCATACACCTATATTAAGTTATTTTAAAGCTTCAGTCTTAGAAAGGGAGGAAAATACACTTAAGCATTTATAATTCAGCAGACAGGGCTTATCTGGTGGCTCATTGGTAAAGAATCCACTTGCCAATGTAGGAGATGCGGGTTCGATCCCTGGGTCAGGAAGATCCCCTGGAGAAGGAAATGGCAACCCACTCCAGTATTCTTGCCTGGAGAATTCCATGGACAGAGGAGCCTGGTGCTGCAGTCCATGGAGCTGCCAGTCAGATATGACTAAGCAGCTAAACAACAACAAAAATCCATCAGATAACCCTCATTACATACCCCAATCTATTTTATACATTATATTTCCTATGTTTATTCCAAGTATAAGAGTTTCTCCATAACTGTGTCTAACAATTGTATCAGATTGATCAGTTAATTAGCAATGGCAAACATTTACTATGAAAGATTAAATGAATTTTATAAGCAAATCCCCCTTATTAATATTGCAGGTTTATAATAAATACACAGCCAAACCTATCTCCTTTGAAATTGTTTTGGCTTAATGAAAGTGTCTGTCACAACTCTGAAAATTCTGTTATATCCAAATTAATGTGTAAACAAGATCCAGTATTTTTATTTTGTGAACTATAAAAAATCAATATTTAACTCACAGAAACATTTAGAAAACAGTATTTGCTGCAACAAAGTCTGTTATATTCATTTGTGTACCTCCAAGGCAAGGTCTAGAAAATGCCTAATATTTATTTGTATGTATGCATGTTTCAATATTTGCATTTTGTAGGGCAAGAAGTAGTAAATGAATAATATATAATATAAATAAGTGTACAAATAATATTTCATATCTTTAAAATAAATAAAAATTAATGAATGGAGAATTAATGTAGACATATGATGATATAGAAGGGAGTTTGACCTGATAATGTGATATTTGGGCAGACATCCAAGTGAATTGAGGAATGTGAGCCATGAAGCCATTTGGAGAAGTATTACTCATGGTAAACACTGAAATAAATAAAGTTGGAGGTAGATATTCAGGGAAGAGAGAGAAAGAGTGGGTCTGAAGTGATACTCTTTAATTTTCTCTTTTATTTAAGAAAGTAGAATTGTCATTTAGGTCATCTAGTGTGTATTCTTCAGAAGTAGGGATGGTTACCTGCTCTCCTCCTCCCTCCTCTCCCCATCCCCTGACATAGTTAGGGACTGACATTGTTCTGGACTGCTTTAGTGCTGGTGGGCTTAACCAAGTGAGAAGAACTTGACTGGTCTCTGACAGAGGAAAAGGACTGTGTTAGAACTGGGTCTGTGTCCATTTCTAGAGCATATAGTCAAATGAAAATATTGAATTCGATCAGAGGTCAAGGATACTATGTGCTTTGCTTAGTCACTTAGTCACGTTCAATTCTTTGTGAGCCCATGGACTGAAGTCTGCCAGGCTCCTCTGTCCATGCGGACTCTCCAAGCAAGAATACTGGAGTGAGTTGCCATGTCCTCTTCCAGCATGGATAATATAGTGGGACTATATTGTTGAATTCAACTCCTGTAGAATTTTTGTTTTACTTTCACTTGTAGAGTTGCATATAACATATGATATCTATCAATTCAACATAAATTTGACTCTTGAGAAAAGCGAGTTAGAACTGTACAGGTCCACTTATAGACAGGTTTTTTTTTTTTTTTAAATAGTAAATGTTACAGAACTGCCCCGTCTGTGGTTGGTTGAATCCACAGATATGGAGGAGGCATGAATACAGAGGGCCTACTATGGGTTACATGTGAATTAAGCCTCATGTCTGGCAAAGGTCAACTGTATAATCTATCTTTTGTTTTAAGGAACTTACATGTAATTGCTTATAAGTAAAATTATTTTCAGTGTCGGTGATTGTCTACTACACAGGGTTAATAGCATCCTTCCAAGATTCACGTCCTTTTGCAAACCTCAGAGTGTAACCTTATTTGGAAATAGGGTGTTTGCAGATATGATTTAGTTAATATGAAGTCATACTGGAGTAGGATGGGGCTTTAATCCAACAAAACTGTGTCCTTATAAGAAGAGTAAAAGAGTCACAGGCTCATGTGTTGGTGTGGAATCGGAGACTGGAGTTACATAGCTGCATGCCAGGGAATGTTAGGATTGTCAGCAGTCACTGGAAACTAGAAGAGAAGCATGGGCTGATGACATCTGAAGAAGGAACCGAACTTACCGATACCCTGATTTCTAGCTTCTTTCCTTCTTAACTGTGGAAGAACATGTTTCTGTTGTGTTGTGCCTCTCACATTTGTGGTACTTTTTTACAGTGGCACTAAGAGACAAATATTGTATTACTGGGTCTTAGGCTAGCTGTCTTCACCAGGACTATTTCGTTTGGGGTGTTGTTCTCACCCACATACAAGAGTATAAAGTTATATACATGCTATTTATTTAACAAATGTTGGGCACCTATCATAATCTTGGCAGTCAGCTAAATGATAGGTATGTGAATGAGAGAAATGAAGGAATGAGAGAATGAGAGAAATGAAGGAATGCCCCTATGGAGACTGATTATACAGTAATGTTTGCCCATTCTTGTTACATTAGTAGATTGCAGGACTTTTGACTTTGGAATGCAGAAAAATGTCAGACAAGAAGGAGCTTGGCAAGAATTATTAAAACCACATGAAAGTATCAGGGTGATATAGAGTACAATGGTTTTCTATACAAATAAATATTTACACTTAAACTAATAACCCAGAACTCAACTATGGTAGGATTCTGACAAAAAGTTTTATTTCCTCGTCCTTAGTTCAGTTCAGTTCATCAGTTGCTCAGTTGTGTTGACTCTTTGCAACCCCATGGACTGCAGCACACCAGGTCTCCCTGTCCATCTCTAGCTCCTGGAGTTTACTCAAATTTATCTCCATTGAGGCAGTGATGCCATCCAACCATCTCATCCTCTGTCATCCCCTTCTCCTCCTGACCTCAATCTTTCCCAGCAATCAGGGTCTTTTCCAAGGAGTCAGTTCTCCACATCAGGTGGCCAAACTATTCGAATTTAAGCTTCAACATCAGTCCTTCCAATGAATATTCAGGACTGATTTCTTTTAGAATGGACTGGTTGGATCTCCTTGCAGTCCAAGGAACTCTCAAGAGTCTTCTCCAAGAGCACACTTCAAAAGCATCAATTCTTCAGCGCTCAGCTTTCTTTATAGTCCAACCCTCACATCCATACATGACCACTGGAAAAACCATAGCCTTGACTAGATGGAAGTTATTGGCAAGGTAATGTCTCTGCTTTTTAATATGCTGTCTAGGTTGGTCATAATTTTCCTTCCAAGGAGTAAGTGTCTTTTATTTTCATGGCTGCACTTAATCATCTTCAGTGATTTTGCAGAGCCCCAAAATAAAGTCAGCCACTGTTTCCACTGTTTCTCCATCTATCTGCCATGAAGTGATGGGACCAGATGCCATGATCTTAGTTTTCTGAATGTTGAACTTTAAGCCAACTTTTTCACTCTCCTCTTTCACTTTCATCAAGAGGCTTTTGAGTTCCTCTGCACTTTCTGCCATAAGGGTGGTGTCATCTGCATATCTGAGGTTGTTGATATGTCTCCCAGAAATCTTGATTCCAGCTTGTGTTTCCTCCAGCCCAGTGTTTCTCATGATGTAGTCTGCCTGTAAGTTAAATAAGCAAGGTAACAATATATAGCCTTGACGTACTCCTTTTCCTATTTGGAACCAGTCTGTTGTTCCATGTCCAGTTCTAACTGTTGCTGCCTGACCTGCATACAGATTTCTCAAGAGGCAGGTCAGGTGGTCTGATATTCCCATCTCTTTCAGAAATGAAACAATTCAAATTTTATTTCCTTTTATCCATTATGAAAACTTACATGCTGACTTCATTTAAAAATTTACTGACAACTGTAATCCTTGATATTGAGTTTATTATTATAATATACAATATCATGAATTCANTAAAAGATGGAAGAAACTCAAGTATCCATGGATGGATGAGTGGATAAGTAAAATGTGGTATATACGTACAATGAAATATTACTCAATCTTAAAAAGGATGGAAATTCTTATACATGCTACAATATAGACGAAGCTTGAGGACGTTATGTTAAGTGAAATAAGCAAGTCACCAAATGGCAAATGTTGTAAGAGTCTCCTTATATGAAGCATCTAGAGTTGCAAATTTATAGAGAAGGAAAGTATATTGGTGGTGGTCAGGGGCCGGGGGAGGAGGGAACGGGCAGTTACTGTTCAGTGGCTATAGTGTTTCAGTTTGGGAAGATGAATGGTGGTGGTGGTTCCACAACAAAGTGAAGATACTTAATACCACTGTACTGCACACTAAAATGGAGAAGGCGATGGCACTCCACTCCAGTACTCTCGCCTGGAAAATCCCATGGATGGAGGAGCTTTGTGGGCTGCAGTCCACTGGGTCACTAAGAGTAGGACATGACTGAGAGACTTCACTTGCACTTTTCACTTTCATGCATTAGAGAAGGAAATGGCAACCCACTCCAGTGTTCTTGCCTGGAGAATCCTAGGGACGGGGGAGCCTGGTGGGCTGCTGTCTATGAGGTCGCACAGAGTCAGACACGACTGAAGCAACTTAGCAGCAGCAGCAGCAGCACACTAAAATGTAGTTAGGATCATTAATTTTATGTTAGATGTGTTTTACTACAATTAAATATAAAATAAAATTTTTTAAAATGAAGGGGCCCTAAAATTTTCAATCATCAAGATAAATAATATTCTAATGCTATATTTTTTTCTTTTCTGGTATTTTTTCTTTTAAAATTTTTAATTTAATTTGGGAAGAGGGCATTTGTGCAGCCTGTGGGCTCTTAGTTCCCTGACCAGGGATCGAACCCATGACACCTACATTGGAAGTACACAGCCCTAACCACTGGACATTCGGGGAAATCTCCTATCGCAGTATTTTAAACAAACAAACAGATTAATGCCAAAAAATCCACAAGGAAAAAAATTCCAAAATTGAAAATGAAAACAGGATCAGGGACAATGTCATGTCAAATTATATGGGAGTTTGAGGCAAGAGGAAAATTAGCGACTCTGATCCTGAAGCACGCACCTCCCTGAGTGCATATGGGAATCTTAGGGCTAATGGAACATGGGATACACATTGAAAAAAACTCCTTACATGACTCTGATATTCAGCGTCCCATGTCCTACCCTCCACTCCCAAAAAAACAGAGAAAAGAAAAATTTCAGCATTGACTAGAAGAAACGGAGATCCAAAGTGGTTAACTTTCACTTATTGGAGGTCCTCGCTGGTTACCAATGAATTCCTGGTGGAATGCCTGGGAGCTCAGTAGCCCAAGAAGGGGCATCTGATGCCTCATTCCAGGGCATCGCTGCCTCAGGGACCCTGTGACTCCAGCTTTGAGGTGCTCGGTTGGACACCATGCCTACACGTGTGCGGCCAGATCTTTTGGACATGTTGTCCACCAGCTCCAGGCTGATTTTTAAATGTGTTTCAGATCGCACCACCAGAACCCTGTACCCCTTGCCAACTCCCTTGGGGGTTACAGGTGGGGAGGCAACATCGGACAAGTTTCTGCAGCAACACCTGGGGTTTAGGAACCACCATTAGCAATGCAAATGCCAGGGAGTGTCAGCTGATTTATTAAATGGAGCCCTTGGCATGGTCCTCTTGCCCCACTTGGTTCATCAGTCATCCCCTCGTCAACCCTGCGAGCTGGGCTCATGGGCTACATGTGCTAACCTAGCTCAGTTACCATCGTCTCAGGGCTCTGGATTTACAGAGGCTTATTTCTTAATATTTGGCCCCCAGTGATTAGAGTCATGAGATCCTGTCGGTAGCCTGTGGGCTCTCACCTTCTCTTTCTCTGCAATTTTATGTTTTCTTTACCAAGGGGTAGACAACTCATTTCCTTCTTTCTCAGGTTTCAGGGTCTGGCCCCATCCGCCAGTCCCTCCAACCACAATGCTTTCTCACCCTGGGGTCTTTGGAGGTGTGGCTCCTTCCACCTGACTTGCCTTTCCCCTTTCTGCCCTCTCCTTTCCTTCCTGGGGATATTTTTGTCCTCCTGGGGACAGTAAGCAATGTCCAGAGATATTGAGATTATCACAACCAACATGTTGGGGCTGGTGCCACTAACATCTAGTGAATAGAGGTCATTACTGCTAAAGGTTGTGAGGTGCACAGGACAGCCAGCCCCCACCCCCAGAAAGAAATGATTATCTGGCCCCTATGTCATCAGTCCCGAGGTTGAGAAACACCAGCCCAGCTAACCAGACCAATCAGCTATAGGTCAAGCATCACCTCCTCCAACAAGAAAGCCATGTCTGACCAAACTACCCTGCCATCTTAACCCTACCCCCAACCCCACTCTCCGAAATGTACACCAGACTGTGCCGTATTTAGGGCATACTTCTTCTTTCTTCTAGAGTACTTACCCTAATTTGTCAGTGAATTTCTGTGCTTCTGTTTGATTAATGTCTGCTCCCAGGTTCCAAGCTGTACAAGCTCAGACACCTTGTCTAGGCTCACTCACCTTTACATCCCCAAAGCAGAGCAGGTGGCTTGATTCACAGTAGGTTCTAATGAGATCTATTGGGTGAACTAATGGACACATACTCCTTCTATATGCCCAGTGAAGGGCCCTCCAAGTTCAAGGCAGTCCTTAGGAACTGTGGACTGAAACAGCTGGGAAAGCCTGTATGTGGCACTGATCACTGAGAATGAGGGGTGAACAGAACCTGATTAAGCCTCTCCCTGTCCCTGACCCCCTCTCTTATTCTGCCTCTCCCTTTTTCTCTCGCCTTTTCCCTCCCAATAGACAAGTATTTTTGTTGAGCATCTACTGAATATCAGGAACTATTAGGTATTACGTATACAGCGATGAACAAAACACACACAGAACATGACCTCGTGGATCATTAGTCTTCTGAGAAGACAGTTGTTAAACAAGTTTCCACAAGTGTGATAAATATCCCAAAGGAGCAGAAAATGGGGCTATGAGTGTCTATGCCTGGAGAATCTAAACTGGGTGGGAAGAATGAGGGAAGGATTCCCTTTTCTTTCTCCATCTTCTCCCAGTCTTCCTATCAGACCTCTATTTGTATCCCTGGGCTGGGATTAATGTGAATAATATGTTAAATGATAAACTTTGGAAACTATCTCTAAAGTGTGTAGACATGGCACAAGACAACAGCTGGGGGTGACTAGATGTTACAGCTTTTTGTATTTACTTTCACTTCACCCTTGCTTGAGTTTTGATTTGAAAGTCTATCTGATAATGCACTTAATTGTCTTTGATTGAGTCTCTGGAAACAGGCTATGAAATATAAAGCTGTGGGCAAGTTTGTTGGGGAGTGGTCTCAGGTGATACACCCAGGGGAGCTGACTTGAATGCACATGAGACAGAGGCTGCAGCCACGGTACAGGGAGCTCTGGAGCTGGGGAAACCCTTAGAGGGGTTCTGAATAAAGGCAAAGGAGTTAGGCTTTTGCACACCCCACCCCCACCCCCGCTTGGTCACTGGCTGCCGGCTGCACCCTGGAAGGGCATGACCTTAGATGAGCAGTTTCCTTCAGCCAAGGGCGGTTTCCAGAGAGGAATGCAGCTGTGAGCCTTCAGCAACTGATCTGCCTTCTTCTAGGAACTTCTAGAAGCTGGAGGAATCAGCTCTAAAGAGGGGTTCTGGGCAGATCACCCTAGTACCCACTATAGGAATCTGAGCATATAGCAGGGCATGTGAGTTTCACACAGGCACACAGACACTCGTGCTTAAGGGATTCTGTGTCCCCAGACTGTGTGTTATACTGATAGGGTTACACCATTCAGAGAGTTTACAGTACAGGTACCCAGTTGACAAAATGACCCATTTTTATCAGTTTCCCTCTACACTTCCGTTTCTATTATGGGTCCTGTGTTTCAAGAAGTGAGTGATGTCACTCAGTTGTGTCCGACTCTTTGTGACCTCATGGACTGTAGCCTGCCAGGTTCCTCTCTCCATGGGATTTTCCAGGCAAGAATACTGGGCTGGGTTGCCACTTCCTTCTCCAGGGGATCTTCCTGACCCAGGGATCAAACTCGGGTCTCCAACACTGCAGGCAAAGTCTCTACCATCTGAGCCACCAGGGAAGCCCATGTTTCAAGAAAGCTCCTCCCAAACTACTGTGTTAGGTAATGCATGTATTTCTCCATTTTGAAAGTATTGAAAGACAGAAAGAACTCTGGGTGATAGGAACCAAGAAAGGGAACACCACAAGCATGCTGATATGATTAAATTTTAGCTACTGCAATGGTTAAGAGTCTGCATTTGAGCCCAGTATCTGGGTTCAGATGCCAGTTCTTCTACTTGCTCTATGAACTTGAGTAAGTCAGTTAACTTGCCTCATTCCTGTTTCCTCATCTACAAAGCAAGAATAACATAGCACTTACTTCATGGGATTATCATGAGGATTAAATGAACTAAGGCACTCAAAGTGTTTAGGGTAAAGTCTAAACATAGATAGATGTTACTCAATATCATTAACCTGCATGGTATTTTTTCCCAGGGAAAGGAAAGATTTTGGCTTTTGAAACTATTGAGGAGGCCCTTGTATCAGTTAAAGTTAAGCTCAACTGTGACAAAAAGCCCAAAGTAAGAGGTAGAAGTTTTTTTTAATTTCCCTCTTAAGGTATGCATTGTCACCTAGTATGGTAACTACATCGTTTTCAGACCTAGAATTCTTCTAGCTGTTGCTCGTTTATCTTCAACATCAGGATCTTACCTCATAGTCCATATGGCTACTCCAGCCTCAACCATCACCTCTACATTCCAAGCCAATTGGAAGGAGAAGGACACACCCCCTACTTTTAAGAACGTTTCATGGAAGCTGTACATTGACTTTTGCATCTATCCTATGGGCCAGAACTTAACCTCATGACCGGCCTTAGCTGCAAGGGAGTCTGGGAAACATAGTCTTGTTCTGGGTAGCTGTATGTTCAGCTAAAATATGGAGAGCAGTCTTCTGCTTAGGAAGAAGGAGAGAATAGATATCGGTGTCTCTGCCAAATGTCCCAACTTTGCTGTTAACATTGGAAGGGGAGTGGGCACAGACCATTAACTTCAACATTTCAATGATAATTAATGGTGAGTCCACGACACACAGAAGTACTCTTCCTTTTGATCTGAAGTTGACCCCTGTGACCCCTCAGAGCCCAGGAATACATTCTGACTGAGTCCCCAGTTGAAGGGTGTCCTCTCTCCTTGCCCTACAGGGAGTCTCTCTCTTTGGGGGCCCTTTCTAATCACACAGAAGGCCCACACCCATGGGCCCCTGGATCCCTAAATCCTTCCACTGTCCTCCTCATCCCACCTTTTCCCTTCCGTGCCCTGTAAGCTGACTTTCAGTGCTGTGTTGTTCTCCCAGGCTGGAGAAGGAGAGGACTTAGGATAGTGGCGAGGTAAACGGGGCCCCCGGGAAGTGCCTCCTACAGCCACTCCTGTTGTTATTCAGGGTTGCCTCAGTCTCTTATCCACCTGTGGGTCCTTTTGACAGCAATCCCCTCTCATTAGCCATCCTTCTGTGTGCCCGCCTCAGCAGGAGAAGCTCCCACCTCAGCTCTGTCCTGGAACAGGTTCCCCACACCCCACTTCAGGGACCACTGAGGACTCCAGCTGAGAGCTGAGCATATGGCCCATGGCCCAAGTTACTCAAGACACCCCCAGAGGGCAGTAGACTTTATTCTCTATCAAGGCCCAGGCAAGTCCCTCTTCCTGTCAATCTTTCCATGACTTTTCCCAATAATTTATTACAAAAGGGAACTAATAGGCCTCCCTGGTGGGTCAGATGGTGAAGAATCTGCCTGCAATGCAGGAGACCCAGGTTCAGTCCCTGGGTCAGGAAGAGCCTCTGGAGAAGGGAATGGCTTCAACCCCAGTATTCTTGCCTGGAGAATCCCACGGACAGAGGAACCTAGTGGAGCTACAGTCCACGGGGTCAGACATGACTGAGCAACTAATACTTTCACAGGGAACTAATAGTTACTGGGTATCCACTGTGTGCCAGGAACTGTGCCAGGGACTTGTTCATTGAATCCGTTCAACAGTTCTTTGAGATGGAAGATTTTAACTCCACTCACAAGTGAGGAAACTAAAGCTCTGAGAGGCTGAGAAACTTGCCTAAGGCTATAGGTCTTGAAAGTGGTGAGGCCAGGATCAGAGCTCAGATCTGACTCCCAGACTATGTTTTTAGTCCAGTAAGAGTTGTCTGTTACTTACATTCATTTGATTAGTCAGTGGTGTAGGGTGTGGAGAATCAAATTAATGCAACATATACTTCCTGAGCTATTACGAAGTGCCAGGCATTGGGGAGATGAATAAGAAAAAGACACAGCAGGAATTTCATGGGGATCCAGTGGTTAGGACTCTGCCTTTCACTGTTGAGTGCCCGGGTTCAATCCCTAGTCACAGAGCTATGATCCTACAAGCTCTGCAGCACAGATGAAAAAAAAAAAAAAAAAATCACACAGCCCCTCAAAGAACATCAGTTTAGCCAGGGAGACAGTCATAGATACAGATTATTTGTATCAACATAACCCATATCTGGCTGCAGACTTAAGGGGTGTTAGGAGTCATAGGAGGCTGTCTGGAGGGCATCGTCTCTGAGTTGAGTCTTAAATGGTAAATTTGATGTAGCCAGGTGAAGAGTGGAAAGGCTTTCCAGGCAGAGGGCATAAGACATGCAAAGGTCAGGCTGTAGGGCCAACATAACATTCTAGGCATATGCCATATAGGAATTGGCTCTAGTGTAACAATCTAATATACACTCAGTAAACACTGTGCACCAGATAAACCCATTTTTCTCCCGCGGCAGCTGAAAAAAACTTTCCAGTCTCTCTGCTGATTTGTTGGTCAGGTTCTTCTTTACTTTTTCAGCTGTTGTCCCGGCTCATATTTCCACCTCCTCCCCACCTCCCTAGATCTTTATGGAAAATGTTCCTTTTCACCAGCAGACATTTTTTGTTGTGTTCCTGAGACCCTGTCTTGTTTTCACTCATTGGAAGCTGAATGGATGTTGTATAGCGGGGGCTTCTGCTGAGATACTGGGTGAATGAAAGCAGCCGTCTTGAGTGAGCAGGGTTTTGCAGGGACTTTGACTGATTTTAGGAAGACAGAGCCCATCTGCTTCCTCCATCCTCCTCATACATGGTTTCCAGGGAGCTCTGGTATCAGCTTAGCTCATTAAGAGAGACTTACCTTCTATTGGTCCCCCAATTTCAGTTGCCAGGACACCTGGGAGGGACAGATAATTATTTATGTCTTCAATCCTTCCGGCTTTGTGTTGCTACGGCTTCTCCACATCTCTGAACTTCTCCAGTTCCCCTTCTCAACTTACTTCAGCCTCCTCTCCCTCCTCTTGCCTCCCCCATCCCCACACACTTTGTAACCTATACTCAGAAAATTTAAGTTTTACAGGCTTCAGTAGAAGCAGGAATTTCTAAGGGCGGGATTTTACTATCAGAGTTTCAGGTGATCTTTCCAAGCATTTTCTGGGCCAGTGGTCTTCTCAGAGGGCTTCCCTGGTGGCTCAGATGGTAAAGAATCTGCCTGCAATGCAGGAGACCCAGGTTTGATGGTTCGATCCCTGGGTTGGGAAGATCTCCTGGAGAAGGTAATGGCTACTCACTCCAGTATTCTTGCCTCAAGAATTCCATGGACAGAGGAGCCTGATGGGCCACAGTCCTCAGAAACCCCAGAAATCATAGCAGCCTGTTAAAAAGGTGGTGCTCTATGGAATCAGGAACGTGGGTTCTGCCCTCAGAGAAACCTGAGTTCCAACCTTTGCTCTGCTGTTTCCTGGCTGCGTGTCCTCGAGCAAGTGACTAAAACTCCCTAAGCTTCTGTATTCTTGTCTGGAAAGCAGGGATGATAAAAGCTCCACATCAGTGAGATATAGGTGGTTGAGATGACAACATATATGCAAAGTACTTGGCATGGAAACCATTATTAGAGCACCTCTTGCCAGCTTCTTGCCAGCTTTTGCTCATACATTGATTCATTTAACAAATGTTGAATGCTTGCTGTGTATCAGATGCTATACTAGGCCCTGAGAACACAGGAGTATTCGAATATGATAAAGTGGCCATCAATTGTGATCATATGATGCCTGTTTGGCATCTTTGCCTCTGTGGCTAAACTGCTCATATGGGGTAGTACTCCTATTCTGTGCATAAGCAGAAAGTTTGCCATCAGTCACTCTCCCAGTCTGACCTGGCTTCCTCCTGAGAGTTTCAACATTTTATTAAACAGATTTTGGATTTAAGAAAAGCATCCTAAAGAAGTTCAATTAGGTAGAACCACTGATTCCTGTGTTCTTGGATGTCTTGTAAAATTGAGGAACATGCTTCTTGGAATTCAGGAAAATGCAGGATGATCATTTAGGCAGAAGAATCTCTGATCTAACTGCATGTATATTCACCTGGCATAACTATAACTAAATACATTTTAAAATTATTCTTACATTTTGTGATTATAATATCATATATGCTCATGGTAGAAAGGTTGAAAAATACAGAAGACAAAGAAAAATGTATATAATGATTTATACTAACATTAATTTAATGCAATGTTCTCAAAGCATAGTCCAAAGACCTTCTGGGGCCCCCTAAAATTCTTTTAGGGGGTCCACAGAGCCAGAATTCTTTTACTACTAATACCAAGCCATTGTTTGTTTGGTTTACTCTTATTCCCTCTTGAGTGTACAGTGGAGCTTTCCCGAAGTTACAGGACACGTGAGTGTATCATCACTCTAAAAGCTTATGTACAGCTGCAAACCTATGTTTTTAAATTTTCAAATTTTAATTTTTGAATATTGTAAATATCCATAGATATAACTCACACAAGCAAAAGTTCTTTGTGATAATTTTCAAAAGGATAAAGGAGTCCTGAGAGCAAAATGTTTGTGGTTTAATAGTTTATTTTTTTTCCAGGCTTTGACCTATGAATATCTAATCATAAAAAACCTGGCACCCCATATTATATGTACTTTGTATCCCACTTTTTCACTTATCCAATACATAAATATTTACATAAGACATTAATATACCTTTATGTTGTATCTCCTAAACAATAACAATAGCTCTTCTATGGATTGGGCACTGTTTTAAGCACTTCACATAGCAACCCTTTAAGATAGGATCTGTTATAATCTCCCTTTTAAAAAAAGTAATTAATGTTAATTAACTCTCCCAGGGTTATAGCGCTAGGGAAAGAAAGAACTGGAATTCAAACTCAGGCAATCCTGATGTACAATAGTTCATCATCTAAACGTTCCAGAATTTGTGTGCTCATTCCATAATTTTTAGACATTTAAGTTTTCAACTGTTTTCAATTTTTCACTAACATAAAACAATACCATTTGAATGTCTTTGAACATAGCTTTTTTTTGGTTCACTGATTATTTCCTTGTAATCAGGTCTTTGACATGGAATTATTAGGTTGGGGGAGGGAAATATCAATTATTTTTTTCCAGAATTTTGATACATATTGTCAAATTATCTTCCAAAAAGCCTGTGCTCATTCATGTTTCCACCCTAGAGACTTGAAGAGTATTTATCTCACTTCATCCTCACATGATAGGCAAACGAACGATAATGCTTTGATTTACTAGATGTATTTTTAATTTCTAGGGAAGCTGAATGGCATTTAAAATCTGGTTTTGGCCATATGTCTTTCTTCTAGTGTAAATTGCCCATTTTATACTCTATTTTTATATAATGAGAGTAACTTGATTTTCGTTCACACATTTTTGTGTTTATGCCTCCAAGTAAGTGCTGTCAGCATCAGACTGGTCACTTAAGACTCTTACTCTAATGATAATACCATTGGATATAAAGTATTTGGAGTCCTTTATGGACCTTGGTTGCAGAGTAGTTTATAAAGCACAANAAAAAAAAAAAAAAAAAATCACACAGCCCCTCAAAGAACATCAGTTTAGCCAGGGAGACAGTCATAGATACAGATTATTTGTATCAACATAACCCATATCTGGCTGCAGACTTAAGGGGTGTTAGGAGTCATAGGAGGCTGTCTGGAGGGCATCGTCTCTGAGTTGAGTCTTAAATGGTAAATTTGATGTAGCCAGGTGAAGAGTGGAAAGGCTTTCCAGGCAGAGGGCATAAGACATGCAAAGGTCAGGCTGTAGGGCCAACATAACATTCTAGGCATATGCCATATAGGAATTGGCTCTAGTGTAACAATCTAATATACACTCAGTAAACACTGTGCACCAGATAAACCCATTTTTCTCCCGCGGCAGCTGAAAAAAACTTTCCAGTCTCTCTGCTGATTTGTTGGTCAGGTTCTTCTTTACTTTTTCAGCTGTTGTCCCGGCTCATATTTCCACCTCCTCCCCACCTCCCTAGATCTTTATGGAAAATGTTCCTTTTCACCAGCAGACATTTTTTGTTGTGTTCCTGAGACCCTGTCTTGTTTTCACTCATTGGAAGCTGAATGGATGTTGTATAGCGGGGGCTTCTGCTGAGATACTGGGTGAATGAAAGCAGCCGTCTTGAGTGAGCAGGGTTTTGCAGGGACTTTGACTGATTTTAGGAAGACAGAGCCCATCTGCTTCCTCCATCCTCCTCATACATGGTTTCCAGGGAGCTCTGGTATCAGCTTAGCTCATTAAGAGAGACTTACCTTCTATTGGTCCCCCAATTTCAGTTGCCAGGACACCTGGGAGGGACAGATAGTTATTTATGTCTTCAATCCTTCCGGCTTTGTGTTGCTACGGCTTCTCCACATCTCTGAACTTCTCCAGTTCCCCTTCTCAACTTACTTCAGCCTCCTCTCCCTCCTCTTGCCTCCCCCATCCCCACACACTTTGTAACCTATACTCAGAAAATTTAAGTTTTACAGGCTTCAGTAGAAGCAGGAATTTCTAAGGGCGGGATTTTACTATCAGAGTTTCAGGTGATCTTTCCAAGCATTTTCTGGGCCAGTGGTCTTCTCAGAGGGCTTCCCTGGTGGCTCAGATGGTAAAGAATCTGCCTGCAATGCAGGAGACCCAGGTTTGATGGTTCGATCCCTGGGTTGGGAAGATCTCCTGGAGAAGGTAATGGCTACTCACTCCAGTATTCTTGCCTCAAGAATTCCATGGACAGAGGAGCCTGATGGGCCACAGTCCTCAGAAACCCCAGAAATCATAGCAGCCTGTTAAAAAGGTGGTGCTCTATGGAATCAGGAACGTGGGTTCTGCCCTCAGAGAAACCTGAGTTCCAACCTTTGCTCTGCTGTTTCCTGGCTGCGTGTCCTCGAGCAAGTGACTAAAACTCCCTAAGCTTCTGTATTCTTGTCTGGAAAGCAGGGATGATAAAAGCTCCACATCAGTGAGATATAGGTGGTTGAGATGACAACATATATGCAAAGTACTTGGCATGGAAACCATTATTAGAGCACCTCTTGCCAGCTTCTTGCCAGCTTTTGCTCATACATTGATTCATTTAACAAATGTTGAATGCTTGCTGTGTATCAGATGCTATACTAGGCCCTGAGAACACAGGAGTATTCGAATATGATAAAGTGGCCATCAATTGTGATCATATGATGCCTGTTTGGCATCTTTGCCTCTGTGGCTAAACTGCTCATATGGGGTAGTACTCCTATTCTGTGCATAAGCAGAAAGTTTGCCATCAGTCACTCTCCCAGTCTGACCTGGCTTCCTCCTGAGAGTTTCAACATTTTATTAAACAGATTTTGGATTTAAGAAAAGCATCCTAAAGAAGTTCAATTAGGTAGAACCACTGATTCCTGTGTTCTTGGATGTCTTGTAAAATTGAGGAACATGCTTCTTGGAATTCAGGAAAATGCAGGATGATCATTTAGGCAGAAGAATCTCTGATCTAACTGCATGTATATTCACCTGGCATAACTATAACTAAATACATTTTAAAATTATTCTTACATTTTGTGATTATAATATCATATATGCTCATGGTAGAAAGGTTGAAAAATACAGAAGACAAAGAAAAATGTATATAATGATTTATACTAACATTAATTTAATGCAATGTTCTCAAAGCATAGTCCAAAGACCTTCTGGGGCCCCCTAAAATTCTTTTAGGGGGTCCACGGAGCCAGAATTCTTTTACTACTAATACCAAGCCATTGTTTGTTTGGTTTACTCTTATTCCCTCTTGAGTGTACAGTGGAGCTTTCCCGAAGTTACAGGACACGTGAGTGTATCATCACTCTAAAAGCTTATGTACAGCTGCAAACCTATGTTTTTAAATTTTCAAATTTTAATTTTTGAATATTGTAAATATCCATAGATATAACTCACACAAGCAAAAGTTCTTTGTGATAATTTTCAAAAGGATAAAGGAGTCCTGAGAGCAAAATGTTTGTGGTTTAATAGTTTATTTTTTTTCCAGGCTTTGACCTATGAATATCTAATCATAAAAAACCTGGCACCCCATATTATATGTACTTTGTATCCCACTTTTTCACTTATCCAATACATAAATATTTACATAAGACATTAATATACCTTTATGTTGTATCTCCTAAACAATAACAATAGCTCTTCTATGGATTGGGCACTGTTTTAAGCACTTCACATAGCAACCCTTTAAGATAGGATCTGTTATAATCTCCCTTTTAAAAAAAGTAATTAATGTTAATTAACTCTCCCAGGGTTATAGCGCTAGGGAAAGAAAGAACTGGAATTCAAACTCAGGCAATCCTGATGTACAATAGTTCATCATCTAAACGTTCCAGAATTTGTGTGCTCATTCCATAATTTTTAGACATTTAAGTTTTCAACTGTTTTCAATTTTTCACTAACATAAAACAATACCATTTGAATGTCTTTGAACATAGCTTTTTTTTGGTTCACTGATTATTTCCTTGTAATCAGGTCTTTGACATGGAATTATTAGGTTGGGGGAGGGAAATATCAATTATTTTTTTCCAGAATTTTGATACATATTGTCAAATTATCTTCCAAAAAGCCTGTGCTCATTCATGTTTCCACCCTAGAGACTTGAAGAGTATTTATCTCACTTCATCCTCACATGATAGGCAAACGAACGATAATGCTTTGATTTACTAGATGTATTTTTAATTTCTAGGGAAGCTGAATGGCATTTAAAATCTGGTTTTGGCCATATGTCTTTCTTCTAGTGTAAATTGCCCATTTTATACTCTATTTTTATATAATGAGAGTAACTTGATTTTCGTTCACACATTTTTGTGTTTATGCCTCCAAGTAAGTGCTGTCAGCATCATACTGGTCACTTAAAACTCTTACTCTAATGATAATACCATTGGATATAAAGTATTTGGAGTCCTTTATGGACCTTGGTTGCAGAGTAGTTTATAAAGCACAAAGGAAACCAGGAAATTCTTTGTATAGAGCATTATTATCACCTTTAAAAAGTGTTATTTGTATTTTTTTTAAAAAAAACAACAATATTATATTGTGTATTAAGCTGATTTACCAGGTTGGATCCAAGTAACTTTTGGCTATCTGCTACTATCAACTCTTAATCCTCGGGACTAGGAGTGATTACAGAAGTTATCTGGAGTGGTCACCATCAGTGCCTTGTCTATTTCCCCATCACCTGGCTGGTGGGCCCATCCCCCGGGTGGTGTGGGTAAAGCTGCCTCAGCCTCAGCGCATTCTCTGCTGACCAAGAGCGGCCAGCCTCATAAGTGAGACACCCCTACACAGCCTGACAGCAGGCAGTAGCCAATGACAAACAGATGCGAAAGGCTGACATCCCTGCCTCAAGGGAAAACCAACCATGTGGTGGAATTCCTGCTTCAGAGCTTTCTGTGGGGCCAGACTGATGCTAGTTTTCAACTGAAAACATATCCTTACTTCTCTTTTATCCTCTTGCCCCACTCTGCTTCCCTCACTTCTCTTCTCCTGTGAGCACTTTTTCAGTGAAAAATCCCCACCTTAGGCTCTGCTTTTAGGGACTCCTACCTAAGATGGTACTAATCACAGCCGTGGGAAATAGACTTTAAGGATTTCAGAGATGTATCAGTCACAGACCGCATGGCAACGAGGATCCCTCCTGTCGGTGGGTGGGGCACTGATAGTTTCTGGCTTGCTACTGCAGTGCAGTGGCTAAGAATTGCACTTTTGGTGAGCAGGGGGATATAGGAAATAATGGCCCAGCCATTTGAGAAGTATGGAGCTAAATCAAACACTGTGCAACTGGGAGGCTGCTGCTAAGTGCTGTTGATTCAGTGAAGAGAGAAAATGCAAGGCTCATATGTGTCAATCAGTGACTTAAAGCTGAGGTCCTCTTTGATGGCACTTAGAGACAGTACTTCTTTGCAGCCAGAAGGCAGAGAGAGCTGAAGGGCAAGCACAGAGCCTAATGGCAAGGACAGCAGGAATTTATAGACGCAGGGCTCTGTCCATGTCCCTCCTCTCTTCAGAGTGTAGTCCAAAGAAGCTGAAATGACCTGACAGTTATGCAGAATGATATTGGGACTTGATCCACTATATGGTATCATTTTGTCAGTGATGAAAGTGAAAGTGTTAGTCATTCAGTCGTGTCCGACACTTCTGTGACCCCACGGACTATAGCCTGTCAGGCTCCTCAGTCCATGGGATTCTCCAGGCAAGAACATTGGAGTGGGTTGCTATTTCCTCCTCCAGAAGATCTCCGTGATCCAGGGACTGAACCTGAGTCTCCTGCACTGGCAGGCAGATTCTTTACCACTACGCCACCTGGGAAGCCCGTATCAGTGATGAGAGGTGGCATATTCTCTGGATGCCTTGGCAACATTCATGTGCTTCAAGGAGTAGGAAGTAGGAGATAAACACTACAAAGATTCAGTGACTCGCTACTGTGGTGAAGTTTTTAGGGATCCAGTGTTCTGGGCATGCTGGATTGTCCTATCTAAAAACAAAGTCAAATGTCTGTACTTTGTGTTTTGTACAATTAAGAATAGGCCTCTTTGAGTTCAGGAGAAAGCATATTCTACCCCAAAATTGATCGTTTATTGGTTGACACAGAAGGATCCTTGATTGAATGGAGTCTATAACATTCTTCCAATGACTCTTTACGAGAATTCCCATCTCAGGCTCTGCTTCCAGGGAACATGGACGTGAGACAGATGCTTCAAATAAGGCCAAGCTGTTCAGAGCCAGAAAACAAGACACCTGGGCCTTAGTTCTACTGAGTTTTCTTCTAGCTGAGAGATCGGGGCATGTTATTTTGCCCCCTCAGGCCTCCATGTTCTCATATGTAAAATATGTTGGTTCTCATATGATTTACGTTGGTTCAGCATTTCTTCACCTTATTTCATCAGATAACAGACATGACAGAAAATATTTACGTGCATGATACATTCTCAAGGGTGTGCCCCTCAGCACCATAAAAGAAGCTGCAGGTTATGTGCAATTCCCAGCAAGCTGGCTGTATAACTCCATACCTCATTCTCATTCAATAATCCAAATTGGAATGCAGGGTAAGATTATTTTCCACCCCCAAACTTTTAGATTCTGAAAATGAGTCCAGAAAACCTAGAGTTCAAAAACCTTTCTATTAATATATTGGTGCCTCTTTGTTACTTGTTTATGTACTCATTTGTACATAAAAATTTGACTATAAGTTGAACATACATTTTATAGTAGCTTCACCTGTTGTGACACCTATATGGAGTCACACTCCATATTTACCAATTGCTTACTCCTGTGCCATTTCTAAGATTCTGGAAGTCTGAGTTGTGATGAGCAGATTAAAATTTAGCCTTTGGAATAACATTTCAAAAAGCGCAGATTGATAAGTATTGATGGTTTAGTCGCTAAGTCATGTCTGACTCTTGTGACCCCATGGACCATAGCCTGTCAGGCTCCTCTGCCCATGGGATTCTCCAGGCAAGAATACTGGAGTGGGTTGCTATTTCCTACTCCAAGGGACCATCCCAACCTAGGAATCAAACCCAGATCTCCTGCATTGCAGGCAGATTCTTTACCAACTGAGCTATGAGGGAAGCCCAAGTGAAAGTAGCTCAGTCGTGTCTGACTCTTTGTGACCCCATGGGCTATACAGTCCATAGAATTCTCCAGGCCAGAATACTGGAGTAGGTAGCTGTTCCCTTCTCTAGGGGATCTCCCCAACCCAGGGATCGAACCCAGGTCTCCTGCATTATAGGCAAATTCTTTACCAGCTGAGCCACCAGGGAAGCCCAACAATACTGGAGTGAGTAGCCTATCCCTCCTCCAGTGGATCTTCCCAACCCAGGAATTGAACCAGGGCCTCCTGCATTGCAGGTGGATTCTTTACCAACTGAGCTATCAGGGAAGCCCAAAATAAGTATTAAAAAGTGAAGATTAATAAGTATTAAGAGAGAAAGGGGTTCTGTGATCAGAGAATTTTGGGTCAACTAGGGATAATAGGGATAATAAATAGGGTCAACTAGGGATATCTTTACTGAAGAACCCCTCAAGACCTTTAATCTAATCTGTTAATATATCTTGTGAATCTCCAGGAATGAAATTTAGTTTGCAGTGTTTCCCAAAGATTTTGAACATGAAACTCCATAGAACAGATGTTTCCAGAAACACATTTTGAAAAAGTCTGTTCTACACCCAAACCAGGTTTCAGTGGCTTCCAAATAGTCTGAGATAATTTTTCAGGGATACCATTCATGCTGGCTTACACACCATCAATAGAATGATACTCCTGAGTGATGTACAGTGCTGTGTCTACTAAATGTGCTCACTCCCCTTCCATACTTCCTCCTCATCTGTACTCCAGATTCCATAGAGCTAACAGTGGATCCGTTCTAGAAAGTGTGTTGCTACTCCTCTCAGGTACTGACAGAATTTGTGGGGTAATGTGCGTGAGTGCTCAGTTGCTAAGTCATGTCTGACTCTTTGTGACCCCACAGACTATAGCCCACCAGGCTCCTCTGTCCATGAATTTGCCAGGCAAGAATACTGGAGTGGGTTACCATTTCCTAATCCAGGGCATCTTCCCGACCCAGGGATTGAACCAGCATCTCCTGCATTGGCAGGTGGATTATTTACCATTGTGCCACCTGGAAAGCCCTGGGGGGTAATGTACCAGTGGTCAAAGCACTCAGTTCTGGAACTTTCTCTGGTACCCAGTAGAAAGGTAACCAGGGATGAGAGACTAAGAATGAAGGAGATACAATAATTGAAATGTGTGGTTTTGTTTGTGAAATGAGTTGGGTTTTTTTGAATGGTGTTGCATAGATGCATTTTTTAAAAATAAAATGAAGTATCTACTGCATTTTTAGGCATATATTCTATGAAGATCTTGAAGATAAGAATCTGGAAAGTAATATTATTAAAGGTTCCATTAATGGAACACTCTATGCTTGAATTATGCTAAATAATTTGTAATTAGGTCTTCACCTATATGCCACCTTCTCAAAGACACCTTCCCTGACCATCCTATATCAAACAGTTTCCCTGTCGCTGTCCATACCTTAATCAGGCTTTATGCTTTATAGAATTTATCTCTGTCCAGCATTATATTATTTGTGCTTATTGTTTATTTCCCCACATGGAATTTAAGCTCCATGAGAATGAAGGATTGGATATTTTGCTCTGTGCTGTGTCTCCAACATCTAAAACTGCTTCAAACATTATAGTCCCTCAATAAAATATTTATACAAGGAAGATATAAATGAATGATCTCGTGGAATTCTAACCACAACCCTATGAGCTAAGTCTTATTATTATCTCCACTTAGTGATTCAGGAGATGGGGCCATAAAGACCATTAAGCCACTTGCTAAAGGACATAGTAAGTGGTAGAGCCTGTATTCAGATCTAAGTGTGACTCATGGCTCCAGCCACCAGACTATACAGCCATTTAATAAACACAATGTTGCTTCTCAGAAGGTGGTATCTGGCCTCCGTGGGGACTCATTAACTTGTAGATTATTGGGGCTCATTATGATATCCTGAAATAGAGTGGGTGAGGAGGGCTAGAGGAGGATAAAGGGTAGGAAAGAGAGAAGGTGAAGAGAAAAAAAGTATATGTTTCAGGTATCAGTTCCCAAGTGAACCAGTCTGATCCCTTGGTCTCTTATCTGAACCCTCCCAGAAAGAGGCAAGAAGGAGCTGTTTTCACAGGGACTATGTGACATCTTGGATGCCTTGCTGCCCAGGTAAAAAGATACTGACAATTTGGCCCCTTTTAGGTAGCAACTCTGGCAGTGCTGTGAGACACAGCCTTGGCCCAGATGTCAGGTTTGCACGGACCCTATGGAGGGAATCTTAGGAACTGGACATCAACAGAGGGACTGGATGGAAAGCAATAGAACTGTGTGCAGATGCCTGTGGAACGTCCCCTGGGGGCTTCCAGAAGAGCTTAAAAGGTGGACAGAACTTGCTGGAATCTGGGTTTCCGTGTTTAAATAACTGTGGACAAGTGCTAGCTACTGATGATTGAATTGTAATTGCTACAGTGATTCTATCAGTACTTACAAATACTATTTTTCCTCTTCCATGGTCCCTGTTTTCCTTTGTTTGGCTGGGCCTGGGGGCTTCTACTCCTTTGGGTCATGCTGGTCTATGGGGTTTTCACTCCGATGTGAACCACAGGACATGACAGAAGTTTATCACTGGTCCCAGGGAATAGAAACAACAGACAATTCAGAAACAGCTCTGGAGCCCACCTCCTGGTGTCTCATCTCTGCAGACATGGATGAACCCCAGAGAGAGAAAGGGGCCTCTTATCCTCTCCTTGGTCTAGGCCCACTGAACTTGCAGAGCCTGAATTCCATAGGGTCACAGGATCTGAGTCAAGTTGCCCTTGATTTCTAGTAGCTGAGCTTTCTTGAGAAGTCCCTCCAGTATTGAGCTGTTAACTCACCACTCCTTTATTTACATATTAGGTAGATGAAGTACACCCACTCAGATTGTGAAACACCATTCATTGTTTTTGGCGAGTTGCTCTTAGGTGTTGTCAAGAAATCTTATTCTGAGGGTTTCAAAAGTGTTTCATAGCAATGTCAACTCTGTAGTTATGGCCCTCAGTAAAAACCTTGACCTGAGAAATGAGAAAAACTCCCAATAAGTGAGGTAAGTAATTAAGCAAGGGACTGCATTTTACTGTGTAAATTATAGTACATTTACTGTAAAGCTACACTTCCAATAACCCTTATAAAGTCCTCACAGGTAATGACTTAACCATGAATAGTAAGTTCCAGGGCTGCAGAACAGAACACATTTGTCCTTTAAATACTATTGGGAAAGGGAAACTAGATTAAAATTGAAAAGAGCAGTTTTCCCAGGTTCCAGTCATTGAAGGTTTGCCTTGGGTTCAGTGGTGGAATCCTGGTTTTCCCCCCAAACCTCCCCAGTACTGTATGCAAATCTTGGGTGTAGCAAGAGTTGGGCATGAAGTCAACTGCAGCTCTGGAATGTCTGAAACATACATTCAACTTGGTAGAATATTCTCTCTTCTCCTGGGCCATTTTGCTTCTTGTTTCTCTGGAAATTAAAGGCCTATGACCCATTGCTTTCAGACCCACAAAGGTGCCCAACTCCAGGGGGAACACTGTGACCCAACGTGCAAATTGCCCCTTAAGTTGTGCAAAATGCCAGCCCTGATTCCTTTATAATGGAGTCATTCATACCACCACCTGTAAAAATGATGTTAATTCCAGCTGGATATTCCATCCCAGTGTTCTTTCCCCACAGCTTGGTTCAGGCTCAAGAAAGTTTTTAGCCTCAGTCTATTTTTCACCTTTTTCTGTGCATCGTTCAAAGACGGGACCTCTCCTTCATACCTAGGGATGTGATACACAACATCTGCCACAAGGGGGATGAAAAAAAAGAAAAGGGTCTAAATTGCTCCAAAAAGGCAATTTTACCTGAAAAAGCTATGGGAATTTGTCCCAGAAAAGGCATAAGAATCAACTGTGATGGAAGATAATAATTTCAATTCCAGATCTTGTATCTGGTACTGAGTGTTAATAGACTTTGACATGAAATGAGGGCATGGTGTTCTTGGCAGATGATGAGAAAAGCAATGTGTCCCACTTACCCCCACCTCCCAACCGAAAGAGGTTTTCTGTTCTTTTTTGCAACAGGTCTTTACTTACAAAAACAGCTGGTTCCCTTAGGAAGTATGTATCCAACTAATCCTCCACATAAATACTTGGCTTCAACAGAGAAAATAAGTTTGTCATATTCAGCATAAAACTTGATTGCACTTGCCTCCAGGCCTTTGAACAAGCTGGGCTCTTTTGCCCATTGGGCACCATAGACATAGTGCCTAGGCTGGGGCCCAAGAACATTTCAAGAGCTGATTAAAATACCTGAGGCCAGGAGAAAAAAAAAGAAAGAAAGAAATGTTTTGCTTCCAAAATATGGAAATTGTGAAATCAAAATTTTAAAAGGTTTAGTGACATTACTGAAAATTATATCATATATCACCTTCAATAATTAAATTTGATATTTATAAATATCTCATTACAATGAAAAATAATTTGTGGATTAGATTTTACAACTTAAAATTTCTCATGGGTACCCAATGATGACTGAGAAATCACAACCAAGTGGGACTCAAAGGAGCTACTCACAGCAAATTTCAGAAGCCAAATTGGAAAATATCTTTCAATTTTTTACCCCAAGTTATGGCAGACATATGTCTCTTTGAAAGTTTGATAAAATATGTGTGGAGCTGCCTAGGGCTTAAGAGGATCCTAAAGTGGCCCTGTATAGGGGTCATTTCCCCCACGTGGGATACTTTCAACTGTCTCAATAATCCTTGTTCTTTCTAGAATTTAAATCTTTAGAGAGAATACCCTCATGAATTTTTGTTGTTGTTGTTCAGCTCCGCTGGTCTCTGACTATTTCTTTAACAATTACAGTATAAGGACTTTGTACTTACTTGTGTTATGGACAACTATATCTTTGTTTTTATTTTGAGGGCTTTCTTAAATTTTTTTACATATTGATGTTATATTTCAACTAAAGTGAGAACCTTGGACAGGAAAACATGTATTCATTCAGTTGTTCATTCAGTGAACCCACCATATATTGGTGCTTGGGAGACAAAGTTGTGTAAAGAACAATGTCTGGCCCTTTCCGTCAAGGCATCAGTCTAGGAAAGAAGACAGGGAAGCAGACAAATGATAGCACAATGGCTTCCTGGAGGTTTTCTCTCTGTTGCTTAGACTGGGACTGGGTTCAGTACATTTTTATTTATATAGTAATCATTTTCTTTGTGTGAGATACTGTTCTCAACATAGGTCTGTTTAACACTTTAGCAAATGCTGCACTATTTAATTCTTAAAGCAAATCTATGATGCATTTTTGTTATCCCCACTTTACAGATGAAGACATTAGAGCACAGAGAAGTGAAATAATTTGCTCAAGGTCAGTTGCAAACATCAAAGAAGTAGCCAAACCAGGATCCCTACCCACATAGCCTGGTTCCAGAGCCCACGCGAACTGTCTAGGATATGAACTGAACCGTATGATCAGGACCACAGTGGTCTGTAGAAAATGCTACATAACTAATCACACACAGGAAAGATGAAACAGGCAGGGAATTCTTCACAAAGGAGATGATATCTAAATTGCTTTGTATGAAACAGGAATTTGCCCATCAGATAAATTTGGAATACGGGATTGAGAAACGCTTTCCAAATAGAAAAAACCAAACAAATGTGAAGACTTGTTTTGGGAAATGCAATTAGCTTATTTGGCTGGAACTTTATGTGTGTGGGGAGAGTCAGTAGAGATGGGGCTTGAGAAGGAAGTAAAGATAACACAAATGTGTAGGCTATTTTGGAGGAGTTTGGCTTCTGGTCAGTTTTGACTTTGGTCAGTTAAATATTGATGGCCTCTCCCCACTTCTGCCCATTCAAAATGAAAGAAAAACTTGATAAATTCGATTATGCAAAAGAAGAAAAAATCAATATGCTTGGGAAAAAGATGATACAAAGTAAAAAAATCGAACAACAAACTAGAATAAAATATTTGTACTGCATAGCCCAATTTTCCTTAATTTACTAAACGTGTTTACAAAGCAGGGAACTATGTGTGGTGACGGATGTTAACTAGACTTATTGTGGTGATCATTTTGCAATATACACAAATATCGAGTCATGATATTGTACACCTGAAACTAATACGGTGTTATGTGTCAGTTATACCTCGATGAAAAAAAATAAGGAAAAAAAGAGACCAACGCCCCAAGAGACAAAGGACATGAATAGACAGTTTCAGGAAAAGACATCTAAACATTTGTAAGGGTGCTCCATCCAGTAATAAGAAAAAGGCAAATGAAATCGAGTAAGATATAATCGTCATTTTGATTTGGCAAAAATCAAAAAATTTGCTAACACACTGGCCCTTTCAGGTTTTGAGGAGATAGCCTGTCTCATTCATTGTTGGTAGGAAGATAAATTGGCACAATTTCTCAACTTCTATGATGATAATTGGTCAGCATCTACCCAAATTACACATGTGTGTATTTTTTCATCTAACTGTTCCACTCCAAGGAATTTCTTCTGCAGGTATATTTACACACGGATATGATGTTGTGCATACAAGGCACATATCTTACCATATTGTCTATAAAAGCAAAAGATTGGGAGAAAAAAATCCTAAATATCCTTCACTAAGGAAATGATTAACTCCACTATGATGCCTCCATACCACAGAGTTCTTTGATGTCTTTGGAAAGAGCGAGGCTGTCCTGTATGTATTGATGTGAATCTTCAATATACGGTATAAAACAAAAACAAAACAAAATAAGGTACAGAGCAATGGGTTAGGTCTGTTACCATTTGAAAGTGCATGTGTGTTGAAGTATATATATATATATATATATATATACATACTATATATGTGACTATATATATGACTTGAGTATGTATTAAATACTTACGGAAGAATTGAAAGCAATTCTAAAACACCAGAGGAAACTGTAGCTGGGGAGAGAGGAAAGATGAACACCTGTTTTTTTTGTATAATTGTGGTGTCTGTGGCATTTTTTTGGTTATATGTTTCTTATTTTCAGTGGGGTTTTTTGCATATATTATCTGGTTTTTAAAATGGAATTTTAAACTTTTGGTTGATCAACTCTCACCCTTCCTCATTACATTGTTTTGCATAATGTAGGACAATCGATTGAGATATATGTTCCATAGTTTAATTTTCATTAAAACTCCAAACTACGTTGTCTCCTTGCGGGAGGGAACAGAGGGGAGAACTTGGCTGCAGTAAGCTGGGACTGTGGGTTGAAGATAGTGTGGGGAGGTGGCTGTTTTCTGTCCACTTGGTGCGAGGACAGAGCTGCTCTGCAGGTGGGGCCACGGGGAGAGCCTGGATGTTTAGAGGTGTTGAGTGGGATGGTGTGCACCAGAGTTCACTAGGAGTCTTCAGTTTAAGACCTTTCTAAACCCTGGTTTTCTGGTTAGTTAAACCCAGAGACAAAGGTTATTAAACTCCTGTCTGGCTTCAGTTTTGGTTACAACCCTGGATATGTGTTCACTGACACATTGGGCATGGATATAATCTTCACTGACCTTAATTGGAGCAAAGCTTACTTTTGCTGAAAGGGATGAATGTATTTTTCTATTTTTAGTGAAGTATCTGATATCAGTTTGCTTTGTTTCACTTATGTAACCTCACCAAAGGACTGATTTCCTCAGCAAACTCGAATGAGTACACAAGACCTAAGTGCCCAGAGACTGTGTTCAGACGTCTCAAGGTATAATTAATAAAGAGAATAAAGGATCAGAGAGGTTTTTCAACTGACAAGGCCAGGCCCTTCTAATTAGTGAAGACTGCCCAACTGCCTTGCGTTATTTTCTTTGCCAGAAGACAACTGATCTCCTAAATGTTTAAGCGACTTCTTGTTGATCTGGTTTCAGAGGATTAAGCTCAGTGTAATTTCATCTTTTCCAGGTGTGAGACACTTGTATGTGCAGTAATCTGATTCTATACTGTCAGGGAAAACAGCGTGTCTTTGTCAGCACCGTTTGACAAAGTCAAACCCCTGAATCACGACCTCGCTCTCAACAGGCATACATCCTGTGTGGTTATCACTTGCCCCGCCACTGAGCGCTGTGAGGCTTTGGCTTCTAGCTCTTGGTCACGCTGGTCAGTGTGGCAGAGATGGTGTGCCAGCAGCCAAGGTCTTCAGAAAGCATTTCCTTTCTGATTCCTTTGGATTTAGTGTCTAAGGACTAAGCCATACTATCTCTATTTTCATCAAAGGTTAAAACAAAATGCACAGTAATTAATTTGTGTTTGGGTTAACTAGTAGAGATGTCCATTATTTTTCTGATTCTCTGGGTAATGCTCTCGGTGATGATTTCCTGCTGGATGTTTGCATTTTTGATATATAGTATGCACTCTAGTAGAAAAAGTATTAGCTACCACTTAATCATAATAATTGCTAACTCGCATTGAGTTCTAAGAGTCATGTACTGTGCATACTTGGATTATTGGTTTGATGCTCACTACTGTGATTATTCAATCTATTTTATAGATTGGAAAGTGAAATACAGGGAAAGTTAAGTAACCTGAGCAAGTGCTCAAGACTGGCAAGTGGCAGATGTGTAATTCGAACCCAGGAGTCTTGAGTTTAGCATTTTAGCACATAACCACAAAGTTATCTACCACCATTTATTTTATGCCAGGCACATGACAACTCTGAGAGGGGATGACTGTCATCCCCATTTTACAGATGGGCAAATAGAGTCTCAGAAAGTTGAAATAAGTTATCCAGGTCACAGGGGTAGTAAATGGTTAGTGCAAATTAACTGAGATCCAGATCTGAGCTCTTAACTCACAAATCATGTGACAAAAACAGGTAAATCTATTCTGGTCTGGGTCCACGCGGAACCTAACACATGCAATGGACAGACAGGGATCAGAAATGGGAGACAATTGTATGCTAAGCTGGGAAATATAGATATTTGTTATTCTGGCCATCTTACAGGAGCCAGGAATAAGAAGAGTCTTGAAGGGATAGGACCTTAAATATCATAGGTCAGACCCCACAGTTTGACAAATGAGGAAGCAATGTATACCAAGTCACAGAAGAAATGTTAATGGCCTTGCTGGTGTTAAAATCAAAGTCTGGTGACACTCAGCCTAGGGGTCTTTCTTTCACATCTTTTTGTTTTCACAGAGGTTTTCTGATTCTTGTCCTACAAAAATAATGTATGGGCATGGTTCCTCATCGTGTGGTTTAAAGTCAGTATCTTCCTCAATATTGCACACTGAAGTTCCTTATCTGAAGTCTCTATATAGTTAGCCCAATTCATATAAATTTCCTGCTTTTATAGTTAGAAAAGACTGAATTTAGTCAACTTATTAAGCTTCTCTGTGATGGCTTTTCATTTAGGAAGTAGCAACTAGCCTAGTCTGCCTTGAACTTAGTGCATCAAGAAATCATGGCCTCTTATGGAGTTACTTCTTTGTCCAGTGGCATGACCTAAACCTATGTGGATATTTTCTAGTTTTTCTTTTCCATCCAGAAAGAAACATGGAGCAACTTGAAAGGAAGAGAGGAGTATCCTCATACCTAAGACTTGGCCAAGGCTACCACATGTGATGAGCTCTGTGTTCTATCTTGGCCTTTAAACTTTAAGATATTCCTTCCCTCTACCATCGTGGCCACCAAACCAGACCAGGCTTGTTTATCGTGTATTCTCACAGGCCATGGCCCTCTTTAGAAGCACGGTACTCTTCTGTCTCCTTGTGCCATGATCTAACTGATTCCTTCCAGCTCCATGAGGGTGGCAGCCTGACTGGTTTTGCTCATTCTGCACCTCCAGCATTTAGCACAGTGCTCAGTGCATAGAAGGTTCTCAACAAATACACGTTGAAAACTGAGTAAACAAAAATAAAGCCATACTGCTTTAATTCGTGTCCTCATCATCCAACAACCTAATGTTAGAATGCTTTTACTTAAATTTAATCCGACAATTTGTGGTGTATGCCATATACCATGTTATATTATTCGGCCATAAAAATGAATGGAGTTGAGTCCCTTGTAGTGAGGTGGATGAGCCTAGAGACTGTTCCACAGAGTGAAGTAAGCCAGAAAGGGAACAATAAATATAATATATTAAAGCATATGTATGGAATCTAGGAAATGGGAAACAATACAGATGAACCTATTTGTAGGAAAGGAATGGAGACACGGACATCGGGAACAGACCTGTGGACACAGAAGGGGAAGGAGACGGTGGGATGAATGGAGAAAGCAGCATTGACATACACACACCGCCAAGTGTGAAACAGAGAGCTGGAAGGAGGCGCCGTGTAACACGGGGAGCCCGGCCTGGCACGCCGTGATGACCCAGAGAGGCAGGATGGGGGGCAGGAAGGGGGAGGGGGGGTCGAGAGGAAGGGGATATATATACACATATATATATACTTTGGCTGATTTGCAATGCTGTATGGCAGAAATCAATGCAACATTGTAAAGCAATTATCCTCCAATTAAAAATAAAAAACCAGCAAACAAAAAACCAAAACTGGTAAATTCTGAAAGACATACTTTCCCTACACATTTGTATACAGAGCAGAAAATACTATCTATAAAATGAAGTGAGGTGAAGTCGCTCAGTCNATGCAACATTGTAAAGCAATTATCCTCCAATTAAAAATAAAAAACCAGCAAACAAAAAACCAAAACTGGTAAATTCTGAAAGACATACTTTCCCTACACATTTGTATACAGAGCAGAAAATACTATCTATAAAATGAAGTGAGGTGAAGTCGCTTAGTCGCGACCCCGTGGACTGTAACCTACAAGGCTTCTCCGTCCATGGGATTCTCCAGGCAAGAATACTGGAGTGGGTTGCCATTTCCTTCTCCAGGGGATCTTCCCGACCCAGGGATCAAACCTGGGACTCCCGCATTGGAGGCAGATGCTTTAACCTCTGAGCCACCAGGGAAGCCCACCTATAAAATAAAACATTATCTTAATAACCTGCAAAAAAAAAAAAACTAAATCCAACAGTGGAAATCTGTAGGAAGATCCCATCTTATACCTTTGAGAGGCTCCTTTTTCCCATGCCAGCCAATGACCTATGTCAGGAATCAATGTACTCAGAAGGCAGCCCTAGAAAGGACACCCCTTAAAGTTTCTTTGTATGGCCACGAGGCTAGTGTGTAGATTAAAATTTGGATCTCAAGCCTGAAAGGGTTTTAAAGCCCATCAACCAGACAGCATCATAAATATTTGGTCACCGTGCTTTCTGAGCACCAGGGCGAATATTCTGGTGACCCCTGTCACCCTGACTGGCACATATGCACACACAGCAGGTCAAAGGCAGACCCTCTGGTAAATCCGGCCATGGAGACATGGCCTGGTAGCCACTCCAGCAGAAAAAGGGCAGGAGCTGGAAGTGAGAGGAGCAGAAATGGAACTTCCATTCTCCGCCAGTTCATTAGAGACAGAGTTAGGACCAATTGCAGGGTAGTAGAAGCTGCTCTGGAATAGATTTGGGATGGGAGCCAAACCACAGTCTTCATTCTCCATTACTGACTCTCCCTTCCTCAAGAAAATGATCTTATCCTAGAGTTACTCCATAGCCTGTCAGTGATTTAGGAGCCAAATCCACACTGATGACCTAGATGCTGCTGTACCTGCATCCCAAAGTAGGACCTGACATGAAATCTGGTGTCACTGCAGAAACTTTTAGTGACTGTTTATTTGCCTAAGCTAATACATCAAAAGAATGATCTTTCCCCAGTTGGAATGAGGACATTCTGACCTGGCACCTTAACTACTTTTAACTGCATTGTAATCTTCTAGTCAAGATCATTATCTGCAGGCTGGGCATACTAGAAAGTAAAGTTTTTCCACTGACATTTCAGCAGAGATTATGATCCTCTCTGTTTCTGGAACATGAGAAAGCCAAGCCCTGGGAAACAGATTGCTTGCTTGAGAAGCCAACTCATCAAGCAGAACTTGGTTTCAGTAACTGACCTAAGTTCAGGTTGCATTTGACAGCGGCACAGCCAGAATTCTCCGTCTCTGTCTTTCCACTACCAAACTTCTCCAGTTAATGGTCTACACCTGCTTTCAAGGTCTTCTCCTTGATCCTCTGACAGCTGCCTTCTATTTCTGTCTTCCCCAAGCTTGGCCATCTCCTCTTTTGGATCCCAGTTTGTCGGTGCTTTCTACACTTGCCTGCGATATTTCTCTTTTTGATTCCCTGTTACTATTCCTGCCTCCAATGTCAAAATAAGCACAAAAGAAAAGTGCCTTGTATCCTTCTAAATTGAGGAGGGTCTGATGCTTGATTTATTCATATGCTACACTATGAGAGTCCAATTCAGCCTCAAGTTCTGAGTTGGGAGATATACTTTGCTTAAATTTCCAGTTGTGTGACTGAGCACATCCCCAAAGTTAAAACCCTGAGGCATCCGAGCACCGAATGGGGGCCCTAAATAGTGATTACAAGTATCCTCTTTATTGCTCTTCTTCCTATGTTTGATCAAAAGGGCCCATAGTGGAAGATTCATGCTCTGAAGTACATAGACACTGGAAGGATTTATGAGGGAAAGCATACTGAATTTTGAAGTTTAAGGACTTTGGGCAAATTTTCTAGACTACACCAATTCTTCTTTTTGTGAAATTCAAAGATGCCCCCCGCAAAAGCAAAATAAAAAACCAAACTTCTGTTTGTTAAGCAGTCTACTTGACACTTGTCATAATTGATCTCATGTCTCCCAATCAAAGTCATATCACCAATAAATGGTGGAGGTAGGACTCAAAGTTACATATTTCTGAGACTAGAGTCCATGTCTTAAATAGCATCTACACTTTTTTATCAGGATATATTTTACCTTTTGTCTCCCTTTGCCATTCTCATATCTTAAGCAAAATGCTATGCTCTTCTGGTTTTCCATCTACTTCCTCTTTTTCTCTCTCCTTTCCTAGTTTCTCTTTTCTCTTTTACACTCTAGAATGTGCTCTGTTGTCAAGCATTTCTCCACACTCTTGGAAGGACCATCTATACTCATGGCTTCAGTGAATACTTTCATGATCCCACCAGAGTCTAAATACAGGTATAATAGAGGCCAGATCTGTCTTATTCACTGGAAAATGTTGAGCACACTGCAGAGTGCTTGACACGCGGTAAACGTTCAATAAATACTATTGAATAAATGAATGGATGAATGGATGTAAGAATTCACCAATCTGCTGAAAATCCTCAAATACTTTTTTTCCCCAATGTTCAGACGCCTATCTCCAGCTACCTACTGAATATTTTCAGCCATTTCCTGCCGTTGCTATGAAATGGCAGTAAGAGTTTGGTGGAATCATTGAGGGTTTGACCAATTTTCTGGGGCAGTCACAGCAGTTGGTTTCTCTCATGGTTTGCCACTGGAGGCAGCTGTATTACCGTAGTGGATTGTAGACATTCTGCAGAGAATAGGAGCTTGGTTCCTTTCAGTGATGTGGGTTTGGGCTCCTTTGGGAGGACCCCAAGGCCGCTACTGGGTGGAGTCCTTTCTAAGTAGACACAGATGGAGAAAGATTGCTGGTAGAAGCCACTGGTAGTCATTTAAGGGTAACACTACACTCTGGATAAATGCATCTTTGTGTTGAGTGCCCAAGGAGACTTAATGCCAGGTCAAGTCCAGGCATGGAAGAACAATGAGCTCATAGCCATGAATAGTCATCCTATCAGGGCCTCCAGATCTGACCCTTGGTTGGCTCCTGCTTCTGTGAGTCCTCAAATATTACCGTAAAACTTGGCTGTGAGTGCCAGAGTTGGTGGCTCTCCTTAGTTATGACGGATGTGATCTACTGAAGGTTTGTTTAGTCTGAAATAATCAGATGACTTGTGGGAGGTGCTATCAGAGAGACTCAGAGGCCAGATGGCATGTACTGACTGAGTCAGCCTGTCCACTTCGTTGTCTCATGCTGATTCTACAGTATACGCTCTGTGGTTGGCATCAACATGTGATTCCAAGAGCTTCATACTTTGAGCTGCTGTCATAGGTCTCTCCTCATGCTTCTACCTCAGACCAGTTCAATCCCAGTTTTCCAATCTTTCTGCTTCCAGACACATGAGCAGCCAGCCTGGTCACTTGCCATTGCCAGTGAATCTGTATATATTTTATCCTTGAACCCCTTCTTTGGTCCATGCAAAGTGACCAGACTCATCGCCTGACACTCACCTCCCTTGCCTCACTACTGTTTTTTCTAGTTCACCCCTGGGTGGGGATATAGTTTGGCTTGTGGCAAGTTTCTGGCTTGCAAGCACATGTTGAGTTAACCATCCATAAATCAAGCCCAGGCTTTTCCTCCTCTGTCAACTGATTAAGGAACTCACCATGTGACCATACGTATGAAATAAAGGAGAAGTGTTTGTGCAACAGTGAATGGGTAAAATCCTGAGCTCTCTGCTATTGCAACTGCTTTGTGATCTCTGGCCCAACTCATGCTTAATTCCGAGGGGATCGCTGCCATCTCAGGAAATGTGGATCCACCTAAGTGATGACTTGGTAGGTCTGACAAAACCTAGCTCATGGTGCTGTTGGATATTCTGGATGTAAGGTCACTTGGAGTATTAGGGTTCTCCAGAGACAGAGAACCAACAGAACATGTGTGTGTGTAAATATATTTATATGCACACACATTCACACACAGATGTATACATGCACACACATACATATATACACACATACATTTGAAGATGGAGAGAGATTTATTTAAGGAATTGGCTTGCATGATTGTGAGAGCTGGCAAGTCCAAAACCTGCAGTGCAGGGAATTCCCCGGTGGTCCGGTGTTTAAAACTCTTATGCTTCCACTGTAGGGGATGTGAGTTTCATCCATTGTCAGGGAACTAAGATCCCACATGCTGGGTGACTTGGCCAAAAAAATTTTTTTTAATTTAAAAATTTGAAAAACAAAATCTTTGTGGTACAGGCCAGTCAGCTGGAAATACCAGATAAAGTCAGTGTTGCAATCCAAAGCTGTCTAGAGGCAGAATTTCTCTTTAAAGTACTTCAGTCTTTTCCCCTAAGGCCTTCAACTGATTGGATGAGGCCCACCCTTTTATGGAAGGTAATCTGCTTTACTCAAAGTCTACTGATTTAAATGTTAATCACATCTAAAAGTACCTTTATAGCAACATTTAGACTGGTGTTTGACCAGCACCATAGCCTAAGCAAGTTAACACATAAATTAACCATCATCCTTGGTATTTCATAGGCTCATGCTTTTTCAAAAGGCAAATAATCCTTCATTGCAGAAGCCTGGGACTTGCATAGTGATTTTTCCACTGGGAGTTGGTGTAAACTACACATGGTAGCTTTTTCCACAATTGATTCTCAAATATCACAGGAGCTTGTGGGTCCTATGGCCCCCAAATAGCAAGGCTGCTTCCACCACAAGCTGTAACTGCTACAGAATTCTTTCCTGTACTGCATGTCACTCAGAGGTGGCAAACTTCCAAGACAACCACTGTATATGTTGCAGCAGTATTCCCAAGTGTGGAATATTTTATCTCCAGAACCCAAAGAGATCTATGAGGCATTGGGCTCTCTTCTTCCTAGTGGGATGCATAAGATGTAACAATTTGTCTTTCATTTTGGATGGAATATACTAGCATGCTTTTGACTATCAGATATTTAGCCTTTTCCCTCATGTGTTAAGCTCCTGAATCTTCATAAGACTTATCTCGTACCACTTGAGCAGATGTTAGCTAGTTCTTGCTCACCTGGCTCATTTAGCATAATGTCATCAATACAGTGGGCCAATACAATGATCTATGAGATATACAGAAACTCCAAATCTCTTTGGACACTATTTTGAGACAGCACTAACACAGCCCTGGGGTGGGGGTGGGGGTGGAATTATTGCCTGTGTCACATAAAGGTGCACTGTTTGTGATCCTCTTTCCTGATCTAGGAATTTCCGCTCTGTAACATGTATTTGAGGCCATGTTAATCTTCTCTAGCAAAAACATCAAGGTGGCAGCAGTTGGGTTTATGGTAGTCTATTGTCATTCTCCAGGACGTCTGACTGATTTCCACAGGGGTCCCAGTGGGTAAGTTAGGTGGAGATGAAATGGGGATCTCTACCATCACTGCAGATGGTGACTGCAGCCATGAAATTAAAAGACGCTTATTCCTTGGAAGGAAAGTTATGATCAACCTAGATAGCATATTCAAAAGCAGAGACATTACTTTGCCAACAAAGGTTCGTCTAGTCAAGGCTATGGTTTTTCCAGTGGTCATGTATGGATGTGAGAGTTGAACTGTGAAGAAAGTTGAGTGCCAAAGAATTGTTGCTTTTGAGCTGTGGTGTTGGAGAAGACTCTTGAGAGTCGCTTGGACTGCAAGGAGGTCCAACCAGTCCATTCTGAAGGANAATCCAGGGATCAAACCCAGGTCTCCTGCTTTGCAGGTGGATTCTTTACCAGCTGAGCCACCCAAGAATACTGAGAATATGCCTTCAATGCAGGACATCTGGGTTCAATCCCTGGGTTGGGAAGATCCCCTGGGGAAGGAAAAGGCTACCCACTCCAGTATTCTGGCCTAGAGAATTCCATGGACTGTATCTGAGGTGCTTGGTAAAGTTCTATTTCTTGACTTGATAGGATTTCATGAGTGTTCACCCTGTAATAATTCATTAGGCTATATATTTTTATTTAATTTTCTATATCTAATTTTAGAATAAAAATGGTTTTAAAAGAAAAAATAAATTAAGAACTAATTCAGAAGCTAAGGAAATAAAAAATGTTTGTTTTTAATTACTTTCACTTGGCAGATATTTATAGAATACCCAGTAAACACCAGAGTCCTGAAGATCCAGAAGTGAAATACAAACAAACATCCTGTTTTTATGGATCTAAAAATCTACCATATCCCTAGTTAATCAAGTGGGTGCAAATATTTAATTCTACCAAGTTTATATTCTTATTTTTCAATCTAAACCAACATAGCCATTTGGGTTATGTGAGATGAATAGTAATAAATGGTTATGGAATTGCCACTGATTTTACACAAAATCCAAAGAGTGTATACATAGCATGGGGCCTTACAATTTTATTTTGTTTTAGCCTTAACATTGCCCTTTGATGATAATGCCTGTGTTTCTATTTCTTTCTTTCCTTTTCTGTCCCTCCAAATCATCTTATTATGTAAAATTTTGCATGGTCCTCAATCCTTTTCAGAAATAGTGTGGTTATATATAAATGAAATATAAATGTTCAATGCCATCTTTATGTTTTATGCTGTGTTGACTGTAATAAAGCATATAGAATCAATGAGGCCGAAGCAGACCACTAAAATTTATCATACCATGTAACCAGAACACCAACAAAAGCAATACTGCTACTAATAAAAATGCTGGCAGTTAGCTCTCTCCAGTATTTGTACCAAGCATCACTGTTAGTTAACTATTTACTTCCTTATAATCCTATAGGGTTGCTCTTCTTTGAGATGTAAGCCTTAGAGAGCATTTGCTTCTAAAAGACTCTATTTTCATCAAATTTCGAAATCTGATCCAGTCTAAAGCCTTCTTCATTAACCCATTTTTTTATACAGGTAGAAACACCGTTTAACAGGTAGAAACACTGAGGGCTTATGAAGCTACTGAATCAGCTCCCCCCTGCCTTTTTACGCAATAAAGAATGAACATGTGTCCATTTTCAGCTTTCCTCCTGAAGCTTCCATAGAATTCTAAAGTTTTCTCATTAATTATGAGAGCTTGCCCTGGTTGCTTTAAACAATGTGATTAAAAAAAAAAAAGCAGCTATGTACAAACCAACACAAATTTCATGTTATAGCAATATACCAACATCGTTTATCTGTTTACCAGTTCTGTAGAAAGTAATGTGCATGAAAAACTCTGGTCCCATTCACATTAATGTGAGTTAGTCTTTTTATTTCATGCAATTGCATAGCATCTACTCTTAGGTTTTGTATCAGTTAAGACTCTGTTAAAAAAGTATTCATCTCAAAATAACTCAGGTTAAAAAACTAAATAAAAAACAAATCTGCTCATTCCTTCTGACTTAAAGGTTGAGGTGAATCCCAAGGCAGGGCTGAAATGAGGCAATGAAACTCGCTGTTTCAGTAGATAGTTCTTCATTAGAACGTTTCATTTCTAGATCTGCTCTTAGTGTTTCTCTTTGTGTGTTGGTTTCACTCTCTTCAATCAAAGATATCTTTCTTCTTTGAGGTAGGGAAGATGCACCCTGGCAGCATTCCTGGAGTCAGGAACCTCATACTGAAACCACCACTGTGGGCAGGGGGATGGTGCCCATGACTGGCCAATCCTGGTCACGTGTTGAAGCCTATAGCCAAAGGCAGGTAGGGCATTGTGACTGGTAAGTCATTCCAAAATTTTGTGGAATGGCCAGGATGTGGAACTGGGTCCAATGAATCAAGGAAACTGGGCAGACAGTTCAAGTGACAGCTTCCCACTACAGGAATGCCAATACCTGAGTACTGAAAAAGTACTGAGTATAGAAGGAAGAGTAGCTGAAGTTAGGACTTATAAGATCCCTAATAAATGTCAGCCAAGATAATGGAAGAAAGCTAAGTGATTCTTCTCAAAGTCAATGTAAAAATATTAAAAACACTAATACATATGCTGAGAATATTGATGTCAAGAAAGAAGTATAAGTCAGGACAGAAGGTTAAAAGAACCAAAGAAAAGATATATGCTCAAAGAATGAAAAGGAAGAGAGACAAGAAGGGGAAAAAAGTAATAAAGAATAAAATTTCCCCTATTAAGAAGGTTGTTTTTCTCAGGTGGCGCTAGGGTGTAAAGAACCTGCCCGCCAACGCAGGAGATGCAAGAGAGTCGGGTTAGATCCATGGGTTGGGAAGATCCCCTGGAATAGGGCATGGCAACCCACTCCAGTATTCTTGCCTGGAGAATCCCATGACAGAGGAGCCTGGCAGGCTACAGTCCATGGGGTCGCAAAGAGTCGAACACAACAACTGAAGCCACTTAGCAGGCACACACACATTAAGAAGGATGGGCAAGAGGAATAGAAGAACAGGAAAATCAGTAGGAAAACCTCAGTCCTAGGATGTGAAAGCATTAAGAAAGATTATGAATGATAATAGATATTTTAATATGTCATGGATTTGGTTTAAGGTAAAGTTTTTATTTCATATTGGAACTATAGATAGTGATTTGTTTCTTAAGTAAATAGGAAAAATGCCTGAAGAATATTGTGAATGGCACTGCATGATTGAAGATGAACAGCTAGAGGGAGTTAAGGCCTGGGTTAAAATCACACTTACTTTTAAGTTTGGTAAGTCAGAATCATTTTAAGTGTTAAATGGTAATTCTTATGAAGTTACCTGGGGGAAAAGTATTAACCCTCACAAGACACATCAAAGTATTAACAGGCATTTTTGGCTGGGAAGGGAAATCAGCACTTGAAGTAAGAATTTAATTTGGATTCCAGATAAAAAGAGGCAGCGGAGGAAATTATGGTAGGTTCTGAAATTTAGGAAAATGGAGGAAAGAAGTCTTTTTCAGAGACTTTCTATAAAAAGCACACATGATTGCTGATGTGACATTGATAAATATAAATTGAAATGAGTTTAGTCATTCCATTTTGTGAAAAGATCACTCACTAGTTACAGATGCCATGCAATTAAATTAACTGTAAAATTGCTTAAAAAAAAAAAGGAATGGAAATGGCAGAATTCTACCTGACATTATGTAAAATGAATGGTTCTGAAAGTGTCATTGGAAAGTATCATTTAGCTGCAAGGCCTTAAAGGTTGAAATTTTAAAAATGAACACATATCTAGGTTATGTGAGACAGAGATTATCAGGATCCTCATGTCCATGAAGAACTACTAAAAAAAAAATGAAATGAGCAGAAACATGCAATCTGATCAACTAGTCTAAGTTCATTCTTAAGAACTGCAGAGGAAGATAGGGACATAATTGCTGTTTGAATGATATCCTATATATGTATAAATGAACTATAGTGCTATACACTTGAAACAAACNAAAAAAAAATGAAATGAGCAGAAACATGCAATCTGATCAACTAGTCTAAGTTCATTCTTAAGAACTGCAGAGGAAGATAGGGACATAATTGCTGTTTGAATGATATCCTATATATGTATAAATGAACTATAGTGCTATACACTTGAAACAAACACAACATTGTAAATATTAATAACTGCATGCTCAATTGCTCAGTCGTGTCCGACTCTTTGAGACCCCATGGGCTGTAGTCCACCAGGCTCCTCTGTCCATGGGATTTCCCAGCCAAGAATACTGAAGTGGGCTGCCATTTCCTTCTCCAGGGGATCTTATCAGCTCAGGAATAGAATCCACATCTCTTGCATGGGCAGGCAGATTGTTTGTTTGTTTGTTTACCACTGTACCACCGGGGAAGCCTCCATTGTAAATAGCTATCCAATTTTAAAAAAGATTGAAAAAAAAAAATAAAACAGAGAAGTCAATCTGAAAATGTCCCTATGTACATTATCTTGAACAATTAAAAAATTTAAGAATCAAATGTATATATCTACATTTGCTGAGAGATATTTGTTCATCCAGTTTGGGCAAATGTCACAGAATTTAGAGCCAAAGCTGAGGACAAATTCCCAGCTCTACCACTCACAGGGCTTGGACAAGTTAACCTTTTNAAAATGTCCCTATGTACATTATCTTGAACAATTAAAAAATTTAAGAATCAAATGTATATATCTACATTTGCTGAGAGATATTTGTTCATCCAGTTTGGGCAAATGTCACAGAATTTAGAGCCAAAGCTGAGGACAAATTCCCAGCTCTACCACTCACAGGGCTTGGACAAGTTAACCTTTTGGAATCTGTGTTTTCATTTGCAATAGGGGGGAATTCTTCAAGAAACAAACACTTTTGATTGTCTTAGTACATGTGGGCACAGGAATAGTGATCCACAGCACATGGCCATGGTTTGCCAGAAGCTTATATTCTTTGGCAGATGGTGAAAACACTGTAATCACAGGATTGCTGAGATGACAAGAAGAGTGAAAGTGTTTGCTTGAGTATAAGATTTTATGCAATTATTATTAATGAATAAAATGATTCATAATTTGCTAATGGGAAAGCTCATAAAAATTAGACATTTAATAACAAAATATTAGATAAGCTTTATTGCCTCCACAAGATTTTATAATCCTCTTCTTCCAAGCCTCTTCTTTTGTGATGTAATATAAAAGTCTTCTCAGGTGGCTAGTGGTAAAGAACCTGCTTGCCAATGTAGGAGACATAAGAGACGTGGGTTTGATCCCTGGGTCAGGCAGATTCCTCTGGAGAAGGAAATGGCAACCCACTCCAGTATTCTTGCCTAGAGAATCCCATGGACAGAGGAGCCNCAGGTGGCTAGTGGTAAAGAACCTGCTTGCCAATGTAGGAGACATAAGAGACGTGGGTTTGATCCCTGGGTCAGGCAGATTCCTCTGGAGAAGGAAATGGCAACCCACTCCAGTATTCTTGCCTAGAGAATCCCATGGACAGAGGAGCCTGGCAGGCTACAATCAATAGGGTTGTAAAGAATTGGACATGAATGAAGTAACTTAGAACACACAGCACATAATATAATACTGATTTGTTTATTTATAACTCTCCCTTTCAATTTTGTTCCAGACAGGGATTTAGGACTTTCCCAGTCCTACTCCATTAATCACCATGACCAACTATGTCCATGATATAAAAGCTAACATGGCTGGACTTCCCTGGTGGCCCAATGGTTAAGAATCCACCTGCCAAGGTAGGGGACATGGGTTCAATCACTGGTCAAAGAGGATTTACATGTGTTGGGGCAACTAAGACCGTGAGCCAAAAGTACTGAGCCTGCAAGCCTAGAGCCTGTGCTCCACATCCAAAGAAGCCACTGCAATGAGAAGCCCACATCTGGCAGCAAAGAGTAGGCCCTACTCACTGCAACTAGAGAAAGCCCTCGTGCAGTGGCAAAGAACTAGCACAGCCAAAAAGACTAAATAATCAATTAATTAATTATACAAGAAGACTAACATGACACTCATTCTTCCCAGGCTCAATTCTTTCCTTGTAGAATTGGGAGGAAGAGATGACACAGACATTTCATCTTACTCCTAATTCCCATCTACCTTAATATTTCTGGGAGGCCCACAGTCATTCATCCAATATCTCTTGGCATCTACTTACTATCCTAGGTTTGCAGCAATATCATGTGAGAGGCAGCAGTTTTCCATTTGGGCAGGAGCATTCAGTGCTCTGGGCATGTCTATTGCCTTCTCTTGGTATGGTGTCTTCTTGTGGCCTCTTTTGGACCATTCACATGAAACTGATAAGCTTACAGACGGTCCTCAGTGTTTCTACTTATATTTGACACCAACACAACTGCCTGCTTCAAGAGCATACTTGCTACTGTATATATTGTATTTTCTTGGGATAGGGTATTTTGGTTTTCAGCCAGTTTTCATAAAATAATACAAGCCTAAATGAACATAAGATCTTTGTATTTGGAATATGGGAAAGAAAAGTTTATTAATTGGAAAGTTTCACCATGTGTAAGGGAATAGGACTAATCTTAGCTAGCTAGTGAGTTCCAGTGGTATTCAAGCATGTTAAAGTTGACTTAATGGGATCATATGCCAGGGCAATCCCCCCTTTTCCTTACTCATATTAAAGGTGATGGATGCAATGAAACCTGAAACAAAGAATGAATATTTGTGAAGCCAATGGAAACATTTGTAATTTTAAGACACATTGTTCGAGTAGTAGATAAAGGGCTGGTAATGGCTTGATCAATATTCTTAAGAAAGGAAAAAAGTGTGATTGAGGGCCATAGATAAACACTTATTATTGAAAAAAAATGAAGGAAACTGTTTTACATGCACAAATCACATGTATAGGACTATACGGATGATTTAAAGGATTTTTAAAGGTAATTTTGACTATTGGAGAGTTTCACTTTACTCATTGACCTTCAAACCTAATATGCAGCTCTTCGGTAAACCAAAAAAAAAAAAAAAAAACCCACAAAAACCAAAAACACAAATTTCTTGGTTTTGTTTGCAAAGATGTAGCTCTCATTGAAATAAATAATAATATCAAGTATGAAAGCAAAAGATACTTAGTAAAAGTATAAGTAAAATAATAGAAGAGAGTACTTGATATTTTAAAGGATAAAACTTAATCATCAAGTTGTATAGTAAATGGAAACCCAACACATGATTAATAAATGGTCCCCAAAGAAATTTTGGGTACTATTAGGTCAGTAAGACAAAAATGCTTCTTTTCCGAAGTCCCTAATGTCTATCTCAGAAACCACCTGTTTAAACAGGAAAACTCTCTTTACACCCATATAAGTAATTAGTATCGTATTGATGAAATAAAATTGATCTGATGTGGGAAAGTGCAAAGGGCTTGTGATGTGGTCTTGGTAAATTTTTTTACTTGGGTAATTTAACCTCTGAATTTAACTCTGTTCATCTATTAAATGGGGGTAATAACACCTTCAAAGGTGATTGTAAGAATTGGGCATAGTTTATTTAAAGTTCCTTAGCATAGTACTTGGGGCTTCCCTGGTGGCTCAGCAGCAAACAATCTGCCAGCAATGCAGGAGCCGCCAGAGCCTCGAGATCCATCCCTGGGTGGGGAAGATTCCCTGGAGGAGGTCATGGCAACCCTCTCCAGTATTCTTCCCTGGAGAATCTCATGAACAGAAGAGCCTGGCAGGCTACAGTCTGCTGCTGCTGCTGCTGCTGCTGCTGCTGCTGCTGCTGCTNGAGCCCCTAAAAACTGAAGTCTGACACTGTTTCCCCATCTATTTCTCATGAAGTGATGGGACCGGATGCCATGATCTTCGTTTTCTGAATGGTGAGCTTGAAGCCAACTTTTTCACTCTCCTCTTTCACTTTTATCAAGAGGCTTTTCAGTTCCTCTTCACTTTTTGCCATAAGGGTGGTGTCATCTGCATATCTGAGGTTCTTGATATTTCTCTCGGCAATCCTGATTCCAGCTTGTGTTTCTTCCAGTTCAGTGTTTCTCATGATGTACTCTGCAAATAAGTTAAACAAGCAGGGTGACAATATACAGACTTGACATACTCTTTTAGTGGGTAAAGAATCTGCCTGCAATGCAGGAGACATAGGAGACACGGAAGGAAATGGCAATGCACTCCAGTATTCTTGCCTGGAAGATTCCATGGACAGAGGAGCCTGGTGGGTTACAGTCCACAGGGTCGCAAAGAGTCGGACATTAACTGAGAGACTAAGCATACAAGTAAGGGATAGTGGGGCTTGGGCCAGGAGTTATCAATAACTGAATGCAGTTGAGAAGTATAGACTCTTCAAAAGTTAAAGCTGATGGGATTTGCTTATTAGCTGGATGTAAGCCTACAAATAAACTCAAGCAGGATGCCACAATTATTTGCCCGAGTTACTCGAAGGATGGAGTTACCATTGAGTTGGGGAGACACCAGGAAATTCTGGCTTTGGAACTGGGAGATCTACTGTTTAGAGGAAGAGGCTGGCCTTAGCGGAGGCACAGATAGTTCATCGCAAGTAAGTGCGGGCAGGGGGAAGCAAGTTCTCTCCTGGTAGTTTCTAATTTTTTTTTCTTCCGGTGAAATAGCAATCAAGGTCATCAACCAAGAATGAATATGCAGGGAGGTGTTTCAAGTGTGAAGAGAGAAACAGTTGTCAAGGGGAGGAGGGGAATGAAGAGACAGACCACTGTAATAAATTAAAATTCATGGGGCAGTATTAAGGGCTCACTTGACCTCGGCACAGTTTTCTTCAGCCACATTAAGGTGCTCAAGTATGGGTGTGGAGTCGGAAGAGAGCTGGAATGAACTGTGACTGATGGATTGCAGAGGACAGTGGAACAGGAGGAGGGGAAGGACATTGAGTGTTCAAGGAGTTCACTCCCTGCAACGCTGGGATAAGAGTGGAAGTGAAAACAGTCACTGAGAGCTACAGGGGAAATTGTCCCCAGGGGAGACAGGTTTCACTTAGAGCAAAACAAGCAAACGAAGCTTTCGAAAGGATGAGTATTGGGGGGATTTCTTACTCTTGCTAAATAAAGCTGTTTCAGTGGCTGTGGTGCAACTGGATTGGAGTGGGTGGGTCAAGGAGCAAGTGAGAAAACAGAAGTTGACAGAAAAGTGGACAACACTTTCAAAAGGCTCTGTTGGAAAGGTGTTGTGCATGTGCTCAGTTGCTCAGTCATGTCCCAACTCTTTGAGACCCCATGGACTGTAGCCCTCCAGGCTCCTTTGTCCTTAAGGATTCTCCAGGCAAGAATACTGCCATAGGTAGCCTATCCCTTCTCCAGGGGATCTTCCCGACCCAGGAATCGAACTGGAGTCTCATGCATTGCAGGCGGATTCTTTACCAGCTGAGCTACCCGTAAAGGTGCTGGAGTTAGCCAAATGATTGAAGGCAAAGTTTGTGTGTTTGAGATGAAAGGTATCACAGTGTCCTTTTATTCCAATGAAAGACGGTAAAGATTAACAATGCAAGAAATAAATGCAGCGGCAAAGCCCTTGAGGTCAGCAGGAGCTGGGATCCAAGGCATAAGTGGAAGAAGTGACCTTAGATGCTTGGGGCTGGTGCGCTGGGATGACCCAGAGAGATGATATGGGGAAGGTGGTGGGAGGGGGATTCAGGATTGGGAACTCATGTACACCCATGCGGATTCATGTCAATGTATGGCAAAACCAATACAATATTGTAAAGTAAAAAAATAAATAAAAAATAAAAAGCACACACACACACACACACACACACACAAAGAATTCAGTAGAAGGAAAATGACAAAGAAGGCTGGAGGCAGGAAGGCTGGCAGAAATGTGAAATGGGGAGGTTAGTTCTTTCAATCTATTTATCTCTAAAAGTCTGAGGAGGTTATCATCTGAGAGGTAATGTGGGAAGGCTGGGTATTTGATGTCAGATAAGTAGCACTGTGAGAAATAGTCACCAAAGAGAGAAAGTGAATTTACTAGGGAATCACAGAGCATCCCAGGTGGTTTAGCGGTAAAAGTATCCACCTGCAATGCAGGAGACACAGGAGACGAGGGTTCGATCCCTGGATGGAAGAAATGGCAACCAGCTCCAGTAGTCTTGCCTGGGAAATCCCACGGCAAGAGGAGTCTGACGGGCTACTGTCCATGTGGTCACAAAAGAGTTGAATACGACTCAGCAACTAAACTACCACCAGGGAATTAAAGGTTTGTTTGGCAGCAACAAGTGCCCACCTGAGAGGTGTCGTCAAAAATCTTAAGTGAGATCAGTCAACATACTTGTGCACTTCTTCCCACCAGGCCTTGCTTCTTGGGTACAGGTTCCAAGAAAGTGGGTCTCGAAGACCGAGGGCTGACAGGTAGGATGGAGGGGACAAGACACACAGGTTGGGATGTTTCCAACAATGTGGTGCAAAATGCCATCACCCATGCTTCATAAGGAAGGATGCAAGGACATGAAAGGAGTCATGGACAATGAGATGGTAGGGTCAAGGGACTGGAAGTCTAGACGAGCTAAGGACTTGCTGGAGAGGAAGAACTGGGGTAAATGAATTCGAATGGAGGAAGATGGTCAACTGAGGCGCTGGTGGATGAGATGATGATTTTGGAGATAGTGCATTATTTTCTCTCCCAGTTAAATAATAGTATCAACCAAATAATACCTTATGATCAAGATGCTGCTGCTTTTGGCTACATTAAAAAAAGCAATTTCTGATTACATCTCTGCGTTGGTCATGGTTTATTTCATCAAGCGAGTTTGAGTATACTTGATTTGAACTTTACAACTGATCCCGCTATAACATGACTGCTCTATGTCACAATATAGGGAAATCTGTACAGCATAAAAAGGAAATCTATAAAATTGATTTGACATTAGCGTTGAGTGGCAATCTGGTTTAAATTTTCAAGTAGATTTATGTTATCAATATTAAAATAAGAAAATGCTCATTCTATAATTTAGTGGAAATTTTCCAATGGGTTCTATTATCACCAACAACTTTGATGAGTAATAGGAATTCTCTGGGAGTATATACAAAAAAAGATTAATTCAAAGGGAAATATTTTGCCATTAAGGGGTTTAGAAATAAACATAAAAAATATTCATGGGACTTCTTGTGTGGTTCAGATTCCTTGCTTCCACTCTAGGAAGCAAGGATTCGATCCATGGATTCGATCCCTGAACTAGGACCCCATATGCACGATAGTGCAGCCAAAAAACCCAAAACATATTCATTATAAAATTTTTATTCCATTGCATTGTCATTTAAGATTATAAGAATGTGAGCAAATATCACCCAGTGTCAGAAGATCTGCATTGTTTAGTGACAAATCAATATTTTCATAGACATTTTCAATTTATTTTAAAAAGGTCATGTCATTTATGTAATAATTAAGATAAGCTTTATCTCTCTATGGCTCAGATGGTAAAGCGTCTGTCTACAATGTGGGAGACCTGTGTTTGATCCCTGGGTCAGGAAGATCCCCTGGAGAAGAAAAGGGCAATCCACTCCAGTACTGTTGCTTGGAAAATCCCATGGACAGAGGAGCTTGGTAGGCTACAGTCCATGGGGTCGCAAAGAGTCAGACACAACTGAGCGACTTCACTTTCCTTTTTCCTTTATCTCTCTATATAGTAAACTTCCATTTACTTATACAATTCCATTTTCTCCAGCGGGAAGCTGTGCTGGGTCCAGCCCTACTTGCTTCATTGATACGGCAACATCAAACAAATAGTCATAACACTCACACCTGTTTAAAAAAATAAAAAGCAAAAAGCATTAAAAGTGTTTAGTCAGAATTCTCCACTTCTAATAATCACATTTTTCCTCTGCATCAAATGGACCCTGTTTCTAGTAATGTTCCCCCCCTCAATTCTATGCAAAGGGTTTCTTATTTTGTCTCTAACATTATTAAGAAAAGGAATCACACCGTATCATGCCACCATACCATATACTTCTCAGGAAATAAAAGAGTTTAAAATATACTACTTACCTAAATTTAAATTTTTTATTATGTGCCATTTTTGTAAATAAATGTAGCAAATCATCCTAGCCCTCAACTGAGAGAACAAGAGCTGTTGCTCCTTCTTTATATCAAAGAGCACAGTAACTTGCCAAACAACAGCTGACCTGAAAATTATTTCTTAACCAAAGAATATATAATACAAATAAAATGTCTAGAAATAATAATGATAAACTATGAAATTGGCTTAAATGCAGATTAAACCAGTTTGACCAGTGACACACCAAAAAAAATCATACTTCTTTTAAAGTGTGGTGACTGGCCCTGATGATCTTTGGTTTACACTTACATGGTTTTAGCCTTCTCCCACGTCTCTCCCCAGACGTAGACTCCATGCCGTCTGACTAGCACTGCGCAGGAGTCTGGGTAATCATTCATCGCCCGAGCCATGCGCTCTTTGAGGTCTTTCTCCTCAGGTGTGTTCTCAATAATAGGTACTACTAACATATCATCATATCTGTAAGACAAAACATGCTCCTTTTCAAAACAAAAGTATTCATATATAAAACTAATCACTTTTTCAAATAATAAGCTAGACATTCTCTTTATATCCAAGAAGCCACTCCAAATTATGAACAAGATGTTGCATGTCAGGCTGTGTATCCTGCATGAACAACTATATCAAAAGACGCCTTAGGAATCTGGCAGGCATTGTTCTAATCCTAAGTAGAAGTGGCAGAAATCTGTACAGGACACCGAAACCTAACAAAGAAATAATCAAGATCACACAAGTATTTCCATGAAGCATAGAGAATCACAGTGTTTTGAACATAGGAAGGATTAGCAACTGAACTACTTAAAGCAGGAATTTCCCAACAGTACGAAATCATTTTATTCTCTCTCTGCAGGACCCGAAAGTGTCTTGGATAGGCAAATAAATACATGTGTGGTTTATGGTCCTGGGATAGCAAAAACCTTTTGAGTGAACCATTAAGGGTAGGATAACATTTTTAGAACGTTCTCAAATCTGTGATGTTAGAACTTATTTTTACCTTATTTTTAGTAAGTACACGTGATGAAATAAAAATATGCATTTTTCATTTTTTGTCTCTGTAATAATACTCAAGCAAATAATCTGTCACCGGTAAACCACTATTTCTGAGGTCCTTTACAACCAATCAAAACTCAGACATATTTTCCTTGTAACATGAACTTCTCTTGCCTTGTTAATGTATCATCTGCTTTTTCACCTCCTCTGTAATGGCTACAGTTAACCAAAATAAGTTCTATCAATAAACTATCAGAAATTACTACTTTAGGGAAGGTACAGAATAAATAGCAATCATGTGATAAAGAACTTGGCCAATCATTACCATTAACAGAATGAGGTTGCCCATTATTTCAGTTAGGTAAAACAGAGGTAATTATAAAATATCCTTAAACACGGAAGGAAAAGTCCCAAGTCTTTCCTAGTATTGGCCATGAAAATCACAAAATTATATTTTCTTCTACCATACACCAAACAGTCAGAAATAGCTCCAGGTGCAAAATAATTCCACAGTAAAAGAAGACCTGAAAGCTAATCCAGTCCGATCTACTCCTGTTACAGAAGCAGAGCCAGGGGTCGTCGTCCAGCTAAACAGCGTTCTTTTCACCCTTCCATAGGCATTTGCCTTCAAGAAGGAGGACAGTTATACTTAACATGGTTACCTCCCCAGTAAGAATTAGGCATTTGAAAGTTATCATTATTTTTAAGATGCACTTAAAATTTTTAAAAAGTAGAGTAGAAAATGTAAAAACTCCATCCTTTTTCCTACTTCATCCAGCTTTTTTGGCCACTTCTTTTGACTGGATACTTAGGATTCTACCCAAAACCTGCTTAAGAACCACTGCCCAGGAGCTGTGATAATGACCCTGTTACTGATTTCCCAGCCAAGCTCAAACAGAATTGCAAAAACATCTCAAAAAACTTTGTACTCTTTAAGTTATGAAACATTCAACATAACAAATGGCATCTTTGCATTCATGTCATTCTTTTTTCCACAAATTCCAAAGACTGCTGGGCTTTGCTCCTATACCCACCGTTTCACATGTTCTTCTGACCTATTTTTATTTCTTCACTGAAGCAATCAAATGCCGATGAAATTGGTAACACACAAATGCCTCTCCTTCAAGACCCAGACATGGAAAAGGTAGTATGCGGCTATGCTTTAGTAAGTACCCTTTCATAATTTAAATATTTAACTTCTGTAAGTAGGTGTTTCCCAGTGCTGAGGAATGCTTTAGGCACACAACAAATATTAACTAAAATCAAGTCAAATGAACTTCTCAGCACACTAGTTTAGACACGTACTGTCTATTACGTGCAGTAACAGTAACATACTGGCATAAGAACACTTAAATGAAACTGGCACCCTTTTCTTCTCAACAAGCCAAAGTGGATTCCGCCCCTTTAGGAAATTAAGAAAGGTGAAGGTTCAGCAACAAGAATGCCCAAACATTTAGATGAAATGCTGAGCCTGTCCCTGAGTCCCAGGAACATATTTCTTCGTGTCACTACATTCTAGATTGATGAATAATGGCCACATTTTTGTGGGTTGGTAGATTTAGCTCATTTTGTCTAAAGGGCCTCTGTTCTATATTATCTATGTCCCTTTCCACACTGAAAATTATAAGCATATAGAGATCTAAATTAAAATAATTATAAAAATTTTTTTAATGAAAATTTTACAGTAATCCTATATGAAATCCAAACGAAGCATAAACTTTAGTCAGAGCTGAAACTTCCTGATGACAAAGTGAAGGTGAGGAGCGCTTCTTCTCGGGTTGTTTCAACAGAGGAACACAGTCTTTCCATCTCTACAGAAATCTCAGCCCAGTCCTTTTCTTTTTACTCCAACAAACATTTCGTTATTCATGTTGGCAATAATTTACCAAGTCTGGGTTGGGAATGGGGAGAAGGGAGGCACCTAATTTGTGTCACTAAGAATATCTGGAAGTATAATATTAAGTAGGGCAATAACATCGCATTAAATACATAAAAATATCAGGATCCCGTTTATCACAAGAAGGAGAAATACTGTTCAAATTATTTAAGCACAAAAAAAAAAGAGGGGGGCAGAAATACCTGTAATACCCTCCTGAAGTACATTTCTTTATTCCTTTGATCATCTCTTGATGTGTAATTTTAAACTCCTTTCCTGGGAAAACAAGGGTGGCCATGACAGCAGCTTTAGAATGGGTATGGATCACAGCGCCTGCTTCTGGGGTGGGGGTGGGGGGGGAGAACATAGTCACATGCTCAGTGAAAAGTAAACTACCCTTTTTTAAGAGTTTATATATATATATATATACACACACACATATACTTATATATGGTTATGGACTTGTTTTTTTTTGGCATCGAATAATAAGTTGGCAGTGGACAGGAGAGGAGCAAGGGAGGTAGGAAAGAGAAGAGTCAGAAAGAAAAAAGAAGAAACATTAAACTTTATCCAGCAAGTGGACAATGCACTCAATACTTCATACATGCTCAAAAACATTTTTTAGATGGTCTGTGCTGCTGCTAAGTCGCTTCAGTTGTGTACGACTCTGTGCGACCCCATAGACAGCAGCCCACCAGGCTCCCCCATCCCTGGGATTCTCCAGATAAGAACACTGGAGTGGGTTGCCATTTCCTTCTTTAATGGATGAAAGTGAAAAGTGAAAGTGAAGTCGCTCAGTCACGTCCAATTCTTAGCTACCCCATGGACTGCAGCCCACCAGGATCCTCCCTCCATGGGATTTTCCAGGCAAGAGTACTGGAGTGGGGTGCCACTGCCTTCTCCGTTTAGATGGTCTAAAGTACAGCTATTATTATAATAACTGAGATCATTATCACAATACTGTGACCACTCAATTAGGGATTCCTACGTCTCCTTTAAAGATGTTTTCTCTTTGTATCATCACAACAACCATCTCTCCCATTTAACAGTCAAGGCTCAGAGATTGTTAAATAACTTATCCACATTATTTAACTACTTTAGACAGTAGTTGAAAACTTGGGATTTGAACCCAGGTCAGTCTAAGACTCTTGATCAAGATAGGCTTTATAGTGTAGGCCACATCTTGGTGACATAAGGGATGATTGGGATTTTAAGATATAGATGCAATGGGTTTACCTAAAAAAGAATTTGTACACTATAAAACTCAGTAATGGCTATTTTTTCAACTGGAAGTTTATTTAGCTTTTTTGCTAAAAAGATTCTTCATGCTGGAGAATCTGCTGTTGAAGTTTCATCCTGTCAATAGTAGCTGGTAATGTCTAGGAACAGAACACAGCATGATTATTCACTGTATACTGATTTCATTCAGGGGCTATACTAAAGCATGATCTTTATGACTTCATTGCAATGGCTAAGTCAGTACTTCAGTTACACTTTCTTATTTTTACATTGTCCTTTAGGTTCAACCTTTCTAGGTTAGTTTTCTACCACAATTTCTGGGAATTACTAATAAAATGAGTCATACTTTTGTCATACCGTAAATTTTTCAAAAAAGAGAGGACCACTCCCACTGAAGTGAAGAAAAGACCATGATTTTCCCTCCTTTGTAGTTTGATTAATTTCTACTACAAGTTTGCAGAGGTATAACTCTCAACTAAGAGTAGGAATTGGATTGTATATATAATAGTTAGTTGGTTAATCTGACAATCTGGTGGAGTCATACTCATCTCACTAGCTGTTTATTTTGGGAAAACCGTCCCACAGCCTCTGTCCTCTCATGTATAAAATGAAGTAGTAATGGACTTTCCACAGAGACTGATGTGAGGACTAACTCAGTGAACACGTTTAGAATTCTTGCATATAGCAGGTATTTAAGAAATTTGAATTACAACAATAATTGCCATTATTTAGGGGAGAGTTTTATTGTTTAGTCACTGTCATGTCTGACTCTTTTACAGTCCCATGGAGTATAGCCTGCCAGGACTATAGTCCCAGGGATTTTCCAGGGAAGAATACTGGAGTGGGTTGCCATTTCCCTCTCCAGGGGATCTTCCCTACCCACGGACTGAACTTGTATCTCCTGCATAAGCAGGAGGATTCTTTATCACTGAGCCAAACAGGAGAGCCCATTTAGTGGAGCCTACCCTGCAAATACTCGTTATGTTGAGCACATTTTCCACCGACCTCTCATTGTGTAAGCATTCATGAAAAGAGGAGTACACTGGCTTTTCTTAAGATTCTTAGATGGTGGAGGTCCACTTATGTCCTTTTCATTGATGTCACAAACAAACATGTCTTCAGGCTATTTAGAGAAGGAAAAAGGAAAGAAAAGGTTCATAAATATCAATGAGAAATGTCTTCTTTCTTGTTTGTCTATAGTGTATATACACAGTGTTAATATATGTGTGCTGTTGCTGCTGCTAAGTCGCTTCAGTCATGTCCAACTCTGTGCGACCCCATAGACAGCAGCCCACCAGGCTCCCCGATCTCTGGGATTCTCCAGGCAAGAACACTGGAGTGGGTTGCCATTTCCTTCTCCAATGCATGAAAGTGAAAAGTGAAAGTGAAGTTGCCCAGTCGTGTCCGACTCTTTGCGACCCCATGGACTGCAGCCCACCAGGCTCCTCCGTCCATGGGATTTTCCAGGCAAGAGTACTGGAGTGGGGTGCCATTGCTTTCTCCATAATATATGTGTAACTCATTTAAAATATTTATATAGTTTCTCACTAAAAAATATATAACTATTTTGAGAAATAAAAAAATGTTTTCTACTAACCAAAATAATCTCAAAAGAGTTTAAAAAAATCCACCTTTAGAATCTGAAGAAAAAAATTGATAGGAAAATTTAATATGCAAGTACAAGGCAATTTCATTAATTTCTCAGTTTTGCCATGTAATTTCACAACTATATTTCAGAGAGACTATATAATTACTATTTTAGGATGGGTATTATAATTTTTTCATATTTCATAATATAAGAGGAAAAATAGAGAATAAAATTTTTTTACTCCTTGAGAATCTTACCTGGTACTCAGAAATGCTAATCTCGATGAGGCACATTATTTTTTAAGTTCTAAGGAATTATGTAGATCCACAGGTTTTTCCTAGTAACACATGCATATTTCTGACTTGGAACTTTCATTTGCCAGGGTTTATTATAAACTACCATATAAATTCTTTATTAATGAAGCATTATGCCTTAGAGAGAATTAAGTATTATGTACTTGTTTTAACTCTATTCTGGGTATTATTCTAGCATTAATACAGAAGGGGTCCTGTCAAAATTTTGAAACAAAGTTTTATAACTTTGGAAGAGCTTTGCCATTATTAAATATGAGTCAGTTTGGTCCATTTGGTCCAATCTGATTAATCTATTAGCCTGATAAAGATGGTGTTATAATGCTGCAGTTATAATCATCTTTTATTATGATTTAAGACTGCACTATTCACTTTTGCCCTGTAGAGGCGGAAAGAAAGTTTAGAACACCTGGTGACATGCAGGATCATTACCACCTTAAAAAAATTTAGTAGTTACTTAACAAATGTTTGTTGATTAGTTATTTAAATTATCACAATATAATTTCCTTCAAAACTAACATTTCTTTTAATATTAATTCCATTTCACAAAACAATAATCAGGTAGAGAAGAGCAGACATTTAGGTTTAAAAAGGATCCCTTTACCATACCTGAATCCGTTCCTTTTGCACTCCTGAAGGAGCAATGTAGATTTCATTGCTGGTGATACAAAATATAGAAATTGGTATTTATTTAACTCTATTGTTCTGCTTTTGCAAAAAAGAAAAGTGTATCCTTGCAGTCCAATCGTTAATCATCTTTATAAATCAAGTCATACAAATAGCAGCTTTATTCAATTAATGGAATAGGTTATATAGAAAGAACAGCAAGCTACTTTAATGTCTTTATAATGCTGGTGACACAGTAAAATGTTGATAGTTGCTTCTGTCTTCTACATTCTCATATAAAGTTATTTCTTTTTATGGTGCAAAATTAATGGTAACCAGGCTTTCATCTAGTTAGGATAAATACAAATCTGAAAACACAAGTCTTTAGCATCTTTAAGCGTCAATAAGCAGAGTTGATCTTGCTAGACATGGAACACAGTAATTCTAAAATCCAATCAGAGGAAAATATGCTCACTCAAAGTCTTGTAAGCAATCGGGTTTCATTCTGTTGTTTGAAATGCTCTTATTACAAAACATGAAGTTCAGAGACCTCTGCTGGATGGCTGGTTAAATTACAGCTTTAACCCTGGGCTACTTTTTGGGGTGGAAAACACTTCTATCTTGTGAAAATACATGGTAATAAAGCTAAAACAATTGCAGAAAGTTAAAAATGTAAAAGGCATGGTTACATCTGGAGATCTCTGTTATACAGCACTTGTGCTAAGAAAGGATGCTACAGCATTACCACAAGGTGCTTTCAAATTTGATTTGGAAATTAATTTCAAAATCTTCTCTAAATTCTCTCCACCCTCAAGAAAGATCCTCTGGCTCATGTTATCAGTTTCAGTTGCTGCCAGAGGGTGTTAAAGAGCTGCCACATAATGCAAATGAAGGAAATATCAGCACCTGCATGCTCCAGCTTCTGCCACTGAGGCATGGACTAGTAGAGACACTAAATCAATATTAACTGTTTCTGAAGGAGACTCCCAGGGCTTCCTAGGTGACGCTAGTGGTGAAGAACCCGCCTGACAATGCAGGAGATGTATGAGACATGGGTTCAACCCCTGGGTAGGGAAGATGCCCTTGAGGAGGGCATGGCAACCCACTCCAGTATTCTTACCTACAGAATCGCATGGACAGAGGAGCCTGGCGGGCTATAGCCCACAGGGTTGCAAAGGATCAGACAGGACTGAAGCAACTTAGCATGAACACACACAAGAGACTCACAGACTTAGAGACGCACTTATGGTTGCTGGGGGTAAGGACGGGGGAAAGGATAGCTAGGGAGTTTGGACATGTACACACTACTGTATTTGAAATGGATAACTGACAAGAACCTACTGTATAGCACATGGATCTCTGCTCAGTGCTATGTGGCAGCCTGGAGGGGAGGGGAGTTTGAAGGAGAATGTATATGTATGGATGAGTCTATCTGCTGTCCACCTGAAACTGTTACAACATTGTCAATTGGCTACACTTCAATATAAAATAAAGAGTTAAAAAAAATATCAACTGTTTCCCACAGAAAAGAGGATGACTGGGTATATTGCATCAGGCTGCCAAAGTAGGGGTTACAAATAAACCTATAGACTTAGAACTGACAAAATGTAAGGAAGTTGCTTTAAGGTTTACTCATAAATTAAGGTCTAGAAAATAAATGCTGGATATGAAAGTGAAAGTGTTAGTCCATCAGTCATGTCCGACTCTTTGTGATCCCACGAAACCGTAGCCCACCAGGCTCCTCTGTCCATGTAATTCTCCAGACAAGAATACTGGAGTGGGGAGCCATTCCCTTCTCCAGGGGAATCTTCTCAACCCAGGGATCAAATCCAGGTCTTTAGCACTGCAGGCTAACTCTTTACTATCTGAGTCACCAGGGAAGCCCAAAATGCCTGATAAAGGGAGTGAAATCCAAAGCACAGTAAGCTTTGTTCAAGCATTCATTTTCACAAAGTAGTTACTGCTTTAGAACTTTGTTGCCTAAGAAAATCATAGAGCGGCATTCCTCTGGAACCAGGGGCAATGCATAGGGATCATATTGTCAAAAAGGACCCCTTATAAATACCAGAGATCCAAATCGTTTGTCCTCATGTAACATGAAGAACATGAAAGAGACTCTGGAATCATGTGTAGTACATAGTCCAATCACCTCTGCTGGTAAGTGGATTTGTAGGTCTTCTCACGCGGGAAGATATTTATGCAGCCCCAGGAAAAGACCCAGATAAAGTTCACAACAGTCTGCTGTAAATAAGCCCTCAGTAGTGAAAGCATGGAATCCTAACCACTGGACCGCCAGGGAATTCCCTGGTATGCTAAATCTGTTTTTAGTACTACTTTTATAAAATAGAAATCAGTTTAGATTTTGGTCAATTTTGATTAAACGGTTAGCTAAGTAGATTTTAGAAAAAAATATATTTATACCTACAAGGAAGGAGATAAAAATACAGAGATGATGAGCTTTTATTTTGGGAAGGACAAATGCTAAAGACTAAAAGTAAAGTATTTCTTGGGACTGTAAGCACAAACAGAAAGCATGTTGAGTTTCAAGGTATTACATTTGGGAATTTATTTTCTCCACACTCCCTGCTCTTTCACTCTGTGGTGAGCAGGGGAACAAACTGCAAGAGTTCATAATACATGTACATGTACTGCTTCTACTCTTATTTACTTAAAAAATCCTTTAAATCTTACTATGCTTCAATTATCTTTTCTACAATATGGATTTATTAATTTTAATTTTAGTAGCATACAACAGGATTTAGTCTTTCTGACACATAAAAACATTATGCTGTGAAAATAGGAAATGTTAAATGTGAAAGGTAGCAGCCCAACCTAAACACAATGGCTGCTAAGTATCCTGGAACAGCCATGACTATTGTTGTTTTCTTGCTCCTCCATTTCTTCCTTCTGATTTAACACTCATCTGTGTCTCAAGCTGTCTTTTCTTGTTTTGCACCACACATCAGGAGCATATAAACTGGACTGATAGCAGCCAAACCTTGGAAATGTAAATAATTTCATTTTCTCCAAAGGCTTACTGCCACATTTACTATGGAAACATAATCTATTGGGTTTGTGCTTCATGCCAAATATATCTGCTCTGAAGCATCAGAAAAAGACTTTCATTAACATGAGAATATATTAATATCATTGATAAAATCATTGATATGGGTCTACAAAGTCATTTAAATATTAGGAAAAAAAATTCAACGTTTTACTGCAAATTACCCATTTTACTCTACGAAGCACAAATTTAGTAAGATCCCAAATGCAGTGACATACAATCGTGGCTGTTTTCACCTGTGACCTCCAGGCGGCGCTCCTCACCAATTAAGAATCTAATAACAGGCATTTTACAAATACAATGCAACGTCCCTACAAATTGACTGTAATGCTACAAAGTCAAATAATTTTAAAATGCGCCCCTCAGGGCTTTAGCATAACCATACACAATTTTAGTGAATGGTTCTACATTTTAATTACAGTCTTTTATATCTTTATGATAAATAAAATTTCTTCTTGAGATCTGCGATGGCCCCTTGCTTACATTTTTAATTTTGCTATTTTTTTTTAAAGAGCCAATTGGAAAAAGTTATTTTAATTCAGTTTGGTAGAAAGCTCTGTTTCTTAACATATGTACGTGTGTGTACATGTTGTGTCCAACTCTTGGTGACCCCATGGACTGTAGCCCACCAAGCTCCTCTATCCATGAAAATTTCCAGGAAAGAATACTGGAGTGGGTTGCTATTTCGTATTAGTGGGGCTCTTCCTGACCCAGGGATCTAACCCATATCTACTGTGTCTCCTGAATTGGCAGGCAGGTTTTTTTTCCACCACTGCACTGCCTATGTGTGTGTGTGCGCGCGCACTTAGTCATGTCCAACTCTTTGTGGCCCCATGGACTGTAGGCTGCCAGGCTCCTCCGTCCATGGAATTTGTGGACTGCAGTCTGCCAGGCTCTTCTGTCTATGGAATCTTCAGGCAAGAAATACTGGAGTGGGTTGCCATTTCCTACTCCAGGAGATCTTCTTGACCCACGGATCGAACCTGAGGCTCATGCATTGGCAAGTGGATTCTTCACCACTGTGCCCACCTGGGAAGCCCTTATTCGTACATGTACAAACTAGTATTTCTGACACTGCAATTAAAAAGCAGGTTACTAAAGGCAAGGTTTAGAATATGATTTATTATAAATAATACAGCTCAAAAACAAAATTACTAGGATTCAACTCCTAAATGAAAAAATGAAACAAGTATAATAACAACAAATGTTGTTATAGGACTTTGTTGTGAACAGGTCAACTTGAAAGTTTTGGCAAAATACTCTGAAAACCTGTGAAATACCGACTGACACATTAGCACCACGTTGATGGTAAGAGGACCCATGTAATGGAGGTACCACGTACTATGTGGAACAGGACCTTTGCAGACCAAGAGCCTCCCTACATACGAACTCTGACAGCTGTTGAGTAAGGCCTCTCCTGCTGTTTCCCACAGTTTAATTATATTTTATGAGTTTCTTGGAAATTTGAAGCAGATGAAGTTTCAGTGGCATCATCTTGTCGTATGCCACAAAGTCCCTTTAGTCCAAAATGTTCTGATTATAGAAACTCCCCTGGTGGTTCAGTGATTAAGAAGCCATGCTTCCAATGCAAGGGGCAAGAGTTCAATTCCTAGTTGGGGAACTAAGATAACTGCCTGTTGCGAGGCCAAAAAAAAAAAAAAAAAAGTTTACTGATTACATTTTACATTCCATTCTTTTCTAAACAACACAGCCTCATTGGAGGTGTTACTCTGTATATTCAATATCACATAAATATTGCAGTAGTCCAATTTTGTTAAAGAAAGTGAATTAGGATAAAGAAATAAATCAAGTTACTCAATTTAATATTCAGCCTCCAGACAATTAATATTCCTAAAACATTTCAGGAGGAAAAATATTAATCCTGTTCCAGAAACAATTAAGGGAATGAGATTCTACAACCTTTATTTTCATTGTAAGTAGGTTAATTATTTTTTCATCCTCTTAAAGGAATGACACTGAATAAATCTAATGAACAATTAAATACTATTTATTCCTTCTACTTCAAGTCAAATACCTTGTTTTGTCCTATGAGTAACATGGACCCACAGGTATTAAGTCCATTAATAACGATACATATAGTTAGAAAGGCATATTGCCTTTTTTTACTCAAAATGTAATTTTTAGGATTTTTGGATGGTGAACAATCTGTATCTAAGTGACTCTGAAATATGTATCTGAACCTTTGTAACAAATCCTGTCTATCCAGAAGGGATCCTTTATAGTTCCAGACACGAACATATCCAGCAGCATGTTAGTTAACTTTGGTACTCCAAAGACTGGGACCAAATTATTTGGATTACAAATTGTGGTTCTTAAATCCACAGGTATTTATTATATATGCAACATCTAGAGCACACTTACTCCATTCGGTTATGCAAATACCTATTTCTCTATTTAGAAACTACCTACCTTGAGTACCATGAGAAACTGATCATCAGCTGTTCTTTGACATAATACATGTTAGGCTCTTGGTGGTCTACTTATACGGAGAATCAGCCAGAAACTTACCCATGCTTCAAGCTAATTCCTCCTCCAGTTCCAGTGACCCAGCCCAAATGGTAGAACTGGTTGCAAAGCTCCGGGATCAGGTATCTTGGATGTTCCTTGTCCTTAAAAAGAAGATAATGATTTCTAAACAGACATTATTTTATCAAGTAACTATTATAGTAAGTTACTTGATATCTTACTATAATATATATAAAATATACTGACATACTTACTATGTTGCTGCTAAGTCACTTCAGTCGTGTCCGACTCTGTGCAACCCCATAGATGGCAGCCCACCAGGCTCCCCCAGCCCTGGGATTCTCCAAGCAAGAATACTGGAGTGGGTTGCCATTTCCTTCTCCAATGCATGAAAGTGAAAAGTCAAAGTGAAGTCACTCAGTCATNAGCAGCAGGAACCAAGAGAGGTATATTTAGTAAAAATGCAGTCATTTAAGTTGCCCAGAATGGTAAGAAAAGTAAAAAACAGAATACATGTTTTAATAAGAATTGATAAGAAAGAAAAGATTTAGTTAGTATTTAGCTTTCCCCTGAATGTCAATAGTATCTTGCTTGTTACTAAGTCTGATTTTTCACTTAGAATAAGGGTTTTGAAAGATCTAAAGATAGGTTGCAATCAACTTCTTATAGTAGAGGTTCCATACAGTTAAGGGGCAACATTTAACAGTATTTTAAATTTTAATTATTTAAATTATTTAATTGGAGGCTAATTATTTTACAATATTGTGGTGGTTTTTGCCATACTGTATGAATCAACCATGGGTGTACATGTGTCCCCCCTCCTAAACTCCCCTCTCACCTCCTTCCCAACCCCACCCATCTGGGTTGTTTTGTATATATTAAAAACTAAGGCCTAAATAGTTTTTGAATCAATATTTCATTTCCCCAATTTTTCAATCTAGTTATTGTTGTGACCCAAGAACGAAAGAGCAGGGTCTTGGAATGCAGGAACAGAAAAACCAGACCCTTATCATCCTTCCCTCCCCTGTGTTTTAACTATTAATGGATTTCAGGTCCTCCTGAGCAGTAAGGTTATATGTATGTCTCCCCTACTACCCCATAGGGAGAAGGTATTTGCCTTACTTTTCACCCCACCCAGTATAAGTACCTCATCCAATCAGCAAATGACCTGCAAGTCCCCTATCCCACTCCTTGTACCCTGGGTATAAAAGTGGACTAAGGACCCTGTTCAACATCGGTTCTCCCTTGAGCTGGCCCACTGTTCTAAGAGCGTCTTCCACTCTAATAAACTTTATTTAGCCCTCATGTTCTCATGTCTGGAAATTCTTTTCCAACCTGAGCCCAGACGATGACGGTTGTTTTAAGGAAATCATCCTCGAATGTCACTGAGGTACCTGCTCACAGCCAGCCATGGCTCTAATCTCCTCCACTTTTTCTTTCAATTTAAGCATAATGGAGGCACGTATTTCTCAAGAGGTTTTCCTGGCGGGGAGACTCTCTTACAATTATAAAATGAACACCTGTCAAAGGCATCTTAGCCCATCACCTAATAAGTGAATCAAAAGATGGTACATCTGTGTGTTCATCAAGAGGTTCTTTAGTTGCTTTTTGCTTTCTGCCATAAGGGTGGTGTCATCTGCATATCTGAGGTTATTGGTATTTCTCCTGGCAATCTTGATTCCAGCTTGTGCTTCATCCAGCCCAGCATTTTGCATGATGTACTCTAAACATAAGTTAAATAAGCAAGGTGACAATATACAGCCTTGATGTACTCCTTTCCCAATTGGAGCCAGTCCACTGTTCCGTGTCTGGTTCTGACTGTTGCTTCTTAACTTGCATACAGATTTCTCAGGAGGCAGGTAAGGCTGTNAAACATAAGTTAAATAAGCAAGGTGACAATATACAGCCTTGATGTACTCCTTTCCCAATTGGAGCCAGTCCACTGTTCCGTGTCTGGTTCTGACTGTTGCTTCTTAACTTGCATACAGATTTCTCAGGAGGCAGGTAAGGCTGTCTGGTATTCCCATCTCTTGAAGAATTTTCCAGTTTGTTGTGACCCACCCAGTCAAATGCTTTGACACAGTCAATAAAGAAGCAGTAGATGCTTTTTTGGAACTCTCTTGCCTTTTCCATGACCCAACAGATGTTGGCAATTTGATCTCGCCTTCCTCTGCCTTTTCTAAACCTAGCTTGAACATCCAGAAGTTATCGGTTCACTTACTGTTCAAGCATCTCATTGAAGAGATTAGCACACTCCTTCTGAAGGCTGGACATTCCCTTGGAGATTTTTGCAAAACTGAAGACCCATTCACTTTACCTCCCCACTGCATCTCCCTCTCCATTCTGCCTTTCAACTTTAGTTCCCCCTTGCTTCTTTCTCTCTAAACTATAAAAGAACCTGGCATCCAGACCCCAATGAGATAGTTATTTTGAGGTACTAGCATGCCATCTTCTCAGGCTGCTGGCTCCCAAACTGAAGTCTCTTCCTTGCCTCAATACCTTGTCTCTCAATTCATTGGCCTATTGTGCAGCAGAGTGACCTTGAACACGGTAACACAAGCAGCCTGGCTTTAACTCTGATATCCACTAGCTGAGTGCCCTATGTAAGTCAGTGACTCTTTCTGGGTATCGAGTTCCTTACATTAATGACCTGGATGAGTGATTCCTAGACTTCTGAATTTCAAGACCAATAGCTTTCGTTGCTGTTGTTCTTTAAATTTTAGGGACTGACATAAGACTGCCAAGTTACAATGTTAGTTATATTTAATCATCATCACATTCTTCAAAAAAGAAAGTGCATGTTTAACATAAAAAGAGTAGGAAGGATAATGTCAGAATAAAAGGTAGTCCTTTAAATTGAATGCAGTTAATTTTGTAGAATTCACTTTCCCATCATCCTAGCTTTTCTTACTTTATAATAGTGAAGTTACTCAGGCATGTCCAACTCTTTGCAACCCCATGGACCCCAGGCTCTTCCATCCATGGGATTTTCTAGGCAAGAGTACTGGAGTGGGTTGCCATTTCCTTCTCCAGGGAATTTCTCGACCCAGGGATCAAACCCAGGTCTCCCACATTGTAGACAGACGCTTTACCATCTGAGCCACCAGGGAAGTCCAATATAAGAGTAGAGTGTAAAGCTCTCATGGACTCATATTTGGCCAGGATGAAGGTTATTTTTCCTTATTTGGCTTCTTTGCCTACTACTTCTCCATTTCCCTCCAGCTTACCCTTCACTCTATTTTTAGTACTAATACACTACTTTGATCACTTAAACTCCCTTCCTCAAATCATTTAAAGCTCAGATACCATGTCCTGGGTCTCTTAATTAAGACCTTCTGCTTTTTTTGCTCCAATTTAGCTTTCAAATTTTTCATTTTTTTTACATAAATCTCTCAGTTCTAGTCCACCTGTGTAGTAATCAACCTCCAGCATGGCCCTTAATGATGATCCCAGTTTCCTGGTTTCCACATCCTGGTGTGGAGTTCCATCCCAAATTGTATGGGGCTGATCTGTGGGAAGACCCCTGAGAAGTGACATTCAGTCACTGCTGATATCAGGTTACCGAAGACGACGGCTTCTGTCTTCTCTGCTCTCCTCTGGATCAGCAGCTGCCATGTTACAGGGTATTACCTCTGCAGCAGGCCATACAAGGAAGAACTGAGGCTTGGGCCAAAAAATGGGAGGAACAGAGGCCTGCCGGTAACTCTATAGGCCTGGAAGCACATCCCAGGTAAAGATGCCTGGCAAGCCCGAATGTGGGGCTGGTACTAACAGCTGCGATACTCGGCCCCCCACTAACTCAGGGCCTGGATGCAGCTGCTACATCCAACGGGCAAGCTTATGGGAAACACCCTTCTATGTGTGCCCAGAAGGGAGACGGAACTGGGCGGCCATCAATAACTGCGGGGGCGCTGACAAGTTTTACTGCGCCACCTGGGGATGCGAGTCAACGGGAATGGTCGATTGGGAGCCCACTATTCGTGGTGACTTGATTACCTTGGGTCGCATTCCAGGGCCCACTGAGTCAACTGGGGGACATGGAAGGGAGTCCCTCATAACTGGGCCTTGTATGAACTTTCTTTGCAATTCGGAGAGGCTTAAATACTCAACTGAAGGAAAAAAGTTCCCCGGTCGGGAAGCTGGACAATCCTGGGGCCTCCGGCTATATTAGTCAGGATATATTGGGTTGCTGTTTACCGTCAGGTTGAAAATAGGACCCATACAGATCGGCCCAAATCAGGGCATAGGGCCCAATTCAGTCTTAGTGCCACGAGAGCCTACCGACGCCCCCATTCGGCCTGCCCACACCCCCTCTCAAGAGCTCACCCAAATGCCTCCCGGGCCCTACATCACTAATCAAACAACTCCCCTCGGATTAGCCTTGAGAGACCTAATATTAAAGATGATCAGGACACGTTATTTGATATGATAATCAACACCTATTGGGTCCTAAATTCCACTCGCCCAGACCTGGCTAGCAGNCATCACTAATCAAACAACTCCCCTCGGATTAGCCTTGAGAGACCTAATATTAAAGATGATCAGGACACGTTATTTGATATGATAATCAACACCTATTGGGTCCTAAATTCCACTCGCCCAGACCTGGCTAGCAGTTGCTGGTTATGTTATGACATCAAACCCCCCTATTATGAGGGCATAGCTGTCCTGGGAAATTACATTCAAACAAGAGACCACAGAGCCTGCCGATGGCAGCAAAAAGGAGATGCCAGATTAACTCTTCAGCAAGTTACCGGACAGGGCTTTTGCATAGGAAATGTTCCCCAAACCTATCAGCACCTCTGCAATTCCACGGACTCTATAAAAACAACCGAGTACCTGGTGCCTCCCCAAGAAAATTGGTGGGCATGTTCCAATGTGGTGGGCACATACTAGTAAAGTAATGCTCAAGGTGCTTAAGGGCTTAGCACCTTGTATTCACAGGCAGGTACTAAATGACTCCAAAGATTTCTGTGTATTGGTGCTATTGGTCCCCCGACTGTTCTATCACTCCAATGATGAACTCCTCCTAAAACCAGAAAAAGCCTCGCCCTGGTCCAAGACAGAGCCAGTCAGCCTTAACCCTCACAGTCCTACTGGGGTTAAGGGGCGGCCAGGGCAGGAACTGGGATATCCTCCTTGATAGTACAGAATCAAGGCTACTATTCTAGCCTAAGAGCAGCCATTGATCTTGATATTGAAAGACCAGAAAGCTCAGTCAGCCACCTCGAAGAGTCACTGAGTTCTCTGGCGGAAGTGGTCCTGCAGAATAAAAGGGGATTGGATTTGGTTTTTCTCCAACAGGGGGGCCCATGTGCCACGTTAGGGGAAGAATGTTGTTTTTATGTGAATCACTCAGGGGTAGTCAGGGAGTCCCTGGCCAAGATAAGAGATGGGCTGAGTCAGAGAAAAAGAGAAAGAGAAAATGTCTCAAAATTGGTTTGAATCCTGGTTCAACTCATTCCCCTGGTTCGCAACTCTCATATCTTCCTTGGTGGGGCCCCTGATTATCTTGTTACTGCTACTCACCTTCAGGCCATGCTTACTAAACAAACTGGTAGCCTTCATTAAAAGCCACATCAACACAGTGCAGCTCATGGTATTCAGATCCCAATATACGGCCTTGCCAACGGTCCCCTTAGTGGGAGACAATATAGAGCTGACCCCAGACCCGTGATTGGGTCTGTCCTGGATCCTAGAGAAGGGGGGAATGAAGAATCTAAGCTACTCCATTTTGTTAACAGAAAAACTCCATTTTGTAAGGTTCCAGGAAAAGAGCCTTTGGAAATCCCCTGACCTCACCCCACCACCCACGAGCCAATCGGACTCCAGACCAGAATCTCCTANACACTGTGATTCATGGGATCGCAAGGAGTCAGACACGACTAAGGGGCTGAACTGAACTAAACTGAATCCAAAACTGGGGCTTCTCCCTATAGCCTCTGCATAGGTAAGGGTGAGAGCCCCAGCTCGAGCTTGGTAATAAAAACTCTCTTGCTTTTAAATTGGATATCAGCTCCCTGGTGGTCATTGGGAGATTTCGCTACTTGGGCATAACAGAAGCTACTGCTGGGAGGGAGCAGGAGTTGGGAAAGACCAGAAAGGAAGGGATGCTGAGCTAAGGTTTAATAACGAATGTGGCAGATTATGCAGGTATGTGAAAAGGAGAAAGAGTGTTTCAGTTAGAGTGAACTCTTAAGTATCAGCAACCAGAATAAGGTTCTGTGGGATGGAGGCAGGTAGGGATGAAGACTGTAAGGGTCTTTCATGCCATGCACTGGGGTTTGGACTTTATGTTGCAGATGGTTGCTAACTGCTGAGTCATTTTAAGTAGAAGATGATTGGATCACATCTTGTTTTTGAAAATTTCTATACGGGTAGTACAGAAGAAAGGCTGAAGCATGACCAAGGAAGCAAAAGACCAGATTAGACCAGAAAGCTGTGTGAAAGTTTCAAAATGAAATTTTAACGTGTGATGGTGGAGACGGATTTAGAAGATAAAGAAGTTAGAAAGGATAGGCTTTGGGTAAGAAAACCTAAAAAAAAAGAGGCTTCAAGGAATTCTAAGTTTTCAGTAGGCTGAGTTGCTAAGTGGATAGTGATAGTTTTAAGTATTCCTTGCCTGTCTACCACACATGAAGCACTTCTGGGAATTCAGCCCTGAACAAAACAGAGTCATTGCATTAATGGAATTTATATTCCAGGGATAGTTTTTAAAAAAACTATGTTGACTATAGAAGAAAAAAAAAAGGCACAACCTCAAAGTTGTTTCAGTTCAGTTCGGCGGCTCAGTCGCGTTTGCGACCTCATGAACCGCAGCTCGCCAGACCTCCCAATCAATCCATCACCAACTGCCAGAGTCTACCCAAACCCATGTCCATTGAGTTGGTAATGCCATCCACCAACCATCTCATCTGTCGTCCCCTTCTCCTCCTGCCCTCAATCCTTCCCAGCTTAGCATAAAGTTAATTGGGGGCAAAATGAGGACTATAGGCAGGGAGAAAGCCTCTCAGTTCTAAGGAACTGATCCAAAGTGGTGAGAAGGGAGGTCACTAGATAGATTACTTTAGTGAAGGGGAGTTACATGGAATCAAGCTCACATTTTGGCCAAGGGTTGATGTTAATCACCAGAAGGTTGACGCTAGTCACGCGGAACAGGTGTCTCAATTATTTTAGTGCTTTTCTAAATAGGAGAAAATTACAAGAAATTAATACTTATAAAATGTTCTCTTGAAAACAGCTGACAGCCTGCTCTGCCAGGCTTTCCTACAGTATCTCATTCCTTATCTCCTCTCTCTACTCCTTGTGGTGTGTTGAAAGTCAGTAACTCCAGCAGGTACTGATCTAATCTTTGTAGAAGCAGACAGTGGGCGAGTTTTTAAACGGCAGTGAAATGAGGAATAAACAAACTGTAGTACGTGGGAAGAAGAAAACAAATAAGAGACTTTGCTAATCTGTATTATGTTACTTATTCACACAAGAATAGTGGTTGCCAAGAATTTCCCAATAAAACCTGCTAGGCTGTGACCCACGTTACTACTTGTTAATTGGGACCTTCAGCCCCAAGAGATAACAGGAGAAATAAAGGAGCGAGTTTCGGGGAGGAGGGGGCTTTCCCTCTCTGCCTCTTAATTAAGCAAGGCTTCTCACGTTGCAATTGTTTATTCCTCTAGATTTCCTCCATACCCAAGGCCAAGCCCTTAATCATCACCCTGAGCACGTGGGTGTTCCAGAATAAAAGGTATGCGCAGCCCGAGGGTGGATTTTCCTCTTCTGCTTAAGGCAAAACTCTTTTTAAGATCATTCCATAATCAATCTAAACCGAGGTAGTCAAAGAGCAACTGCGCAGAGTAAAAGTGCCGGCTACAGTCCGAAGACCTGGCTCCGCGGACGTTTTCCCACTGCCTACTGGGCGGCAAACGAAGGGCGCAGGAAAAGAGCTGCAGAGCAGTCCTAGCTCCAGCTCCACTCCAGAGCTTCGAGTTTCCCCGAAGGTCTGTCTGTATGTTAAACGGTTTTGAAAAACACGTTAAAGACGCCCAATGCTCCCCCTCAGTTATTTTTCCCTTTTCAACGTTTGGTGCCCAGCCCTCGCCGCCGAAAAATCCCAGCGCTGGAAGCAGAGCTCGCCGAGTAGGCCGGGGCCTCAGGTCCACACGCGGGGAGCAAGCGGCGGCGCACGGTGGTCGCGTCCGGCCCGGCGCAGAGCCCCACCCAGCCGCGCCTCGCTTCCGCCGCCGCCTCGCCCGCTGGGAATAGCGGGCACCGGCGGCCCCGCCCCTACCTGCGCGCGGCACTGCCGTGAGCAACAGTCTCCCTCTGGAGCGTGAGAGCCAGACATGGCCGGGACTAGCCGTACTAGGAGCAACCTTCGCACAGCACAAGTGCTCCTGGCGCTTCGCCTGGGCCAACGCAACGAGGCCCGAACTAAAATCAGGCGGCTCTGAGGGCAGCCTGTGGGCGGGGCGGACAAGATGAAAGGCGGGTCTGAGAGGGCCTCTCAGACCCAACCGCGCAGCCGCCTGGCTGGGAGGCGGGGCCAACCAGGTTGGAGGCGGGACTAGAACTCGACTCAGAGGCGCGCTGGCTTCTGGGGGGGGCGTGTCCCCGAGTGGGAGGCGGGGCATGGGCGGGCCTTGATGACTGGGCGATCAGGCTGTGCGGAGGGCAGCCCAGGAGAAGGCCGGGAAGATGGCGGCCTCCTGGAGGCTAGGCTGTGACCCGCGGCTGCTCCGTTGCCTTCTGGACTTTGGCAGTCGCAGAAGCCCAGAGCTGGTTAAGGGGGCTGCTAGGTGGTCTGTCGGCCGTGGAGCTAGTTGGAGATGGTTTCACAGCACGCAGTGGCTGCGGGGTGAGTGGCCGGGGCTTGCTCAGCTTCTCTGTACCTGAGCAATGGGCCTGGGGCAGGGGCTTTTTGATCGAAGGCCTGCATCTGGGTGTGGAGGCGCCCGGAGCTCACCGTTCCCTAATCCTTTTTTCTGGGAGAGGGTCTGCTGGCGTGGTCTAGTGCATGCCGCTAAGGGCTTTTTTGGAAGCTAGGAGAACTTGACTTCATCCCTGGCCGCCTGGCTTCTTCGTGACCTTGCCTTGGAATTTGGGTTCTGAGGCCTGTCTCAGCCACCTTCCCAGTCATATTTCAGGTGTCTTTAGAGTTGGCTTATTGCCCAAGTTTGCTTACATTCAGACGTCATCGTTAGCTTTTTATTCATTTTCCTGACCCGTCTCAGTTAAGAGACCTTCGAGGCCCCTGGGATTTCTCCACGCCAGGACTGATGAAGGACCCCCATTTGTAAATGTCTGCACACCATCAGACAGGTCCGGAAGAATGTTTTAAGGAAAACATGAGCTTGAAAGAGTGAAAATTTAGGAGAGGAATCTTAAGAAGATGTCGACTTAAAGACACAACCTAAGAGTTGTGAGTTTAAGTTTTATTCGAGGTCTTACTGAGTTTTATAGCTCGGGAGACAGCCACTCAGCTCTGAGGAACTACTCTGCAGAGGTGGGGGTGGGAGGGGGTGGGTAAGCCAGATTGCATATGAATTTTTTTGGCTAGGAAATGCATGCAGTCAAGCGTATAGCTTAGCAAAGATTACTGCCGATCATAACATATGTCATGTTAATGATTTTAGTATTTATTATCTTAGTGTTTTTCTATGGATGGGGAGATGTAAGAATCTAGGGTTATTTAAATTCTTCCTGAGATGTGCTTTGAACCATCCTAGAGCCTGTTTATCCAAAGCAGAGTGCTTCATCTTGAATTCCTCTCAGGTCTCACCGTTGCTGGGCAACTGCAGTGAGTTGTGAATTAACCCCTGTGGAACTGGGCAGTCGTTGAAATTCCCTAAATTTATTATAGAAAGTTGTCATTAAACAAAACACAGTTCTCTCAGTATTTAATAGTTTGCAATGTAGTGTGCCAGGCATTATTTTTCTTGACAAAAGGGGCGAGTGCATACTGAGCCTGATGTATAGTTATTACCTGCCAATCATTCAGTCCCTCCATACCATGAATTGTAATATAAAAAGTTTGGCGTAGGCTTTTGCCTACATATTCTGAGCTACTTGAGGCCCAGAAAAAATAAATGTTACATGAAGTTAATGGCATGGTGAGTGCACTGAGACTTTAAGATTTAAAGGAACAATTAAACTTCTTCAGCTTAATGTTTCATAAAATCCCTCTTGTAGCAGTGACTTTTTAAAACTGTTTTAGCATTCCCTGTCCTCTCTTCCCCCAGTTTGTTAAATAATGAACTTTCCTACAGCTGCCAGAGATTCTGTCTGGGGTGGAACTCAGCAATCTACATTTTACAAACAACCTTTGGTGAATTTTCGTGTACAGAAAACATCAACGTTTGATGTTTGATGGGCTACACTTTGAGATTTGCTCTCTTAGAAAATCTTGGAACGTTAAAAGCTCACTGTTAGGAATAACTGAGAAAGAATGTTCTTATTAAACAGATCCTTTTGAGACTCTTTGAACATTTTAAACTCCCTACTGAGAAAGGGGGCAAGTGTCTCATACTCAAAAATGTGCATGCCGTTTCAGGGATTTTGCTTAGACCCAACTTGACAGTCCTTATCTGAGGCATCACGACATTTTACCTACCCACCAACACACTGCGAACAACGTGTCTATCTGCTTGAACTTCATCTGTAAAGAATCCTAGGAAAGCTGTGTTAGCTTCCTGGTGCCTCCCTCTTTGATGTATACAGGGCCCGCCTCAGTGATCTAGGATTCCTTCCCTATTTCAAGATCAGCTGTTGAGTGGTGGTCCTCAGGTGTTTACTTGGGGAGCCAGTGGTTAAAGGACTTCCCCCATGGCTCAGAGGTAAAGAATCCATTTGCAGTGCGGGAGCTACGAAAGACAGATTCGATCCCTGGGTCGGGAAGATCCTCTGGAGGAGATCATGGCAACCCATTCTAGTATCCTTGCCTGGAGAATCCCATGGATAGAGGAGCCTAGTGGGCTTACAGTCCATAGGGTCACAAAGAGTTGGACACGACTGAAGCGACTTAGCATCTACACACACACACTCATCAGTGGTTTAGACTACGCTTCCACTGCACGGGGTGTGGGTTCGATCCCTGGTCAGGGAACTAAGATCCCACATGCTGTGCTGTGTGGCCAAAAAATAAATGAATAAAAAAAAATGCCAAAGTTATTTAAATTTTTTTGAAAAAAGGTCAGCTGTTTAGCAATTTTGATCTCTTTTTCAACCTTAATTCCCACTTGCCATGTAACAACATATTCACAGGCTCTGGGGTTAGGACATCTTGGGGGTGGTGGGGCATAGGCGTTTGTCTACACGAAAGCTGATTACTGTATGTTATTGGATAGCTGTAGGTTATTTGGAAATCTTAGATTTTTTTCCTAATGCTAAGTCAAAATTTGTCTCCTGACTTTTCACATACAGGTTTTTGTTTTGCCATGATAAATATACATGACCATCCTTGAACTATTTGCTTTACAGAGCATGGATTATGAGGTGTTTGTAGGTTTTTCTCAAGCTTGGTAGAAATTATAGTTTCATAAAACTAAACAACTATTTGGTAGTCTATAGAGTATGAATTTGACACAATTATTGGATTATTCCCTCTTTGACTTAACTGTCAAGGATTTAAAAAGCAGTCTGTTGCGAAGTCACTTGGAGTTTTGGTTTCTTTAAAAGGTGTTTGTTGGTAGCATGTTTATGAACTATAGCATATGCCGTGTGCTTAGCCTTTCTTAGAATTCCTTATTCACTTCTCACAACCACCTAGTAAAGTTGGCATTATCTGCATTTTTATTGGCCAGAAGATAACTAAGGCTCAGAGAAACTCAGTGGTACTCCCAAAGCCACACAACTATACTGGTAATGACCTGAAAAGGAGCCATGTATTTTTTTACTCTGTGTTTAACAAATCCTTAACTGTTTCAATTCTCTGAACTGCAGCGTGTACTGAGAAGGCAGAGACTTATTCACCATGCTATTCCTGAGTGAAGAAATGAGCCCTAGCTGCAAGGTACCTGGTAGCTGCTAAGAAAGTAGCTGCCCTGCTGAAGGAACAGGTTCTGTGTATTCAGGCACATGGCCCATCTAGTCATGTTTCTGGAGATGGAATCCTGTGTCTGTGTAGGCTTTATCCTTAAAGTATGGGGAGGTAAACAACAGTAGCATGGTTTCAGGAGTGTGTGTAGTGAGCCCAGAGGGTCTAAGTTCAGGATGATAAGGGAGAACATAAGAAGGCTTCCTGGAGGTGGCAGCCCTTCAGGCTGAAAGAGCAGCAGATGTAAAGGCTAACTGTGATATTTACAGAAGTGGCAAAGCATTTGTAAACCATTTTTCATCACACCCTAGGCATTTAACTTTGAAGAGTTTCCATTGCTGCCCTTTCAGAGAAAATGGCTTAGTTTGGAATTAGTAAGATGTTAATATTGTTGGTTTTAAGTTGTCTCTGAGGAATAACATGTTGAATGTAGAATAACAGGAGAGGAGGAAAATAAATGAGCTTCAGTCTTTGTAGGCTTTGCCCAATATCTGACTTGCATATGTAGATGTTAAATAAACATATCCGGGGAAGCTAAAAATCTCAGAAGTTATATTAAAAAAAAACAACCGGGTCTACAGTATTGCACATTTGCAGCTAGTGAACCAGTCTGTGTCATTTTAGGAGAAAATTAAATTTATTGACAACATTTAAAAACTAGAAGCTTCAGATAAACAGTCTAAATTTTTGTCTTCCTTTGAAAATTTAAAGTTAGGACCTGTATGGTGAGAGACGATTGAGACTGAGTAATGACTATTCTCTTCAGGTAGGAAATTACATACTTTCTAGTTGACCGTTTTCTCTTCTCTGTTACCTCTCAGCCAGCAAGACTGAATGTCCTTTCAAATTTGACATCACCTCTAGTTGTTGTTCTTTGCTTGTACTCTTATCTCAATGGAAAGCAGAAAACGAGAAATAGGTTAGGAAAAATGGGAGAGAGCAGTGTGTATATAAAGGAGGAAATTTATCATAGATTTAATATGAAAATGAAGCATGATGGAGCTGAAGAAACTTACAATGTACTGATGGTAGTAGATAGTCGTTTAGTCACTAAGTCGTGTCTGACTCTTGCGACCCCATAGTCAGGCTCCTCTGTCCATGGGATTCTCCAGGTATGAATACTGGAATGTGTTGCCATTTCCTTTTCCAGTGGGCCTTCCCAACCCAGGAATCGAACCTGGGTCTCCTGCATTGCAGGCAGATTCTTTACCAACTGAGCTATGAGGGAAGCCCAAGGTACTGATAACCCACTTCTTTCTCCTGTTTCCTCTGGGCGTCTGAGTTTTTGATGATGGTTCTATAACAAGGAGAGCACTTCTTTGTTAAGAGTCAGTGGTGTGGCCTGTTGACCTATAACAGACTATCAGACATTTATTGAGCAATGATGGATTTATTCAGGATCTGCAGAGAAGAGCAGTTTGGGGTCTGCAACCATGGGGAGCCACATTCTAATCCCCACAGGCTCAGGAAGGAGAGCACTTAATACAGGGGGACAGAGGAGGTGGGAGGCTACAGTAAGCAGAGTCCACGGCTTTTCATTGGCTGAGTGAGGAATCAGTCTTCTTCCTGTTGGGCTTTGCAGTTATCACAGCGTGTGAGACATCCCCCTTTTGGTCTCCCAGCTCTATTTCATTGAAGTTTCTGTTTATTAATTTTTACAGTTACTTTTGCCAAAGTATAAATACTGTTTTAGGCTGGGCTCTAATTAAATCTTTCTACACTGATATTGATGAGACTGTTACTGTTCTTTGAGTTCTTTAAGCATGGAAACAGAAACATACAAACTTGCTGAACAATAGGATTTCTTAGAAGGGTGCAACACCAGAGTGCCTGGGCCGTATCTGTTTCTTGTAGGGCTCCCATTGTCTGCTCTCTTTCTCTGACTTACGTTGGTTTTCTCCACACACTTGTCAACCTACTTACTCATGGTTTTTCTTTTTCTATCATGTCAACTTGCCTTACCTTAATGCCGATGCAGGTCCTTACATTCGTTGCTCTTTCAGTTTAGTTTAAGCACACACCACCATTTTTGTGATCTAATTCCAGATTCCCTGGGCAGAGAAGCTGATGACCCAATGTAGATCAGTTGTAGTTTAGAACACAGGGTTGATTCCATGAAAGACTGCAGTTCAGACATTTCCTTTAAAAGGGAAGTGTGAGTTGGGAATCAATGATGTCTGTTATTCTGACCACTTGATTAAAGTAGAGTAGTGAAGTCCTTCATTTTAATTGTTTTGGGGTTAAGTATTGACGAGAAAATGGATGATCAATTAAAAAGGCAGAATAGGCTACTCAGTAGCTGAGATCTGTGGTCATCTAAGGTGAACTCTGGGAGTTAGTGATGGACAGGGAGGCCTGGCGTGCTGCGATTCATGGGTCGCAAAGAGTTGGACATGACTGAGCGAGTGAACTACCTAACTTAAGAAAATAGAAAGGGGATGAATGAGATCTTAGTAGAAGCAGCAGCAGCATAATCTGGTTTTGGATTATCAGGAAGTACTTAGTATGCATTGCTTTAAAACTTTTCATTCACGATATTAAAGTGGGATATTCCAAGGAGCCATTACATACTGAACATTCACTATTTGCCAGGCTTCATTTTAGATTCTTTTTGAACTTCCCTGGTGGTTTGGTGGTTAACGCTCTGCACACCAGTGCAGGGAGCACAGGTTCAATCCCTGGTTGGAGAAGTAAGATCCTACAGGCCACACAGTGCAGCCTGAAAAAAGATTCTTTACCTCTGTCACTTCTAATCATAAGATTCGTGCAAAGGTTAGTTCTGTTTTATGGGTGAAGAGATAGTCCATGAGGTTTAGTGGTTTGTCCAAGGTTGGTAAGTGAATGACTGTTTTGGAACTACGCACATAATAATATACAGAGGAAGAAAAGAGGTCCTTGCTTGTTGGATATCTTGGAGTAGACTGACTTTGACTAGTCATGAAGTTGGGAACTGAATATTTGTGTCCTCCCCAAATTCATACATTGTAACCTAATGGGCAATGAGAGGGTATTAGGAGGTGGGGGCCTTTGGCAGGGGCCTGGGTTAGAGTGAGAGGAGCCCTCATGAATGGGATCTAGTGCGCTTATAAAAGAGACTCCAAAGAGCTGCCTCGCCCCTCCCGCCATGTGAAAACACCACAGGAAGATGCTCTCTATGAACCAGGAAGTGGGCCCTCATCAGCCACCATCCCAGATTGGCCATCGTCATGATTTGGACTCTCCAGCCTCCAGAATCGTGAGAAATAAATGTTGTTTATAAGCCATCAGCCTCAGGTATTTTCTCATAGCAGTCCGAATGGACTACGGCACTGGGCAGTGGGCTTATCAACTCAGAGCACGTGTCCACAAGAAAGGGCTACAGCCGAACAGAATCGGGTCTCTGCCAACCAGAAAAAAGTTGGAAAAGTGGGTTTGGGAATAAAACGTAGCATTTATTGAGAGCTTACCATTCCCCTTTCTCAACCCTTTATGTGAATTCACTCAGAACTTATGACCGCTAATGCTGTGCTCTGGTGATAAAAATCTAGTTTCAACCCGGGCTGCCTGACACCAAGACTGGTTCTTTCCCGAACCACAGCCTTCTTCAGTGCCAAGTAATAACTTGACTGTAGACATCAGCAGAACAGTATCAACATGCTGAAGTTCTGTTCACTGTATGTTTTAGCAACCACCTGCTTTTTTTTCTTTTTTTAATAAGTGAGGCATTTGAGTAGTATCTACGTTGTGAAATGTTTTGTCAGGAACAGTTGTGATGTCTTAAGCTTTTTATTTTAAATAACTTAAGATACTAACATTCTAGACTGTGTATAAAGGATATCAGGACCATTCAAGAGCTAAAAAGTATATGTCAGTGTCCTCTCTGTAAGTTTCTAAGATGATCCACTCTTGAATATATACCTTATTGTTGTCTTGAACATCAGTTTGCCTTTATGACAAAATGTGTAAATCCCCAAACTGTTAGTCATATGTTCATTCTTCCACTACACTCGGGAGTGGTGATTTCTTTCTGCCTTTGTTCCAAGATTGCAAAATTAACTGGGATTCATGTAGGATTTAAATTTTCTAGTTTAATACCAGAAAGACCAGTGCTGCAAGCTGAAACCTCTTCTGAAGTGTTTGGTTTATTTCCCTCAGGAAATAATTCTTCAGCCACACTGACATACCTTCAAATCACTGGGTGGGTACTAAGTGTATGAAAGAATCAACAGGTTCTGTAAACAAAGTGGACTGTATTGTGCCTCTTTATTTTTTGTACTTGGTAAGCAGTCCATTTACTGTAGCTGGTGGTCTACCATATATTTTCCTGCAATCACGGTCTTTCTTGTATTAGCAAAACATTTCTAGGGAAGAATTAAGGTTGGTGAATTTATAATTCAGGAGCATTTCTTTATAATTCAGGGAATCTATTGGCATTGATTTTTTTAGAGGGGCATAAATCTATTTGAAAACTGAAAAACTCTATCACTTATTCAGAAAAGTTCAAAATTTTGTATGTGATTCCAGGGAACTTGTAGATCTCCCTGTAATTTATCTATAATGCCACCTGGTCTCCAACCTGTTACCATGAACATTTTGGTTATTTCCTATAGAAAATAATTGTGCAACTTTGCAAGGGTATTTGCCATATCTGAGAACAAGAAAGGTGGTAGGCAAGAATATTGAAGTGGGTTGCCATACTTTCCTCCTGGGCATCTTCGTGACCCAGGGATCGAACCCAGGTCCCCTGCATTGCAGGCTGATTGTTTACTGACTGAGCCCCCACGGAAACCCAAGAATACTGGAGTGGGTAGCCTATCCCTTCTCCAGGACATCGTCCCAATCTAGGAATCAAACCGCAGTCTCCTGCATTGCAGGCAGATTCTTTACCAGCTGAGCTACCAGGAAAACCCCTTTCTGCTCATACTGTTCGTTCAAAGGGAGTGACCTGCCTGTGGTTTGAAATTTTTCTTGTCGCTTAATGCCACCCTCCTAAATCTTCTTAATACAGTCCTGTCAGGGAATGGATGACACTCCAAAGATGGGTAATTCGAGTGGAGTTTAGTAAGTGACCGTTTTTGTGAACTTAGGGTATAGAGATGGCATGGTACTAAGGGGCTTTTTGAGTTAAGGAGCTGTAATCACCCTCAGCTTGAAGAGGCGTGGACAAGGCGCACTTCCGGAGCTGGGAAGTGGGAGCCTTTGTGATCTCTGCTGGAGCTGTGCCCTTCGGTTAAAGGATCCAGCCGGGTCAGGCAACCCCACAAGGAAGGAGCTGAGGATGTAACCTGACCTCACTCTCCTCTCTCCTTTCCAGTCTCCTTATACTGCCTATTGGTGGAACCCAGCTGGAGGCCAAAGCAAGGAAGCCTATTAGTGTAGCCTGTTTAGTAGTGTTGGGGAGGGTTGACGAGTAGATCTGTAAGGGCAGATGGGAGACACCTTGCAGGCCCACCTGACTCACACCCATTAGTCATTACACTTTATACCATCAAGGACTGGCTCATGTGTTGTGTGTGGCAGATCTTATGCTACGAGGGGAAGAGAGTGAGTGTAGTTTCTACACTTGGAAGAACCACACAGAGTTTCCTCGGACTGTTTCCCTGGGCCAGTGCTTTGCCGAGAGCAAGCACAGGCTCTTCATAGCTGACCTGATTTTTAATAAGATTTTTCTGTCTATATTTGAATAGCTGAATAGGAATCAAGGCTATGTAGGCTTTTAGGGCACTTTTTATAGGAAGAAGAATGTTGTTTTCGGAGCAGAAGCATCTAATTTGGATTTCTGTTTTGTTTTGTTTTGTTTTAAACTGGTACTCCTAAATCAAGTCATCCTTGATTCCTGACTTTCCCATGCCACATCTGAACTACCAGAAACTCTCATTGGCTCTACCTTTTAAATGTAATCTGACCACTCCTCATCACTTGTTCCACCAACTAGCCTGGCCAGGCTACCACCACCTCTTCCGGTTTATTGCAGGAGTATCCCAGTAGATGTCCTCGCCACACCCTTGGCCCAGTACAGACTGTTCTCCCTGCAGCTTTCAGAGTGTCACTTTTAAATTATAAACCAGATCATGTTACTCTTCTGCTGAAAACTCTCCAAGAGCTTCTCATTAATCTCAGAAGAAAATCTGAAGCCCTGACTGTGGTTTACAAGGCCCAATAAGATACAAATCCTCCACCTCTATGACTTCAGTTCTGACCGTGCCTCTCCTCACACAAGAGTCCACTCTAGCACACCGGCTCCCTTGGTGAATTCTGAACGCACCAAGTATGCTCTCGGCTCATTCTTGTGCTTGCGCTTTCCTCTGTTCAGAAGGCCCTTCCGACAGAGAAGTGCATGGCTTTTCCCATTCAGTTCTGCTCACTTTGTCAGAGGAAGGCTTCTCTGATGAACCAGGAAAACAGTCCTCCCCTGCAAGTGGGTCCCCTTACCTTCCTTACATTTCTTAAAAGGATCTGGTCATTTACGTGCCTTTTCAGTCTCAAGTATTCTAAGTCGGTAAAGGAGAACAGGTAACCCATTCATGGATATCTTCACTTTGTATTTAAAATCCCATTATTTCAGCTTTATAGTTGTGACCATCTCAAAGCACGTGCAGTTTTTCTTTTCTTTTTTGTCAGTTATATCCTTGTGGACATAGCTATGCCTGTGGCACTGCAAACAAGCTCAATATTTTTATTGTGTTTATTTCTTTTACTCACAGTATTTTCATGCCTTTTCATCGCTGTTTATAGACTGTCAAACCCATTACCCATGTAGTAAAGTGTTCTGGGAGGTACTGTGGCTATGTACTGTTAGGTAGTAGTCCCAGCATACCTTTTTGAACTTCCTCGACCCACTTTTCATTTTCATTATGTCCTACTCTTTAGCCAAACTAAGCTATGTTTCCTTTCTCTTTGTTTGCATATGATGTTTCCCTATCCTGGAATATCTCTGTTGGCCCCTCACCATGTTTTATTTGCCTGGCAGATTTTTTTTTTTAGTTAAATGTAATTTTTTCATTGTAAAAATATATATATATATATAATTTACTATTTTAACTATTTTTAAATGTATAGTTCCAGGACACTGAGAGCATTTACACTGTTATATGGCCATTACTGTGGTCTCCAAAACTTTTTCATCATCCCAAACTGAAACTTTGTACCCACTGAACAGTAACTCCTCTTTCCCTCTCCACCCAGCCGTTGGTAAGCACTGTTCTACCTCCTCTCTGAATTTGCCCCTTCTACATAGGTACATTAAAAATGGAGTCATAAAATATTTGTCTTTTTGTGTCTGGCTTATTTAACTTAGTATAATGTCTTCTTCAAGTTTCATCCATGTTATTGCAGGTATCTGAATTTCATCCGTTTTGGAGGCCGAATCACATTTTATCGGCTGTATATACCACATTTTGTTTATCCATTCACGTATCAATGGACACTCTGGGGGTTTGCACTTTTTGGCCACTGTGCATAGTGCTGCTGTGAACATAGTTGTGCACCTGTTCTTGTTCCTGCTTTCATTTCTTTTGGGTATATGGCCAGAAGTGAGATTGCCTCATCAAATAAATGATCATTGAACGTTTAGTGTTTTGAGGAACCACTGGCTGGTTTCTGTGCAGAAGCTGCGTTGTTTTCCTTGTTTTCCTTTCCCTCCAGTAGTGCACAAGGGCTCTTAGTTTCTCCATGTCTTGCCAACACTTGTTTTCTGCGCTCTTGATAATAGCCATTCTAATGAGGATGAAGCGGTACTATCACACAAATCAAGATTTCCTTTCCTGATCAGCTAGAATCTCGTCTCTCAGCCCTTTGGCATTCTGACAACACGGTCATCTACTACCGTCTACCACTAGTATGTTTGTCTTGATGTCTCATTTAAACTATAATCTTTTGAGGTCAGGATTCTGGTCTTCTGAGGGTTGAGGGCTGGGACAGCAGGAGCTCTGTAAGCATTTCTTGAGCGCCTCGTTTGCCCTTTTGCTTTAGTAGGCAGTATTAAGATAGCACCGCAGGAGGTACAACATCTGCCAATGGCATTAATGAGAATTAGGTTTTCTCATGTGCAGTACAGTTAAAGAGTTCAAGAGTTAGTATGCTTTAGCAATGAGGACAAGGCTGGATAAGGTAAAGAGTAGAAAGGGAACCTTCAAGCTTAGGTTGGGAAGGTGAGAGGAACAGGTGAATCTGTCTTTCCTTACCTGAATGAATTGTGAAGTAAGATATTGTCGTTTGTGTATGTGGGCGGTAGTTGCTTCAGTCATGCCCAACTCTTTGCGACCCTGTGGACTGTAGACCACCAGGCTTCTCTGTTCATGGGACTCTCCAGGCAGGAATACTGGAGCGGGTTGCCATGCCCTCCTCCAGGGGATCTTCCCAACCCAGAGATCAAACCCGTGGCTCTTGTGTCTGCATTGGTGGGCGGGTTATTTACCACTAACCACCTGTGAAGCCCAGGACATCATCATATATCTAGCCAACTGCATGCCTTCAGAGTTCATCCTCTTAACCATCTCTGTGCTGCCTATTAACTGGTAACATTTTTTGAGATGTAACTTTTTGCCAAGCCCCACTGTAATGACTTGACATGTGTCAGTTCAGTTCAGTTCAGTTGCTCAGTCATGTCCGACTCTGCGACCGCATGAATCGCAGCATGCCAGGCCTCCCTGTTCATCACCATCTCCCGGAGTTCATTCAGACTCACGTCCANTCTCTAATTTTCTTGAAGAGATCTCTAGTCTTTCTTATTCTATTATTTTCCTCTATTTCTTTGCATTGATCACTGAGGAAGGCTTTCTTATCTCTCCTTGCTATTCTTTGGAATTCTCCTCTCAAATAGGTGTATCTTTCCTTTTCTCCTTTGCCTTTAGCTTCTCTTTTTTTTCTTAGCTGTTTGTAAGGCCTCATCAGGCAATCATTTAGCCTTTTTGCATTTCTTTTTCTTGGGGATGGTCTTGCTTACTGCCTCATGTACAATGTCACAAAACTCCTCTTTCCATAGTTCTTCAGGCATTCTGTCTATCAGATCTAATCCCTTGAATCTATTTGTCATTTCCACTGTATAATCATAAGTATTTGATTTAGGTCATACCTGAATGGCCTAGTGGTTTTCCCTACTTTCTTCAATATGAGTCTGAATTTGGCAATAAGGAGTTCATGATCTGAGCCACAGTCAGCTCCTGGTCTTGTTTTTGCTGACTGTATAGAGCTTCTCCATCTTTGGCTACAAAGAATATAATCAATCTGATTTCAGTATTGACCGTCTTGTGATGTCCATGTGTAGAGTCTTCTCTTGTGTTGTTGGAAGGTGTTCGCTATGACCAGTGCGTTCTTGGCAAAACTGTTAGCCTTCGAGCTGCTTCGTTTTGTACTCCAAGGCCAAATTTGCCTGTTACTCCAGGTATCAAAATCTTGACTTCCTACTTTTGTATTCCAGTCCCCTATAATGAAAAGGACATCTTTTTTGGGGTGTTAGTTCTAGAAGGTCTTGTAGGTCTTCATAGAACTGTTCAACTTTGGCTTCTTGCATTCCTGGTCGGAGTTATTGCAATGATATTCAATAGCTATTGAGCTATTTCAGCAGGGCTATTCAATAGCTATTGAGCTGTTTCAACACTAGCAAAGTAATGCCCAAAATTCTCCAAGCCAGGCTTCAAAAATANTTTGGCTTCTTGCATTCCTGGTCGGAGTTATTGCAATGATATTCAATAGCTATTGAGCTATTTCAGCAGGGCTATTCAATAGCTATTGAGCTGTTTCAACACTAGCAAAGTAATGCCCAAAATTCTCCAAGCCAGGCTTCAAAAATACATGAACCATGAAACTCCAGATGTTGAAGCTGGATTTAGAAATGGAAGAGGAACCAGAGATTAAATTGCCAACATCCGTTGGGTTATCGAAAAAGCAAGAGTTCCAAAAAACCACCTACTTCTGCTTTATTGACTATGCCAAAGCCTTTGGCTGAGTGGATCACAACAAACTGGAAAATTCTTAAGGAGATGGGAATACTAGACCACCTGATCTGCCTCCTGAGAAGTCTGTATGCAGGTCCAGAAGCAACAGCTAGAACTGGACATGGAAGAACAGACTGGTTCTAAATCAGGAAAGGAGTACATAAAGGCTGTATATTGTCACTTTGCTTATTTAACTTATATGCAAAGTATATCATGCAAAATGCTGAACTGGATAAAGCACAAGCTGGAATCAAGATTGCTGGGAGAAATATCAATAACCTCAGATATGTAGATGACNGTATCAAAATCTTGACTTCCTACTTTTGTATTCCAGTCCCCTATAATGAAAAGGACATCTTTTTTGGGGTGTTAGTTCTAGAAGGTCTTGTAGGTCTTCATAGAACTGTTCAACTTTGGCTTCTTGCATTCCTGGTCGGAGTTATTGCAATGATATTCAATAGCTATTGAGCTATTTCAGCAGGGCTATTCAATAGCTATTGAGCTGTTTCAACACTAGCAAAGTAATGCCCAAAATTCTCCAAGCCAGGCTTCAAAAATACATGAACCATGAAACTCCAGATGTTGAAGCTGGATTTAGAAATGGAAGAGGAACCAGAGATTAAATTGCCAACATCCGTTGGGTTATCGAAAAAGCAAGAGTTCCAAAAAACCACCTACTTCTGCTTTATTGACTATGCCAAAGCCTTTGGCTGAGTGGATCACAACAAACTGGAAAATTCTTAAGGAGATGGGAATACTAGACCACCTGATCTGCCTCCTGAGAAGTCTGTATGCAGGTCCAGAAGCAACAGCTAGAACTGGACATGGAAGAACAGACTGGTTCTAAATCAGGAAAGGAGTACATAAAGGCTGTATATTGTCACTTTGCTTATTTAACTTATATGCAAAGTATATCATGCAAAATGCTGAACTGGATAAAGCACAAGCTGGAATCAAGATTGCTGGGAGAAATATCAATAACCTCAGATATGTAGATGACACCACCCTTATGGCAGAAAGTGAAGAGGAAATAAAGAACCTCTTGATGAACATGAAAGAGGAGAGTGAAAAAGTTGGCTTAAAACTCAATATTCAGAAAACTAAGATCATGGCATCCAGCCCCATCACTTCATGGCAAATAGATGGGGAAACAATGGAAACAGTGAGAGACTTTACTTTCTTGTGCTTCAAAATCACTGCATGGTGACTACAGCCCTGAAATTAAAAGATGCTTGGTCCTTGGAAGAAAAACTATGACCAAGCTAGACAGCATATTAAAAAGCAGAGACATTACTTTGCCAACAAAGGTCTGTCTAGTCAAAGCTGTGCTTTTTCCAGTAGTCATGTGGATGTGAGAGTTGGACTATGAAGACAGCTGAGCGCCAAAGAATTGATACTTCTGAATTGTGGTGTTGGAGAAGACTCTTGAGACTTGAACTGCAAGGAGATCCAACCAGTCAATCCTAAAAGAAGTCAGTCCTGAATATTCATTGGAAGGATTGATGCCGAAGCTGAAACCCCAATACTTTAGCCACCTGATGCAAAGAACTGACTCATTTGAAAAGACCTTGATGCTGGGAAAGATTGAAGGTAGGAAGAGAAGGGGACGACAGAGGATGAGATGGTTAAATGGCATCACCAACTGATGGACATGAGTTTGCGTGAGCTCTGGGAGTTGGTGATGGACAGGGAGGCCTGGCATGCTGCATTCCATGGGGTCACAAAGAGTTGGACACTACTGAGCTACTGAACTGAACTGACCTTTTCTGCTTTTTTAAAAAATCTTTCCCTTTAAACGTTTTTCTTTAGTTTTTCTGTTTAACTTGCCTATTTGTCCCACACCATCTAATACCTGCCTAACACAGTTTCTGGTATTGTCAGTCACATCAGCGGATTTCTCAGTTAACGTACTTCTGTAGTTTCTGTATTTCTCTAGGCATGAAGGTTCAACCACTCTCCCAAAGGTCTTCTCTTTTACTTCTACAGAGGAAACAACCTCCAGTCTTCTGTTGAAGGATGGTAGTGTTACTCAGCACTTAAATAGCATTCACCCAACTCTTCAAAGGGCCAGTGTTTTCCAAAGGCCTCAGTCCGGCCAGTTCTTGGACCTTTGGAAAATTCTCATATAAACCAGGTTGATTATCTCAGTTTTTTCCACTTTGGTTTAGCATTCAGCTTTCTTAGACTTTCTTAGTCAATCATTTGTCTTACTATCTACATTATTCACTTCTCTGTTTCCAGCAGTGTGGTTCTATTGTTCTTTCTTTTCTCTCTGTTCTTGTGAGTTTGTGTCTAAGATGAAACAAAGTAACAAAAAGCATATATAATAAAACCATCAACTAGAGACACGTACTGTTGTCATCTTGGAGTGAATCCTTTCGGTCTTTGTGTACATACAAGCTAAATAGGTAGAAATTGGATTATGCTGTGTGTGTACGTGTGTGTGCATGTGTGCGCGCTCGTGCGCGCGTGTGCAGTCACTAAGTTGTGTCTGACTCTGCAACCCCATGGCCTGCCACGCTGCTTCCCTGTCCTTTACTTAGGCCATGTGTACTGTTTGAGGGACATCTTTCATGTTTGTTACTTTTAATACTATATTCAGACAAACTATTATGCATATGATTTCTGTTGTTGCTCATTGACATTTTCCGTCTATTCTTATATCAAAATAAGTATTTGAACAAAGATCCATGTGACATCTTTACCTTTCTTTATTCAAAACTGCTGTGTTAATATTACTTTGTGCCCTGGTAACTGATTTTGAAATTCCTTGTACTTCATACGGCCTGTTTTCATCCAGCCTGCAGGTGGCAGAATTGCTTTATCTAACAGAAATTTGAAAGGTCAATTTTATTTAATGAGTTCTTGCATTAGAAAGAGAAGTGATTAAATGAAAAGCTTTCTCTCTATTAGGAAATGAGCAAATTAAAGAACAGAGAGCTGTACTCATAAAGTACTGGGTAATTTATTTCTTCGATTTGTCTGTCTTCATGATTTCTGTGTTTGGATTATAGTCATATTATGAAACAGAGCATGACCCTATGTAAATTGTGGAATTTCCTTAATTGTTAGAATAATGGAGCTTAGATCTGCTTCATATTAGCCACCAAGCTGTTTGTTCTGCCTTTGTATTTTAAGAGTTTGCTCATATTAATCTTTTTTTTTTAATCTAGAGATCTTTTAGAATTGATGTGTAGATCTTCACTTTAACACTTTTTTAATAGGTTTTGCTGATCTATGAGTGTTTTAAAATTAAAGACATACCTTAGAGAATAAGAAATTAGATTAACGCACTATATTTGAAGTTGAAAACTGAATTATGCTTTAGAAAGATCAGAAGATCAGATTTGAAGAAATTAGGAATTGTTTAGAAAAACTGCTACAGATTCAGTGAGTGAGTGATTGCTCGTATGGTCAAATGCCTGATGAAGAAGGTAAAGCAGCAATATACTAAGAAAAACGTGTTCTAAAGATATAAAATATATACTAAAAAATGACAGTGCCATTCTGTTGAGGCAGAAAATGAGATTAAAACAGTTGTGATGGATTGATGAGACTCTAAAATCAGTATATCTAAATGTAAACTGGAAATGTACATTACTCTAGTTACCTTAAAATACTGTCTTTAACTGCTACAGCAGGGCAGACTTATCGGCCAATATATACACTTTTTAGCTTGATAAAAAGAAACAACAGTAAAATGACTACAAGAGAGTCAATCTTAACAAAATATGGGATATTTTTTGAGTACTAATTGAAATGACCTGTATGACCAGGGGAATAAAAAGCCACATTTCCTTTATTATTACTATAGTTGTGCCCAGTTATGAATAGGAACTGTAGTTGGTGCCCATTTCAAGGCCTCCTCAGTTTGCTAGGAGAAAGGTAGAATGTACTGCTTATTGAAATGAGAAGGGAAGTGATATATAACTTCTAATGGAATTAAGCAGTGTTATGTACAGGTTGAAATTCAAGGAGTCTAGAAAGGCCCATACTATCTGCAAAAGAATTGATGACAGCCATCAGATATTAGTTATGTGCAGCCCTTCATTCAAAACTGGTATTATGACTATATCATTACCTTCCCACTGAAAAAAATGTATTTGGAAAAGATGTGTATAATATTCAGGGAGAATGAGGATATACTAAAGTGAAATATTCATTTTCATTAATAAATTAATACTTCCTTCTAAAAGTGATTTTCTAGCGTGAGAGTCTGAGGATAGATTGGTCAGATTAATCAGAAAACACGTTGTACATTTTACTCTCCATAAGTCAGTATAATCAATCAGGAGATAGTACTGAATAATGGAAATGTCCAGAATGTCTTTGTTTCTTTGTCACCTTCATTTCAGAGAAGGATAATAATCTATTACAGAATTTTTATGTTTTATTGTCATTATTCAGAGAAGCATTCCAATTCACCCATGAAGGGTGGCTGTATGAGCAATGATGTTTTTATTTTTAAAATATGAAAATTTTTGTGGTTCTTGATGTGGGAATTCATAAAATAATGTGAAATTTTCATAATAAAGCACTTAATGTCAGAAATAATGGAAAATGTGATAGTCTCCTAGGTGAGAGATAATAATAGAGAATCGTAAAATAAATACTAGTTGTATCATGGCACCTAGATCCAAGGTATGAAAATACTGAAAAGAGACTTTGTTTTGAGGAAATCCAGTCCATGTTTGTCATACATCAGAATCTGGACGTAGAATCGTTGCAGCTCGTTTAGTTCGCCTCCTTGTACTGAAACTATATGATGTATAAATTTGCTATGTACGTGGTTGTGAAGTATTCCATCTCCTACTGTCAGGCCTGAACTTTTAATAGAGAGGGATTGTTAGGCTATTTGATTAGACACATGAAGAATAGCCTATAAATAACCGATGACTAATTAATTGATGGTCCATATTGGTAAGGATCATCAATTATTGATGAGTGGTAATAGAGTGTAGGAGAGTACAGCCGTGAGAGTTAGGCAGAATTCAGATCCCTCGATCAGGGGCTACATTTTTCTCATTGATGAAATGGGTGTGTTGACTTAGAATTTGGTTTGGGCTCTATCACTGTTGGGGTATTATTAAGAGTGATGATTCTACATTTGTATCCTTATAGTTTAGTACCGGTTGAGAAAGAGGCAAAAAGTCAGACGAGTGGAGATCAGAGTAACAGTTTTAACGATGATGATTTTGTTCATACGGAAAATGTGACTTAAGTCTGTGGCCTTCTACAGTTGGACTCCTCAGTACAGCCCCCGTGTAGACTTTGGCCTTATGTTTGAGAGAGAGAGTTTGTGTATATAAACTTCACATCTGGAGTAACTTCCCAGCACGCACTGGGCTTGCTGGCAGGAACAGAGAGAGCTGGACTTGCTCTCTGCTGTGAAGGGCAGGTCCATCATGCCTAGTGCATAGAAGAACTGAAGGGAAAATGCAGGCCCACCACAGGCAGGCAGGTCTTAAAATGGGGAGAAGACGGAGGAGCTGTATTTGTTCGGGTCCTTTTCCCCGTCCTCTAGAGGGGAGTGAATGAAAAGTGCAGGGAGGACAGAAGCTTCCTTCCAGATATTTCAGAGATGGAACTCCTTTACCATGAAGCCATAGGAACTCCCCATTTGAAACTACATTAAAATTGTTTCTCAAAGGAAATGTTTAACTTCATTTAACATTAGTATTAAATTTCCTTATTTCCAACCCCAAAACATCAATGGGGAGAAAAAGTGCTGTTCTACTCTTTTCCACATTTGAAATATGCTAGATGTGATATGTTTTGCTTTTTTATGTCAGAGAGTTAAATAATCTAAGAAGAGAATGAGTTTTGTGGAGGATTTCAGGGAATGTAGTTTGTTACTGTGGCTGCTGCTAAAGAGGCACCGGAGTGGGCAACTATTTATTAGTATAAACTTCCTGTAAATAGTAATGTAACAACTGTGTGCTCTGGTCCTGGAAGGTGGAACTCTTGGGGAGCACATCTGGCAAATATATGAAGTGTCTTTTTTTTTCATACCTGAGGGAAAAGTAGCTCTGCTTTATTGAGAGGTCACCCTAGCTTGAGTCTTTCTTTTTGGATCCTTAATCGAATTCTGGTATAGAACACAATCTCAGATTAATTTAATTACATAAGTTCTCTTGCCAGATCATCCTCAACAAGGCAGATCTCTCCTTTTCACACTTAGCAGGAGGAACCCTTGATTCTTGAATAGTATGTAATGTTAGAGGAAAGTAAAAACACAACCAGTTTCTTAAAGTTTAATCTTGATTATTCTATTGTAAATCTAATCTTAATTATTGTGTTGTAGGTTATCAGAAACCAGTTTTCTTTATCTTTGCCTTTTCCTTTGGTTGTTTTACCTGTAAATATTTTTTTTGTAGTGACAAAAGGGGAAGGAGAAAAAGATGAAACATAAGTCAACTTTTTTTTTTTTTTTAACTTGTAAGCACCTGGCTTGAAAATATGCATAGAGGACTTGGGGGAATGATGAAAAAGGAATTGAAAATATTCTGGAAAAGATTACTGAATACTTAGTTTGACCAGATGGGTGTCTTTTAGACTGGAATATTTTTTTCCTCAGATTGAATTTCATATTAATTTAATTGAACTTTTTGTTGATGCTTCATGAGGTGTATTACTTATTGTGTTTAATCTTTCCTTTGTTCAATTTCAGCTGATCCTATTAAGATACTCATGCCATCACTGTCTCCTACAATGGAAGAAGGGAACATTGTGAAATGGCTGAAAAAGGAGGGTAAGTAGTGCATTACTAATATCTGTGTTATTTGATCATTTCTGTTTTTTCCTAATCTGCTGGTTTACACAATACATGATATACATGAAATGATTGGTTCTTATGCTTGTTAACCTTTATTGTTTAAATAAAAATTTCTTGTGGTAATGTAGCAAAGGTTTTATGGGGTTAGCATGTATCTTTTCACAAGCAGAGAATGATCAGCTATTTTAAGGCTTTTTTGCAAGTTTTAGTTCTTAACACTTCCTTTAGTTTCAGCATCATAAAACTGTCAATTCCCTAAAGTTAGTTTATTACTTTATAATGACTCTGTATATGTGTGTTTTCCCGTAGCTAGGCAATCTGATTATAAACTTCATTGGAAAGAACACATAAATAAAAATACTAAAAAAAATTTGTAGAAGAGCAGCAGAAGAGAGTTGTAGATCTACTAGATTTTGAAACATGTTATTAAGCTTTTGTAACTAAAACTGTGGTATTGGTGCACGGAAAGACCTACTACTAGAACTGAATAGAAAATGAGGAAATAAACACAGATGCACACCATTATTTAGTGTTTAAATAGTGAAGGAAGATGATACTAGATTTTGTCCTTGTGCTGTGCCAGGGATAAATTACAAATGTCTCAGTCACTTAATGTACAAAAATGAAACCGGACAGATACTAGGGGATAAAAGCTGGTGAATTCCTCTGGAAATAGATAATTACCCTAACTACAACTCAAACTCCAGATGCAATAAAGGAGCTACAGATAATTTGATAGTAAAAATAATAACTTTAGCATAGCTTAAAACAATAAATAGAGTAAAAAAGTGACAAATTGGAGAAGGGTGTTGCAGTTTTTAACCACAGAGGGTTAATATTTCTAAAAAGTATGGAATAAGAAAACTATCAACTCAGCAAGAAAATGGGCAAGATATAGGAGTAGATGATTTGCAGAAAAAGAACTACAAATTGCCTTTAAACACGCGAAAAGCTACTTAATATTTTGTACTAATAAATACACAAACTAATGTTACACTGATTTATTATTTCTTACCAATCACTTTAATAGAAATTTAAAAGTTTGATAAGTTATCCTGTTGATGAGACTAGAGGGAGTGGGAGGAAGCTGGCACTCTCAAACACTGATGGAGGAAATGTAAAATGGTATAAGCCCTTGTTCAGCTGCTCAGTCATATCTGACTCTTTGCAACCCCCATGGCCTGCAGCATGCCAGGCTTCCCTGTCCTTCTCTGTCTCCTGGAGTTTGCTCAAACTCATGTCCATTAAGTCGATGATGCTAGGGAAGAAATTTTGTCAATACCTAGAAAAATTACATTTATATTTACCCTTTGGCCAGGCAGTTCTATTTCTAGGGATCCCATCTCAAGCCAAAAATAAGAAAAGATGCACATTTGAGGCTATTTATTACAGCAGTGTTTGTAATAGCAAAAGGTAGAAACAGTCCAGCTGCGGTCAACACAGAGTTTGATGAATAACATAGACTATATCCACAGCTAGAAAAGGAATGAAGAGTATCTCTGATACTATTGTAGCTTGATCTTCAGGGCAGAAAAGCATGGTGGAAACTGGTAGATACAGTATGTATCATTCACGAAAAAAAGAGATAGGAGTACTAATATTTGGAAATTTTAAAATAGACAAAAAAAATTAACAAAAAAAAGTGGTTATCTGTAGTGCACTTGAGGAAACAGTGTAGTGAGTGGAGAGAGTAGAAGCTAGATTTCTCAATGTATCTTGTTTGTCTCCTTAACTTTAGAACACACATATTTTGCATAATTTTAACACAATTTAATTTTAAAAGACTCCTAAAAGTGGAAACCAGATGAAGCAGAAGGGCCTAATTATATACTGACTAACTGATACAACATCCGTGCAGAGAGGGGCTATTTCAAATGTCAGTAAACTTGACTGTATATACCTGCTAAACTGTAACTGAAAGACAATGACATCTCTAAAAATACAAACTGTTTAGAGTAATTGTATTATAGTGGTTATGTTGGTTGTCTTTGTTACTCTAAGTTTTTTTAAAATGTGTTTTATGGGATAAAGCAGATGAGTGACTAAGCTGATATTATTGGGAACCCAGCCTTTGGATGAGTTTTAAAGGAAAACATATGAAAGATAGCTAGGGTTAAGGAAAGATCCTGTGATAATTAATTTTCTAGCTCTTTTCCGTGGCAGGGCCTGGAAAAACGACAAACCAGCTAACAATGAGCACCCCTAACAATGAGACTATAGTCTCTAAATGCCATTTCCTGCTGAAGTTAACCAGAGCTTCTTGGAAAATAGGTCTGTGGCAGGCAGTGTACAAGATGGAACGTGAAAGTGAAAGTCGCTCAGTCATGTCTGACTCTTATGACCCCTGTATATAGTCCATGGAATTCTCCAGGCCAGAATACTCGAGTTCTCTTCTCCAGGGGATCTTCCCAACCCAGGAATTGAAACCAGATCTCCCGCATGGCAGGCAGATTCTTTACCAGCTAAGCCGCCAGGAAAGCCCAGGAATGCTGGAGTGGGGAACCTATCCCTTCTCCAGTGAATCTTCCCTACTCAGGAGTCAAACTGGGGTTTCCTGCTTGAGCATACTGTCAATTTAGAAAGCAAAGCAGTTATCAAAAACTCCTGAAAGTGAAGTCACTCAGTCATCTCTGACTCTTTGCAACCCCATGGACTGTAACCTACCAGGCTCACCTGTCCATGGGATTTTCCAGGGAAGAATACTGGAGTGGGTTACCGTTTGCTACTTCAGGGGATCTTTCCGACCCAGGGATCGAACCTGGTTCTCCTACACTGCAGACAGACTCTTTATTGTCTGAGCCACTGGGGAAACCTTTCAAGCTACGTTCCCCCAAAACTCCTGACGGCATCTTAATGGACTCAGGACTCAAAAATGGGCCAATTTGAGGGTCAGTAAGAATAGTATCTATGGTGTATTTCGAAACACATTAAATATATTTGAATTCAAAGCTTTCAGTAATTCTCCTTTAGGGAATACCAGTAAAGTAACTCGTTTTGAAAACTGACGATGAGTGGAAAGACTCAAGTATTGTCCTTGCCTTTCTTCTACGAACTGTAGCTCAGAATAACCATGTGCCAAGAAATTTCTAATTAGTGGCATATTTCCCAATTCTTAAAAGATGGAGAAATGATAGAATGTCACTGTGTCACAATTTTGCAAACTCTAATGAATTAAGGGATATTGCCAATGACCATCAATGCTGTGCTATTATCACAAAAAGAGAGAAAACCAGCTAGTACACCCCACCAGCTATAAGATTGTCTTGCCAGAAACTTGAGCCAAATGTGATCAAACTTATAGTTCTAACACCAATTTCTAGGAGATATAGAGGATGTATTCAGTGACACCATGAGGAATATATCAGCATAATCCAGTTCCAACGTAGGGACCTTATTTTGTTTATGATTCAAGTAACTAGAACATTTGGGGACATTTGAAAATTACATGTTTAATGAGATTAAGGCATGAATAATTTTAGAGGTTTAATGATACTGTGATAGTCATTTTAAAAATTTTATCTCTAAGAGATACGTGTTGAAATACTTATGTATGAAATGACAGTATGTCTGGCATTAACTTCAAAATACCTCTGGTGGGAGGATGAGCAAAGTTGTTCATGAGTCAACTGACAGTTGTAAAAGTTTCTAAGTTGGTTTATTAACTCTGTTTATCACTTCTGAGATTTTTGTGCTAATCTTTTCTAAAGCTGTACAGTCTGTAGCCTTTGGGATATAACTTCGAGTGAGAAACTACTCTTTCCTCAGTTTTTTATAAGCTCAGTGTGAATTTTGAATCTTGTTAGTAAGACAGTATTTGTTATAATAGTACCTAAGCTGTATTAATCTCTTACTTATATAGAAACAATTTTACCATATTTTTTAGAATGTGTTTACTGAAGTAAGATTGGTTTATGACACTGTGTATTTCATGTGTACAGACTCAGATTTCTTCTCTATGTGCTGCACTGTGCTCACCACCAAAGCCGTACGTCTCCGTCTGGCACCATGTGGTCGGTCCTCTTTACCCATTTTGTCCTCTCCGCCTTCCCCTCCCCTTCCCCTGAGTGCTGGGTAACCACTATTCTGTTGTCTGTGGCTCTGTGTNGTGTACAAGATGGAACGTGAAAGTGAAAGTCGCTCAGTCATGTCTGACTCTTATGACCCCTGTATATAGTCCATGGAATTCTCCAGGCCAGAATACTCGAGTTCTCTTCTCCAGGGGATCTTCCCAACCCAGGAATTGAAACCAGATCTCCCGCATGGCAGGCAGATTCTTTACCAGCTAAGCCGCCAGGAAAGCCCAGGAATGCTGGAGTGGGGAACCTATCCCTTCTCCAGTGAATCTTCCCTACTCAGGAGTCAAACTGGGGTTTCCTGCTTGAGCATACTGTCAATTTAGAAAGCAAAGCAGTTATCAAAAACTCCTGAAAGTGAAGTCACTCAGTCATCTCTGACTCTTTGCAACCCCATGGACTGTAACCTACCAGGCTCACCTGTCCATGGGATTTTCCAGGGAAGAATACTGGAGTGGGTTACCGTTTGCTACTTCAGGGGATCTTTCCGACCCAGGGATCGAACCTGGTTCTCCTACACTGCAGACAGACTCTTTATTGTCTGAGCCACTGGGGAAACCTTTCAAGCTACGTTCCCCCAAAACTCCTGACGGCATCTTAATGGACTCAGGACTCAAAAATGGGCCAATTTGAGGGTCAGTAAGAATAGTATCTATGGTGTATTTCGAAACACATTAAATATATTTGAATTCAAAGCTTTCAGTAATTCTCCTTTAGGGAATACCAGTAAAGTAACTCGTTTTGAAAACTGACGATGAGTGGAAAGACTCAAGTATTGTCCTTGCCTTTCTTCTACGAACTGTAGCTCAGAATAACCATGTGCCAAGAAATTTCTAATTAGTGGCATATTTCCCAATTCTTAAAAGATGGAGAAATGATAGAATGTCACTGTGTCACAATTTTGCAAACTCTAATGAATTAAGGGATATTGCCAATGACCATCAATGCTGTGCTATTATCACAAAAAGAGAGAAAACCAGCTAGTACACCCCACCAGCTATAAGATTGTCTTGCCAGAAACTTGAGCCAAATGTGATCAAACTTATAGTTCTAACACCAATTTCTAGGAGATATAGAGGATGTATTCAGTGACACCATGAGGAATATATCAGCATAATCCAGTTCCAACGTAGGGACCTTATTTTGTTTATGATTCAAGTAACTAGAACATTTGGGGACATTTGAAAATTACATGTTTAATGAGATTAAGGCATGAATAATTTTAGAGGTTTAATGATACTGTGATAGTCATTTTAAAAATTTTATCTCTAAGAGATACGTGTTGAAATACTTATGTATGAAATGACAGTATGTCTGGCATTAACTTCAAAATACCTCTGGTGGGAGGATGAGCAAAGTTGTTCATGAGTCAACTGACAGTTGTAAAAGTTTCTAAGTTGGTTTATTAACTCTGTTTATCACTTCTGAGATTTTTGTGCTAATCTTTTCTAAAGCTGTACAGTCTGTAGCCTTTGGGATATAACTTCGAGTGAGAAACTACTCTTTCCTCAGTTTTTTATAAGCTCAGTGTGAATTTTGAATCTTGTTAGTAAGACAGTATTTGTTATAATAGTACCTAAGCTGTATTAATCTCTTACTTATATAGAAACAATTTTACCATATTTTTTAGAATGTGTTTACTGAAGTAAGATTGGTTTATGACACTGTGTATTTCATGTGTACAGACTCAGATTTCTTCTCTATGTGCTGCACTGTACTCACCACCAAAGCCGTACGTCTCCGTCTGGCACCATGTGGTCGGTCCTCTTTACCCATTTTGTCCTCTCCGCCTTCCCCTCCCCTTCCCCTGAGTGCTGGGTAACCACTATTCTGTTGTCTGTGGCTCTGTGTGTGTTTTGATTTGTTGATTCTTTGTTTTTTTTTTTGTTATATTCTTTGTATGTGTGAAATCATATTTATCTTTCTTTGCATTATTTCATTTAGCATAATTCCTTCAAGGTCCATCCCTGCTGTTGAAAATAGCAAACTTTTCCTCTTTTTTTATGACTGAGTAGTATTCCATTAAATAATGTATTTATGTATATATCTCACATCTTTACCCATTTATCTGTTGATGATCATGTAGGTTGTTTTTTATACAACTTAAGTATTACAATAATTCTTGTAAATAGTTATTTTGCCAGATTTTAAATACTTAGTATGGTGCTTAAAAAAATAAGACTAAGTATATGGAGGCCAAAGAGATGAGGATGCTACGGTGCTCATGGTACAAAAGAACAGAGGAAACATTACTGTGGAGGAAGTTGGAGAAGGAGATTTTTATTTTCCTGGCAGCCGGCTTCTTTCCCTTTTTGTTTCTGTTGTTGCCGTGTACCAGGTGTTGACTGTGGGGTGACTTCTTTAGCCATCTCCCTGCACTTTACTCCTCCTGCAACATGCTAAACTTGTGGAGAGTTGCATTTCCATTAGGGTTTGTTGAACAGATATATAGAGATATTGACCATATGAGTTCCCCATAGCTATTATTATGCCTCAGATTGAGAAATGTTAAACCAGGCATTAAACATGTAAAGAGTGAGCTGAGAATGAAGGACATGGTCTGGGAGCATTGACCCCAGAGGGTACCCCTGAAAGGACTTCTGGGGTCCCTGTGATTCAGTGGGCACAGATGTCATCCTGACAAATGCTGGTATTGAATGGTCCAGCCTAGTGCTTATGAAGTGGTATAGAGAGAGTTTAGGCAGTGGGCAGTTCAGAGTACGACAGGGCTGTGCTGTGATTTTAGGAAATGAGCCATTCATGGCAATGACAACAAGTGGGGTTGGGAAGAAGGCTGCAAGTGGAAGTATGAGAGAAAAGTACCCAGTTCTTGTGGGAAAGAGGCAGGACCAGGATGCTAGAAAGGCAATAAGACAAATGATAGAATGGGCCTTGCAGCAGGAGTTTGGATCTGTGGACTGGGCCAGTGTAGGAGATGGGAGGTATGACACAAGGAGGCTCTTTTGTGACCCCATGGACGGTAGCCTGCTAGGCTCCACTGTCCATGAGATTTCCCAGGCAAGCCTACTGGAGTGGATTGCCAGTTCCTTCTCGAGGGCATCTTCCCAACCCAGCAGTAGAACCCAGGTCTCCTGCACTGCAGGCAAATTCCTTACCACCAAGCCACCTGGGAAGCTCTGTAAAGCCATATGCTAACAGACAAATATATTTGTTTGACTTGGAATTTACAATGCCTACTCTGTTGAAAATGTTCTTTCATAGGCCTCTTTTCTTGAGGCTTTGGGGGTTCAGGTTTGTAGTATTTGCATTTTCTGGGAACGCGCAAGTAGAGGTGAAGCAGTCCTGGGCTGATAATCTTCCTGGGTTACTTGGCAGATGCCATTGTTACGGAAAACATACTCTCTAAGCCAGTTCACACAAGATTCCCAGATAAAGTCCCACTTTAGCCACAAATTCACAATTCCATCTTTAGTAATTGACATGGAAGCTGCCTTTTAGGAGCAAAAGTTATTAGACATAACAAACAGCAGAATTAGACCTCCAAGAACTTCAGTTAATTGGAATTACTGCATATATCGAAACATATGTTTGAAATGATAAAACGTTTAAGAGACGGAATTAAACTATGTAAAAAGACNAGCTGCCTTTTAGGAGCAAAAGTTATTAGACATAACAAACAGCAGAATTAGACCTCCAAGAACTTCAGTTAATTGGAATTACTGCATATATCGAAACATATGTTTGAAATGATAAAACATTTAAGAGACGGAATTAAACTATGTAAAAAGACAAACACAATCCAGATAGATTTGAAAAGGACAAGTAGAACTTCTAGGAATGAAAAATACTGTCTCCAAAATTAGAAAATGTAAAACTCAGATTTGGGTTAAAGTGTAGATGTGACTGACCAAAGGTTTCGTGAAATCCAACCTGAGAAAATTGGTCTTCATGCAGCCCTGAGATAAAGCAGGAGAAAAAAGAGAAGCTGAGACCTGAAGAATAGAATGAGAATCCTATACTAACCCAATAGGAAGAATTCCACAAGGACAAAAAGAGAGAATGAGGAAGAGGTAATAACAACCACAACAAAAAACTGACAGAGACTTTTCTAGAACTGAGAAAGACAAGCGTCATGTAAACGAAAGAACCAGGTCTTCATTAGGAGGCATTCTGAACCATTGGCTCTGCAGGGTTGCTGCCACCTTTTAAAATAATTATCAGTGTCTAAGAAAGTTCCACCTTTATTAATAATGCAGTCAGCTGGAATCTATTTTTAAGTTTCCTGATGAATTACAGAGCTTTGGCTATTTCCATATTCAGCATGACAGAGGGTTGGTGTCATTAAATAATGATTCAGACACAGACCAGCCTTTTAAGATTATTATAAAAAGATTAAATTTCTTCACACTTTGAGACCTGAGGGGCAAGTATTAATAGATAAGAGGGTTCTTTGGACCACACTTATCTCTTGATCTTTCAGCTCACTGGCAGTCTGATAAGTTATTCACAGCCATTAGAATATGGTGAGTATGACGAGCCAGGAGACAAATGGTTTCATCATTCTGTTCTTTTTTAATTTTGATTACACGCGCTGTTTTCATATAGGACAAGCCAGGGTGTACTTGAAGCCCTTGGAGGCTGTTTCCTTGATGGTTGCTTTTAAAATTCTGTGCTCTACCAACTGAGGAGAAATGTTTACCAGGATACAAAAGTAATAGAGAGAAGTCTAAATCCTTGGTTCTCTATAATTCCCTGGCTTCTTTTTTAAGGTCATCACCTTTATGAACTTTTTTTGGTGTGTGTGAGCATAATTTAGTTCTTTATGTATTGTACACATGGGTAGGATTATATATGGCTTGGTGTGTTTAGTGCTTGATACGCAACTTGGTTCTATCATTATGTGTTAAAAACATTTACATTCTGTAAGAAAACTTTTTATATACTTTTCATCTCACTAGCTACATTAAAAAAATTTTTTTATCTTGAGATCTTTATTGTATGGTTACTGTTTAAAACACTGAGTTTAAACTTTCAGACATTTAAGAGGACTGAAATTTTTTTGTGTGTGAAAAAGAACAATGTATCTAATTTTGAATAGAATTTATTTTTAAGCTAAGGCTAATGATCTGATAACCTTTGGTGGATGGCAGTTGGGTCTTACAAACTAACTTTTCTTGAAAATAGGAGACTGTAATTTGCGTGTGTGTGTGTGTGTGTNAATCTCTTACTTTTAGTAGGTGGTTTTGATCCATTTATATTAATTGCAGTTACTGGTGTGTTTGAACTTCTGCCATTTTTGTGTTTTCTGTTTTTATTCTTTGCTTTTTTCTTTTCATGCGTCTGCCTTTAATTAAATAATACATTTTGTAATTTTCTATGTTTCCTGTTTTTATGAATGCTATAGGTTGTATTTCCATTTTTATATTTTTGGGCATATACCAATAAGTTTTTAGGATACATATTTAATTATATTTTACCAGTGGAATGTAGAATTATCCAGTATTTTTTTTTTCTCCTGTCTATATCAAAGTTCTGTATGTTTTATCAAGCTGAAAATAACCTTACCCTTCTTGCTACTTTTTTAGTGTTTGAGTTGTAAACTCTTTTAGCCCCTCGGAAATTTCCTTGTAAATGATCGCTAATTAGCGCTCTCTCGATTCCTGTGCCGGCTTGTGTTGCATAGGCCATGCGGCTCCTCTGTCTGCTTTTCTGTTTGATAAAGTGCGTTTTGTAGTAGCTCCTCAATAAGTGGTAAATTTTCTTAGCTTTTATGTATCTAAAGAATACTTTTCCTCCATTCTTGAATGGTGGTCTGGCTGCATGTAAAATTCTAGACAGTTGTTTTTCCTCAGCTCTTTGAAGAGATTACTCCACTGTCTTCTGGCCTCTCTTGCAGCTGCTGAGAAGTGTGCTCTCAGTCTGTCATTCACTGAGGTAATCTGTTTTTCTTCCCTCTGACAGCGTGTAAGATTGTGTTTCTGTTGTTGACTGTATGCAACTTCTATACAGTGTATCTACAATGTGGAGTCACGTGTATGCAGTAATTCTTTTTATCAAGGTATTACCTGAAGAAAGTGTAAACTCAGTTAATTTTTATATGCACATGTATCCAGATTACCAACACCTAGTCACAATGCAGAATATTTCCAGCAAGTTCCAAGACTCCCTGTATCCCCTCCTCGTCAATACATCATAGATCACCACACTGTAAACTCATTTAGTACTCTTTCATTTTGAAGATACATATCTCTTTTCAGTTCTAGGAAATTCTCAGCAATTATCTCCTCAGTTATTGTTTCTCCACTATTCTCTCCCATGTCTTCCCTTGGAACTCCTTTGGACAAATGTTGCAACCTCAATTTATGTCCTTAGCTGCTCTTTTCTACTTAACTTTTTGTATGCTCATATTAAGTTCCAGGGTTCATTGAAGCCGTCTTTAATTTACTAAATCATTCTTTCACTACCTCACCTGTAGAATATATCCATTGACTGTGTTTTTTTTTAATAAAATTTCATTCACTGTATTTTTCATTTCTAAAATTTCCAGTTTAGTTTTTTTTTTCCTTTCAACCTGATAGTTTTGTTTCTTTACATTATCTTTCTTTTTTAATCTCTTGTTCTTGTGATGGATCTTTTACCTTTGTTTCTGTTTCTGAACATCCTTAAGATACTTATTTAAAAATCTTTGGTGGGTTGCACTAAGCAGATTGCATCTGAAGTGGATTTCTGAGTGGAGTCCTGATTTCTGTGGTTTTCCTTCTTGGCATTAAATTTCTTCATGTTTTGGAACTTTGTTTTGCCATTTACCTTTGAGGGGAATGTTTTTGTTTTAGTTTCAGTGCCTTCCCACCTGTTCCTGAGTCTCCCCTTCCCCACCCCTCAATCTAGGGATGTTGCTAGATCTTGTTACTTGGTAACTGGCAGAGGCACTAATGGAACCAGAGGGTGGCTTGGCTCTGTTCTTGGTCTTCAGGTAGTTTCTGTTCCCTTATTAGTACCTTATTAGACCCACACTTCTGATTTAAAGCCACAGTTCTAGTCAGAGGTTTGGGCTCCTTGCTTTATCAGTCTCCTGTTGTAAGTAGAGCCCTGCTCCAGCCCTCGCCTTAAGGAGAGAATCAATGTGAGTAGTTCCTTGCTTTTAGTTCCCTTTGCGCCCAAGAAAACCACTATACATCACCCTTCCTCTGTACCACCTGCTTTTAGATCCAGAAGCCAGCAGGTCAGGTTCTGCTCAGCATTTTTAAATATCCATACCATTTCTGTTGCACAGAAACATTTCTTATTTGACCTTAGCTGTGTCTTTGATTTTCTCTCATCATGCTTCATATGTTTTTATTCATTTTTGCTCTGTGCCAGCAGGGTTTCTGAACTCGCTTAAGATGTTAAAGAGGTGCTATTAAATTGTAAAACTGTTTTCTTAAGGAGTAATAGTCAAAATATATTCAAAAGAAAGGACTGTGGGGTCTGGAATTGATTTGTTCAGAGGAGGATATGCATCCCCTACTATTCTCCATAAAATGTGATTTAATATTTGCTCAACAATCTCTGTAATCACTTTTTTATTATAAGAGATATAACTTATGTCATTATTGGGCTTTTGGAAAATGTGAGAAAGCATACTTCTACACATAAACAGAAACACACAGAAACATACACACAGTGTGAGAATTACTTGTCATTCCACAGCCCAGAAATAGCTGTTGAGTATTTTGATACTTATTATCATGTTTTAAACACTTACACCCACTAACTCACATAACTAATATTCATATTTAAAAAACAAAACAAACCCAGTCTTGTTTTGTAGGTGAAGCTGTGAGTGCTGGAGATGCCTTATGTGAAATAGAGACTGACAAAGCTGTGGTAACCTTAGATGCAAGTGATGATGGCATCTTGGCCAAAATAGTGGTAAGTTTTTATTTTGATTGTCTTCAACAGGATGAAGTTTTCCTAACTGTCAAGTTCTTTAAAATTGAGTTAGTGTTTATTTGTACCTCTTTGTTTATGTTGTTGTGGTTGTGTGTTTTATTATATCTACACAATACATTTTAAGTTCAGATATTTAAACTATTTCAGTGTTAGGTCTAATAATAATCAGTGATGATCAGACAACATAGAACTATTTCAACTATGATAAAGATGCTCAGTACTGGGGGTTCTTTAGTGGAAAATGAGAAGCATTCTGACCTGAGGGATGAGAGAAGTGTTCAAGGTGAAATTTAAAGACAAAGAGAACAATAGTTAAAGCTTGAGCTTGCAGTTTCCAAGTTTGAAGTTGGTAAATTTTTTTTTAAGGAAATGTTTTACTGTAATCTCATGAAAACGAGAAATCTTATCTTCATGTATCCTCAGGACTCCCAGGCCTGAAAGGTGTATAAAGTCAGCTCATCTTTTGCTAGACAAGATTGTCTGAAGCTGTCCTGTGCAGGGTCTTGCATGTGGGTTTCGTAGCCACACAGTTTCCTGATACTTCCTCATCCTTACAGTTTTATTCATCCATTATATTTTTGCAATTGTTTAAAATATAATTGCATAAAAATGTATCTGTGATTATGTGCTTAGTCGTGTCTGACTCTTTGTGACCCCATGGACTATAATCTGCCAGGCTCCTCCGTCAATGGGATTTCCCAGGCAAGAATACTGGAGTGGGTTGGCATTTCGTCTTCCAGGGGATTTTCCTGACCTAGGGATCAAACCCATGTCTCTCCTGCATGGGCAGGTAGATTCTTTACCAAACTGCACTACCTGGGAAGCCCTAAAAAGATATGTGTATGGAATATTTCACATTCTTGCATGTTGTTGACACTCATATCTTTTGATAGCATATTTTCTATTACATGAGCAAAAGAAAATATGCTGTGGGTCTAGTAAAACCAAAGTCATTTCCTTTTAAATCTAAGTTTTAATATACTGTAGTAGTTTTGAAAACTTTTCTCAACAGTCTTTGCTTTATAACTAATTAAAAACATGAAGCTGTTACTTGGAAAACTTCAGTTGTATTATTACATGCTGAAGTTAGTGTAACCCTTCAACAAAAATGTGTAGCAATACAAAAGAGCTTACTTAATTAACAAAAGGAAATATCATGTAGTCATTAAAAAGTAATTCCTAGGAAAAAATATGATTTCATTATAAGTTAACAATAATTCAAAACATTTTGGAAAAATGCTTTTATAAGTATATATAGATGGTGATTACAGTCTTATAGAACTTTAANAAAGGAAATATCATGTAGTCATTAAAAAGTAATTCCTAGGAAAAAATATGATTTCATTATAAGTTAACAATAATTCAAAACATTTTGGAAAAATGCTTTTATAAGTATATATAGATGGTGATTACAGTCTTATAGAACTTTAAATAAAAATATAAATATAGACAAGATTAGAATAAAGTATTATAAAAATTTGAGGTTTGTCTTTGGGTAGTAGAGCTAAATGATTCTCCTGCTCTTTTTTTTCTGTTTTTTTTCTCTATATTCTTAATTTTCTATAATAAGCATTTTCTTATAATGGAATATTAGAGTTTATATGAAAAGTAAGTGAAGTAAAATGCATGAAGCCTGTCTGCGGTTACATGGAGTGTGTTTGATAGAGTGTGTTTGTTTCTTACCTTCTAGGACAGTTAATGGATAGTGTGGTATAGCCGCTAAGATCGTAGGCTCTGGAATCACACTGTTGCCTGATTCATATAAACGATCAGTTCTGCCAGTTATTAGTTATGTCATGACTGGCACATTCTTTAGCATTCCTAGTAAAGTGGGGGTAGCTGTAATACCGTAGGTTATGGGGTAATAGAGACTGAGATAATGCATATATGCTCATTACAAGACCTATCACCCACCAAGTGTTGGTAACCATCACTGTTCCCATTATTATTACACTTACTCATTCGGTCTTGGTGACCATAACCCCATTTCAGCCTGCATATTTATCTCATAATTTGTGTTGGTTTTTGTAACTAGACATTAAGTGTTCATTCATGCCTCTGCAGCATGATTTATACAGACACGCTGCACATCTCTTAGTAGGATGTGGTCTCACTTCTGAGCCACAAGCTCACCTCCACTTTGACCATGGATATAATGCCTTCTTTTGTACATTCTATCCAGAGACTGTACTTTGGAACGTCATACTTAATATTTTTTGCATTCTTATTTGTCAAATTCCTTTCAATTATCATCATCCCTATTGATAGCCATGTTAAAACATATTGTTGAAAATACTTCCTAGGAGGAAATATGAATGGAAGACTAAAAGTTCAGTACCTTTATAACAGAAAAAAGTAAATGTTCTTACCAACAATAGTTTTTTTCACTAATTTATGGAGCATTTGTAAAGGAAAAACGTTTGAATTAGCACATGTAATAAGCCCAGCTGTGTGTGCTTTTGGCAAGCTGTGTCTTTGGCCTCAGTTCTGGATTGTTTGGCTATGAAAGTCTTCCAGAATTGGTAGCATTTTTCACTCAGGTGCTTAGTAATACATTTCAAATTAATAATGATGTCTTAGGTCAGGAGTACCTATTCATCTGGGCCCCAAAGTTCTGAAAAGGTAGTGTGAGGCGGTATGATTGATAACAGCTTTAGTGGTACAAATAGCTATTTCCTTGCCAAAGGCTGTATGTGTGTGCTGTAGAGCTCTGTGGCTTTATTATTATTCCACATGCATTTTGGATAATAGGAATGGGAGTATATTCATATCACAGTGCGTGCAATTTTACAGGGGGAAAAATGGAGGGAAGATTNTTTCCTCAACAAGGAGGTAAGTTGAGACAGCTGGGTAGCCATGAGCTAGGAGTTGAGAACAAAGTCGTGGCATAGTTTGGAGTCAAAAGAGGCCTATGCTTAAAACTTGATTCTGCCATTTCCAAACTGTAGGATCTCAAGGCAAGTTAAAAATGGAGGGAAGATTAAGGTGGTATTACTGATATTTTTAAAGCCTTTTACCACCACCACCCCCCCCCCCATTCTTAACCTTCCCATTCACAAGTCACACCTTTGTCTTTCATTCTGGGATAATTCTCACATTAGCACCCATAAAAAATGGTTTTTACAGGAAAACATGTAAGAGAGTCTCACCTTCAGAATCAAGGAGCTGGGTAATTGAGCTTATTAAAAGGCTGCTGCTGCTAAGTCGCTTCAGTCGTGTCCGACTCTGTGTGACCCCATAGACGGCAGCCCATAAGGCTCCCCCGTCCCTGGGATTCTCCAGGCAAGAACACTGGAGTGGGGTGCCATTGCCTTCTCCGTATTAAAAGGCAGGTGATTATATAAAACTCCAGTTTTTAGTTTGCCCACATGTTTGAAAGATTAAGAATTATAACCTGTTTTGCTCTTCATAGGGATTTATTTCCATAGTCTTAGAGAGTTTTTTATTTTCTCCCCCACCCTGATTTTATTCCTTTCTTAGTAATCATTATTTTTACATCTGAGTTCCATTTTAAATATAAAATATTAATTACTGTATTTCATTTAGAGCCAGAAAAAAAGCTTGAAAAGAAAACTGAAGTCACTCAGTTGTGTCCGACTCTTTGCGACCCCATGGACTGTAGCCTACTAGGCTCCTTCGTCCATGGGATTTTCCAGGCAAGAATATTGGGTTCTTATTCTTGCCATTTCCTTCTCCAGGAGATCTTCCTAACCCAGGGATTGAACCCAGGTCTCCTGCATTGTAAATGGATGCTTTACTGTCTGAGCCACCAGGGAAGTCCTGATGGCTCCTTTAGAGCCAGAAAAAAAGCTTAGACATTCTTAATAATATTAATAAAGAGTAACTGCTGCCAGTGTAGATAATTTTATGATTTATTTCCAATTAAGTTAATGGGAGAGTTGTTAAAGTCTCATTTAATCACACTAGTAAATTGTCATGTAAAAACCTTAAAGTGTTACACATGTATCAGTTCATAAGTTTAGTCTTAAATTTATTATTCAGCAAAGCAGATGTTTTAAGTGGTAAAGTGATAAAATGGAGGGGATTTCCTGGTGGCTCATTGGTAAAGAATCTGCCTGCTAATGCAGGACACACAGGTTCGATCCCTGGGTTGGAAAGTTTCCCTGGAGAGGGAAATGGCAACCCACTCCAGTATTCTTGCCTAGGAAATCCCATGGACAGAGGAGTCTGGAGGGCTGCAGTCTATGGGGTCGTGAAGAGGTGAACATGACTTAGTGATTAAATAACAATAAAATAGAATATTAAGATGACTTTTGCTGAAGAGTTTAAGATTGGTTTCAAATATATTTAGGGTTACTATATAATTTGTCATACAGGTCAGGATGCTTTTGAGAGTGAAGAGAATGTAAGCTGTTAGGACATATTTAAACATAATTTTTTAAACTTTTAAGTTATCGACTAGCAATACAGTCATTGATTTTTATTTTAGGGTGGGCTATTACTCTTCAAAACAATTTTCAAAAACAGAATTCTTTCTAAATTTTAACATCTATATATTAAAACAGATTTTTAAAATTCCTTTATTGATCATCCACATATTGCAAAAAGTAGTACTCAGTGGTGTCCAACTCTCTATGGCCCCACGGACTGTGTGGCCTGCCAGGCTTCTCTTGTCCATGGCATTTCCCAGGCAAGAATACTGGAGCAGGTTACCATTTCCTACTGCAGGGAATCTTCCCGACCCAGAGATTGAACCTCTGTCTCTTGCATCTCCTGCATTGGCAGGTGGATTCTTTTCCTCGAACCACTTGAGAAACCTATTGAAAAAACAACAGATCATAATTATTTTTGGTTCTGTTCTTCTGATTCAGTTTCTTCACTATATCTCACTCCAGTACTGTGTCCCTGGTGTTTTCTAAAGAATGGATTTTTTCACTGTAGTTTCATTTTATTGTTAGGTTCTTCTTACTCTCCCTTGTATTTTGTTAAATTGCTTGCAGTCTTCTTCAAAATTACCTTTTGTAGTTTGAAAATGTGAGACCTTGCAGTTGGTTCTTCTTCGTAGACTGTATTTTTAATTGAGAAAATATCCTCTCAAAGCCCAGAGCAAATTCAACTAAATGGGAAATAGGCTCAGTTCTAAATTTTTTAATACTGAAATGGATAAATGACATTAAAGTAATAAATGAGTCTGTGTTTCCCATGAACTAAAAATTAAATCATTTATCATCTGCTCTTCTTTTTTAGGCTCCCTTGTAAAAACAGCACTGTCTTGAGGTGCTATGTGATCGTTTTGATCACGTGAATGTAATTTACGGACACGGTACTGATGATATTGACTGTTGTTTCTAGTGTCACACTGCATTTGACTCCTGACTTTCTAGCCCTGTGATCTAAAGCAAGTTATTTAGCCTTTCCTTCGCAGCCTCAGTTTCCTTATCTATATGTGGGAATAATAATAGCACTTCAAAAGGTTTTTAAGAGAATTAAATGAATGAATACCGTGCAACAACAGTGCCCAGCACTTGAGTGGCAGGCAAACCGGTATTCAAGGCCTTAAGTGTTTCTTCTCCCCTTTGCATTTTAGCTTGTCGTTGATTGGTTTTCTGCTTCGTTGTGTCTTACGTATCTTCCTTTTAAACCACTGTTCATTGTGCATGTAAGTTAAATATATATACATTAAAGAACAAAAATTTCAAACTGTATAATAGTTCAAACTATGATGGGAAAATCTAGACTGGTTTTAAACCAACTTTTAAGTCAGTCGTGTGACTCAGCTCATTTCTACTAACCGTTGTGTGTGCTCCTTCAGTCCTCACTTAGCAACTCTCAAGCTGTTCTGTTTTAAAGAAGAAGACTATTTAAATAATTTCTTAACTTACTGATTATTTTTTAATGTCAAATCAAAACAGACAGTATTTATGAGCACCTTTAATGGAATGAAGCCCCTCAAACATTTTCTCTCCTGGGAAGTACTGCTATAGATATTTTGTGTCTTTAGTATCTCATATCCTTGGGTAGACTGGTGAGCTTATTAGAGGGGCTGTCTTTTGGCACTTTTGCAAATAATACATTTCAGCTTGTGGGGATGTCTCTGGTAAAGAGAACTCATGCTAGGGGTCTGGGCCTACGGATAGAATTCAGACTCTGTGTGTATATGTATATCGAGAAATAGTTCGTCATAGGCCTCACCACCTCAGTGTCTCACATGCTGCTCTTTACGCTCTAGTGCTGCCAGCCTCGTGGCTGGGCCTTTTTGTATGAATTTTCAACCTTTAGCAATGAGGGGCACTTCCCTGTAGTTCCTGCTTGATCCATCTTGAGTATATTTTTTGTTGTAAAAATAACCCTAATCCTAACCCTAACTTGGTAAGGTCCTTAACACAGGTCTCAGCTATGATTTTTTGATGCAAAAATAAACAAGTAGGAATACGTCAAACAGAAAAGCTTTCTACAGCAAAGGAAACCATCAGCAAAATGCAAAGGCATCCTACAGAATAGCAGAAAATATATGTAAGTCATATATCTGAGAAGGGGCTGATATCCAAAATGCATAAAGAAGTCATGATGCTGCTGCTAAGTCACTTCAGTCATGTCCGTCTCTGTGCGAACCCATAGACGGCAGCCCTCTAGGCTCCCCCATCCCCGGGATTCTCCAGGCAAGAACACTGGAATGGGTTGCCATTTCCTTCTCCAATGCATGAAAGTGAAAAGTGCAAGTGAAGTCACTCAGTGGTGTCCGACTCTTAGCGACCGCATGGACTGCAGCCTACCAAGCTCCTCCATATGGGATTTCCCAGGCAAGAGTACTGGAGTGGGGTGCCATCGCCTTCTCCAAAAGAAGTCATACAACTCAATAGAAAAAAACAAGCAGAAGATCTGAATAGACATTTTTCCAAAGAAGACATGCAGATGGCCAACGGTTACATGAAAGGATGCTCAACAGCATTAATCATCAGAGAGATGCAAACCTAACCACAATGAGGTGTCACCTCACACCTGTTAGAATAGCTGTACCACAAAGATAAGAAACAAGTGTTGGTGAGGACGTGGAGAAAAGAGAACTCCTGTGTACTCTTGGTGGGAATGTAAACTGTTGGTGGCGCAGCCACTATGGGAAGCAGTATGGAGGTTCCTAAAATTTACAAATAGACCTATCATATGATCCAGCAAGTCCACTTCTGATATTTACCCAAAGAAAAAGAAAACACAAACTCAGAAAGATATCTGCACTCCCATGTTTACTCCAGGGTTATTTACAACAGCCAAGATACAGAAACTACCTAAGTGTCCATTCGTGAGTGAGTGGAGAAAGAAACTGGAGTATAAATACACAGAGGAATGCTAAGAATGAAATCTTGCCATTTGTAACAACACAGATAGACCTTGAGGGCAAAAAGTTGAAAAAAAAAATGGAGAGAAGTAAATAAATATGTCCATCTATATGTACATAAGGTATGAATTTATATATATATATGTATACAAAAAAATAACTTGGAGAAAGACACCACTATAATCATAATAATAACATCTTTCCCATCTATGTAGCATTTCTTAGATGTCTAGTACTATTCTAAGTGTCTTATATATAACTCATTTATTTCATATAATAACTCTATGAGTAGTTACTATTATTATTTCCATTTTACAGATGAAGAAGCAGGCAGAGTGAAATAAACCTCACCAAGGTCACATAACTAGTCAGTAGCAGAGCCAGCATTGAAACCCAAAGAACCTGTAAATTTAAATGACAGACTCTAGATCCAGTATTTGAGCGTTATTGAGCTGTTTTAGCAGAACTGAGTGTAAAACTCTTTCTTTTAGTATTAAGAAATCAGTGATACAAGAGTAGGAGAGAGTTTTGATCAAGTAAGTCAAGTGCCTGGGCAAAGACATGGGCCTCTGAGGCGTCATTAAGCTCCAGATACTGTCATAGAGCAGAACACATCCATAGCCCTAACTCGGAGCAGTAACAAAGGCTCGTTTGGTTTCTCAACACAGCTTTGAAAAGAGCATAGTTTATTCTTTTGTTACTAAGTCTTCATCAGTTTTAAATATTTGCTGACTACAACGTAAGCAAATTATGCAGGAAACTAGCACACATCTAAAAGATCTCTTACAGAGCTAAGGGAATAGAAAAAGAGAAGTGATCTTTAAGTTTTGTATAGTGACTTTAGTGAAAGTGAAGTCGCTCAGTCTGTCCAACTCTTTGCGACCACGTAGACTGTAGCCCACCAGGCTCTTCCGTCCATGGGATTCTCCAGGCAAGAATACTGGAGTGGGTTGCCATTTCCTTCTCCAGGGGATCTTCCCGACCCAGGGATCAAACCCAGGTCTCCTGCATTGCAGGCAGACACTTTAACCTCCGAGCCACCAGGGACTTTAGTGTGGCTTTAAATGGAACTGTAATGGACATTGTTTTATTTTACTTTCTATTAACATATTCAAGTTGTGTGGTAGTATATCATTGTTCATTGCATTTGGGTTTCATGTTCCATCATGTCATTTTTTTAATGGAAAAATATGAATAGTTAAAAATAAAATTTACTTAATACTTAGATATGGTGAAGAAGAAAATAATACTAAATACTCATTATTGCCTACTTCTGAAGATATCAATAGGTAGGGTATATACGGAATCATTTATATGATTTATTGCAATAAATGAAACATAAGGTGAGGTGTCAGTTTCAGATTCAGTATAATATCTGATTTCAGAAACCCGTTGATATCTCTAGGATAAACCTTCCCTTTTTTTAAACATGCTTTTTGTTTGAGTGGTGGTCTTTGAACTTGGATATTGATCCTGTTTCTAGTTCAGTTTTGATAGGAATTAACGTCAAATGGACGTCATATCACTTAATTCTTCTATAAATTTTTAAAGAAAATTTGTCATTTTGCTTTGCGATTTTGAGTTAGCAGTTCATAAGCAAAAAGACATTTTTAAAAGAGGAAAAAATGTTAACCTATTAATAATCTTAACTCATCTTTTTGACATAGTTTAAAAAAGTGAGCAGTCCAAAGAAGTAAAACTTTTTAGTAAGTGACAAACAAATTGTTCTTGGATTGTTTATCATTTTTCCTTCTGCTATTCATTAAACATCTTTATTTAGTTTTATATACCAGTTTTTTATATGTATTTTGCTCCATCAGTAATTAGTAAATTTAGGAAGCTTCCTAACTCTCAAAACTTATTATTTTAATAGTGCACATACTAATAAGCATGAAAATTAGAATTACTTAGAAATGTCAACCCCATTCTGTCATACTTTTACTTATAATTACTGTATTAGTGAACATCCTACAGTATATTATTCATTAAAGTATGTCTCTAATGAACCTTATTTAAAGTAATTGAAAGAGAATAATAGAAAATTTTAAAGGAATGACATTTTCTTGCAGTACTGAACTTACAATATCATCTGAAGGTTCTCCTGGGACTTCTTTTAATAATTAAATAAGAATCAACCTTTTCTTTGTAAATTAACCCTGCCAAAATGCTTAAAATATATTTGCATTAAAAAATCATCTTGCCTTTATTTATGCATTTAATTGACATTCTGAAAGAATGGTTAGCTAAGACACTACCATGTTTCTCACATACTGACAGAAAATTCATGAGGTTTTACTTTATTTCATAGATTTTGTAATTATACATACATACAAGGGAAAAAGAAATGTGGAAAGGACACTTACTATGGACTTCCCTGATGGCTCAGATGATAAAGAATCTGCCTGCAATGCAGGAGACCTGGGTTCAATCCCTGGGTTGGGAAAATCCGCTGGAGAAGGGAATGGCTACCGACTTCAGTATTCTGGCCTGGAGAATCCCATGGACAGAGAAGCCTGATGGGCTGCCGTCCATGGAGTCGCAGAGAGTTGTGCTCAACTGAGAGTAGGCGCACACGCATGCGCGTGCACACGCACACACACACTTATTGTTAACCAAAGTAATTAACCAATTCCATCCATACAATGGGACATTTTTTTTCCAGAGACTAAGTTTACTGAAAAGATTTTACTTTTAGTGCATATGACTTATTTGAAGGAGTTAATCCCTTATGAGTTGGAATTCCTAAGCCATTGTGGAAACTATCTGGGAAAGACAAATAGTTAAGATATGTACTGCTGCTGGTAAGTCACTTCAGTCATGTCCAACTCTATGTGACCCCATAGACGGCAGCCCACCAGGCTCCCCCGTCCCTGGGATTCTCCAGGCAAGAACACTGGAGTGGGTTGCCATTTCCTTCTCCAATGCATGAAAGTGAAAAGTGACAGTGAAGTCGCTCAGTCGTGTCCGACCCTCAGCGACCCCATGGACTGCAGCCTACCAGGCTCCTCCATCCATGGGACTCTCCAGGCAAGAGTACTGGAGTGGGGTACCATTGCCTTCTCCCAAGATATGTACTACAACTCTTATTTTAGATTTCTACTGAATGACATCAAAAGGAAGATGGTGATGGTAGCTCTTACATATTTGAAGCCTGTCAGAAAGAGGAAACATTCTCTGTTGGGTTTTTTGTTTTTGTTTTTTAATTTCAGGAGTTAGCATTAGTAACGAAGGAGGAGAGTGGTGAAGGAAGGGGTAATTGAGGGAACTTAGGCAAGGAACATGGTGAGTGGAAGGGAGGAGGTAGGCTAGCTCAGATGTAGCTTTTAGCTCATTTTAAGAGAGATTTCTAACAGGTACAGAATTATCCAAAGAAACTACTTCACGAAATCATGAATCTTTCTCTGCAATTATTTTTCTTTTTAAATATAGGTGGCGGAAGGATCTAAAAATATACGGTTGGGTTCACTGATTGGTTTGCTAGTTGAAGAAGGAGAAGATTGGAAACATGTTGAAATTCCTAAAGATACAGGTCCTCCACCACCAGCTGCAAAACCATCAGTGCCTCCTCCCTCACCAGCACCACAGATTGCTACCCCTGTCAGGAAGGAACACCCACCAGGAAAACTGCAGTGAGTATGTTTATTTGAATAAATGACAGTGAAATTGACTCAATCCTGTCCAACTCTTTGAGACCCCATGGACCATGCTCCTCTGTCCATGGAATTCTCCAGGCAAGAATGCTGGAGTGAGTCGCCATTCCCTTCTCTAGAATGGTACATTCTTAAATCTGTTTTCTGATCTAAATGTGAACATGGTAAGTATTAGTTGCTCAGTTGTGTCTGACTCTGTGTCTGTGTCTGACTCGTGTCCGACACCATGAACTATAGCCTGCCAGGCTACTCTGTCTATGGGATTCTCCAGGCAAGAATACTGGAGTGGGTTGCCATTTCCTTCTCCAGGGGATCTTCCCGACCCAGGGATCAAACCCAGGTCTCCTGCATTGCAGGCAGACACTTTAACCTCCGAGCCACCAGGGACTTTAGTGTGGCTTTAAATGGAACTGTAATGGACATTGTTTTATTTTACTTTCTATTAACATATTCAAGTTGTGTGGTAGTATATCATTGTTCATTGCATTTGGGTTTCATGTTCCATCATGTCATTTTTTTAATGGAAAAATATGAATAGTTAAAAATAAAATTTACTTAATACTTAGATATGGTGAAGAAGAAAATAATACTAAATACTCATTATTGCCTACTTCTGAAGATATCAATAGGTAGGGTATATACGGAATCATTTATATGATTTATTGCAATAAATGAAACATAAGGTGAGGTGTCAGTTTCAGATTCAGTATAATATCTGATTTCAGAAACCCGTTGATATCTCTAGGATAAACCTTCCCTTTTTTTAAACATGCTTTTTGTTTGAGTGGTGGTCTTTGAACTTGGATATTGATCCTGTTTCTAGTTCAGTTTTGATAGGAATTAACGTCAAATGGACGTCATATCACTTAATTCTTCTATAAATTTTTAAAGAAAATTTGTCATTTTGCTTTGCGATTTTGAGTTAGCAGTTCATAAGCAAAAAGACATTTTTAAAAGAGGAAAAAATGTTAACCTATTAATAATCTTAACTCATCTTTTTGACATAGTTTAAAAAAGTGAGCAGTCCAAAGAAGTAAAACTTTTTAGTAAGTGACAAACAAATTGTTCTTGGATTGTTTATCATTTTTCCTTCTGCTATTCATTAAACATCTTTATTTAGTTTTATATACCAGTTTTTTATATGTATTTTGCTCCATCAGTAATTAGTAAATTTAGGAAGCTTCCTAACTCTCAAAACTTATTATTTTAATAGTGCACATACTAATAAGCATGAAAATTAGAATTACTTAGAAATGTCAACCCCATTCTGTCATACTTTTACTTATAATTACTGTATTAGTGAACATCCTACAGTATATTATTCATTAAAGTATGTCTCTAATGAACCTTATTTAAAGTAATTGAAAGAGAATAATAGAAAATTTTAAAGGAATGACATTTTCTTGCAGTACTGAACTTACAATATCATCTGAAGGTTCTCCTGGGACTTCTTTTAATAATTAAATAAGAATCAACCTTTTCTTTGTAAATTAACCCTGCCAAAATGCTTAAAATATATTTGCATTAAAAAATCATCTTGCCTTTATTTATGCATTTAATTGACATTCTGAAAGAATGGTTAGCTAAGACACTACCATGTTTCTCACATACTGACAGAAAATTCATGAGGTTTTACTTTATTTCATAGATTTTGTAATTATACATACATACAAGGGAAAAAGAAATGTGGAAAGGACACTTACTATGGACTTCCCTGATGGCTCAGATGATAAAGAATCTGCCTGCAATGCAGGAGACCTGGGTTCAATCCCTGGGTTGGGAAAATCCGCTGGAGAAGGGAATGGCTACCGACTTCAGTATTCTGGCCTGGAGAATCCCATGGACAGAGAAGCCTGATGGGCTGCCGTCCATGGAGTCGCAGAGAGTTGTGCTCAACTGAGAGTAGACGCACACGCATGCGCGTGCACACGCACACACACACTTATTGTTAACCAAAGTAATTAACCAATTCCATCCATACAATGGGACATTTTTTTTCCAGAGACTAAGTTTACTGAAAAGATTTTACTTTTAGTGCATATGACTTATTTGAAGGAGTTAATCCCTTATGAGTTGGAATTCCTAAGCCATTGTGGAAACTATCTGGGAAAGACAAATAGTTAAGATATGTACTGCTGCTGGTAAGTCACTTCAGTCATGTCCAACTCTATGTGACCCCATAGACGGCAGCCCACCAGGCTCCCCCGTCCCTGGGATTCTCCAGGCAAGAACACTGGAGTGGGTTACCATTTCCTTCTCCAATGCATGAAAGTGAAAAGTGACAGTGAAGTCGCTCAGTCGTGTCCGACCCTCAGCGACCCCATGGACTGCAGCCTACCAGGCTCCTCCATCCATGGGACTCTCCAGGCAAGAGTACTGGAGTGGGGTACCATTGCCTTCTCCCAAGATATGTACTACAACTCTTATTTTAGATTTCTACTGAATGACATCAAAAGGAAGATGGTGATGGTAGCTCTTACATATTTGAAGCCTGTCAGAAAGAGGAAACATTCTCTGTTGGGTTTTTTGTTTTTGTTTTTTAATTTCAGGAGTTAGCATTAGTAACGAAGGAGGAGAGTGGTGAAGGAAGGGGTAATTGAGGGAACTTAGGCAAGGAACATGGTGAGTGGAAGGGAGGAGGTAGGCTAGCTCAGATGTAGCTTTTAGCTCATTTTAAGAGAGATTTCTAACAGGTACAGAATTATCCAAAGAAACTACTTCACGAAATCATGAATCTTTCTCTGCAATTATTTTTCTTTTTAAATATAGGTGGCGGAAGGATCTAAAAATATACGGTTGGGTTCACTGATTGGTTTGCTAGTTGAAGAAGGAGAAGATTGGAAACATGTTGAAATTCCTAAAGATACAGGTCCTCCACCACCAGCTGCAAAACCATCAGTGCCTCCTCCCTCACCAGCACCACAGATTGCTACCCCTGTCAGGAAGGAACACCCACCAGGAAAACTGCAGTGAGTATGTTTATTTGAATAAATGACAGTGAAATTGACTCAATCCTGTCCAACTCTTTGAGACCCCATGGACCATGCTCCTCTGTCCATGGAATTCTCCAGGCAAGAATGCTGGAGTGAGTCGCCATTCCCTTCTCTAGAATGGTACATTCTTAAATCTGTTTTCTGATCTAAATGTGAACATGGTAAGTATTAGTTGCTCAGTTGTGTCTGACTCTGTGTCTGTGTCTGACTCGTGTCCGACACCATGAACTATAGCCTGCCAGGCTACTCTGTCTATGGGATTCTCCAGGCAAGAATACTGGAGTGGGTAGCCTTTTCCTTCTCCAGGGAGTCTTCCTGACTCAGGGATTGAACCCAGGTCTCCCACATTGCAAGCAGATTCTTTACCATCCGAGCCACAAGGGACACTTCTTTGAATAATGTTTGTGGGTTGTTTTTTTTTTTAAAGATTATGCAACTTTTGGAATATTTTAATCATTATCCTATTTAAAACATCTTTGTAGATTAAGTGAGAAGTTGCTGACCTTCCCTTTCTTCTCTTAGGAAACTGAGGTCTAGGAATGATTATTTTACCATCATCGTTTATTCCACAGACAAATAGTATTGAATACTTAACTATTTCAAGTACTGTGAAGGCCCTATACATCCTGTGGAGAGCAAAACAAATATTTAGTGTCTGCATTGAATTCCTGAGTTAGGTTTTAAGATTCCAAAATGAAATTCAGTGTACCAAACTTCATATTGTGTTCCTACTTACGGAATCCTTAACTGATATAAAATGGAATTAGAATTTTAACACACATTTCTAACTACCCTGCATTTGAGTTTCTGACAAGTATTATAGCTCGATATACAATATATATGTGTATTTATATATTGTACACGTATGTATATATACACAGTGGAATGTTAGTCTTAACAAGGGAAGAAATGCTGACACATAATATGGATAAATCTTGAAGATATGTAGGTAAAATAAACCAATCACAAAAAGACAAATAATGAATAATTTCACTTATGAGTTACCTACAGTAGTCAAATTAGCAAAGACAGAGAGCAACGTGATGGTACCCAGGGGCTGGTGGGAGGAAGGAATGGAGAGTTATTAATTGGTGTGGAGTTTCATTTTGGGAGGATGATAAAGTTCTGGAGATGGATGGTGTTGATGGCTGCAGAGTGTTGTTACTGTACTTAATCCACTCAATAAAACGCCTACAAATGCTTCAAATGGTAAATTTAACACATATGTTTCTATAATAAAAGCTACATGAAGGAACAATATAGTTTCTTATAATATTTTATAATAGTAATTAAATTTGTATGAAAATGTCTTATTAGTAAAATAAACCAGATTAGTACAAATTAACTTATTTGACTGTCACTGTCTATAGGAGTGACTTTAGGTTCATTATACGTTTTTAGTTTTCTAATTATCAGCAAAGCTGTTGACATTTAGAATCAAATGTGTTAATTGGTTCCTTTAATTTTCTTCTTAGGTTCCGTTTAAGTCCAGCTGCCCGCAATATTCTGGAAAAGCACGCACTGGATGCTAACCAGGGCACAGCCACTGGCCCTCGGGGGATATTCACTAAAGAGTATGTGTATGCTTTTTGTAATACCCAGGTCCAGTATTTATCATGATCATCTAGTTCTGAAAGTGTTTAAAGAAGGACTTATTCAGTGTAAGATTTAAAAGGAAATTCACTGCTCTTTTGTACTTTTAATTGCTTTTGTCAGCATAAAATTGTATTTTATGCAAGGGTTGTTTTTTTGAATAATTGCAGCGTTACTGAAGAACAGTTCTAATTTGATAACTAAGCCAGAACCATAGAAATGATGATAAATGGAGAAAATTAGTGTGCAGAGTGGTGAATCTTTGCATTAAGTTCGTATGAGCTAATGATGTAATCACATGTGTATGATCAAAGCAATTTCCATCTCATTTTAGATTTTAGATTTTCTTTTCTATTCCATTCATCAGCCTATCCATGAATTAGTACCTCATTTTTTTTTTTNTTTTTTTAATTCATCAGTTCCTATACATATACAATGTATCATATGAATGTGCTTATGTATATCTATATGCTTTACAATCATAAATAATAGTGTTTTTAAGTGGAATAGAGAAGGAAAAACTCTTCTTCACAGAACGGTTCTTGCTAATAAATGTAGAAGGGTAACAGAATTAGAAAATCACCAATGGCAAACCACCATAGTAGTAACTGATTTAGGTAAGGATCAATAATAGATGACAAAACATAGGTGAAAGACTGTTGAAGAAGATATTCACATAGTCTGAAAATAAGACTCTACTGATTAGTTATTAATTTCAAAGAGAAAAAGTATGTTTGATTGTGGGAAAATCTGGTGGACTCCACCTTAATTAAATGATCAAATTTAACGTCACCAATTATAGGACAAAATGACCTAATGTGCCTCCCAATTAGATGTAGGGAGAAGAGCACATAATCTTTGTAATATTTCTGGAAAAGTGTTTAACCTTCATCACAATAAGACAACCATAAAAATGCCAAATAAAAGATGGTCCGCAAAATGACTAAACTTGAACTCTTCAATATGCCCCCCAAATGGCTATCAACTATCCTAGAAAGACCCTAAAGAAGTATGACAAGTAAATGAAATGCAAGATCCTTGACTAGACTGTGGATTTATAAATTTTGAAAAAAAATTAAGCCTATGAAAGACTTATTGGGACAATTGGAAATTTTGAATATGGACGGTATATCAGCAGATCTCAGTGTTATGTTAATGTTAGATGTCTTGAATAGGATTATGTTTGGTTATAACATTTCTTAGAAGATACAGACTGAAAGAAGTGACATGAANTTTATTCCACAGACAAATAGTATTGAATACTTAACTATTTCAAGTACTGTGAAGGCCCTATACATCCTGTGGAGAGCAAAACAAATATTTAGTGTCTGCATTGAATTCCTGAGTTAGGTTTTAAGATTCCAAAATGAAATTCAGTGTACCAAACTTCATATTGTGTTCCTACTTACGGAATCCTTAACTGATATAAAATGGAATTAGAATTTTAACACACATTTCTAACTACCCTGCATTTGAGTTTCTGACAAGTATTATAGCTCGATATACAATATATATGTGTATTTATATATTGTACACGTATGTATATATACACAGTGGAATGTTAGTCTTAACAAGGGAAGAAATGCTGACACATAATATGGATAAATCTTGAAGATATGTAGGTAAAATAAACCAATCACAAAAAGACAAATAATGAATAATTTCACTTATGAGTTACCTACAGTAGTCAAATTAGCAAAGACAGAGAGCAACGTGATGGTACCCAGGGGCTGGTGGGAGGAAGGAATGGAGAGTTATTAATTGGTGTGGAGTTTCATTTTGGGAGGATGATAAAGTTCTGGAGATGGATGGTGTTGATGGCTGCAGAGTGTTGTTACTGTACTTAATCCACTCAATAAAACGCCTACAAATGCTTCAAATGGTAAATTTAACACATATGTTTCTATAATAAAAGCTACATGAAGGAACAATATAGTTTCTTATAATATTTTATAATAGTAATTAAATTTGTATGAAAATGTCTTATTAGTAAAATAAACCAGATTAGTACAAATTAACTTATTTGACTGTCACTGTCTATAGGAGTGACTTTAGGTTCATTATACGTTTTTAGTTTTCTAATTATCAGCAAAGCTGTTGACATTTAGAATCAAATGTGTTAATTGGTTCCTTTAATTTTCTTCTTAGGTTCCGTTTAAGTCCAGCTGCCCGCAATATTCTGGAAAAGCACGCACTGGATGCTAACCAGGGCACAGCCACTGGCCCTCGGGGGATATTCACTAAAGAGTATGTGTATGCTTTTTGTAATACCCAGGTCCAGTATTTATCATGATCATCTAGTTCTGAAAGTGTTTAAAGAAGGACTTATTCAGTGTAAGATTTAAAAGGAAATTCACTGCTCTTTTGTACTTTTAATTGCTTTTGTCAGCATAAAATTGTATTTTATGCAAGGGTTGTTTTTTTGAATAATTGCAGCGTTACTGAAGAACAGTTCTAATTTGATAACTAAGCCAGAACCATAGAAATGATGATAAATGGAGAAAATTAGTGTGCAGAGTGGTGAATCTTTGCATTAAGTTCGTATGAGCTAATGATGTAATCACATGTGTATGATCAAAGCAATTTCCATCTCATTTTAGATTTTAGATTTTCTTTTCTATTCCATTCATCAGCCTATCCATGAATTAGTACCTCATTTTTTTTTTTGAACCACACTCCTAATTAAAAATATTTTACAGTAAGTTGTAAAATCTGATCAGTTCAGTTCAGTTGTCTCTGACTCTTTGTGACCCCAAGGACAGCAGTACACCAGGCTTCCCTGTCCATCACCAACTCCCGGAGCTTGCTCAAACTCACGTGCATTGAGTCGATGATGCCATCCAACCATCTCATCCTCTGTCATCCCCTTCTCCTCCTGCCTTCAATCTTTCCCAGCTTCAGAGTCTTTTCCAATGAGTCAGTTCTTTGCATCATGTTGGTGCCAGGGTCCAGCCCCGACAGGATCCAGTGGAACCTGAAGGAAAAACAGCATCGGCAGATGATTTAGAGAGAGAGATAAGGAAAGAATATTGTAGATAAGAAAATAGAAGCGAGAAAGAGGCTGATATTCCTTGGTTTACATAGAAAACTAATAAAGTATTAGAAGCCCAGGCAGAAAAGTGAATGCAGAGAGCCCCTGTGTTCCAAGGGATCAGCCTGAAAAAGAAAGTAAGAGAGAAAAAAAGAAAAACATGGGGTGACCAAGCTTCTTTGAGCGAGGCCCCATAGCTTTATTTTTAAAAGGTACTTTTATACCTTGTCTTATACATAGAGGGAAATGAAAGATACAAAGTCACACAGAGTCACCCCAAACATTACATCTGTTTTGTCTTTATCGAAACCAGGATTTTTTCTGCAAACTTTTCCCATAAACGATATTGTGTACATTATCTTCTGGCCTTGGAGGCCTGTGAACATTTTATGACCCTCTTTTGATAAAGGCTTCTCAACCAGAAAACTTACTTTTTCTTGAAATGTGTTTTTTTATATTTCTAATCTATGTCAACCTCAAAATGTATTAAACAAGTTACATTTCTCATGGAGTAAAGGTGCAGTGAGTTACAAGAAATAACCAATTAGTTCAAAAGTCTGATGTGGTTAATTTCAAGGCTACACTTGTTTTTGTTACATTCCAACTATGTTAACTAATGCACTCCCAGGTGCACAGTGGATAAGATATATGGGAACTTAGCAACAAGCATTGTCCCAATAATGAAATCCTACACCAGCACTACTCTAATAACTTTTAACTCTTTGAAAGGCTCTATGTTTTAGGCTTCCTGTTCCTCTCACAGTTGGGAGGCTGTAAATAATCACATGCGTAGCTGCAAGAGTCTGGATATACTTGCCAAGCAAGCTAGAATGCTAACAGAGGGGTGTTTGATTTGAAATATTTCCCTCATGTCCAGGAGACTTACTAGCTAGAGCCCTAAGTTGATTTTCTCCAGAGAAAGGTAGTCAGGGTTAGCCCCCTGTTAATGTCAGAGGAGTTGGTGAAAGTCATGAAATAGTAAAACAGGCAGATTCTGGTTTTGGGATAGATGCTCAAGAAAGCCTAGGGAGCCCGTTGAGTCCTGAAGCCTTGCTTAACAGTTCTCTTCAACATGACCTTGTCATGGGTGGGATCTCCCGTGGTGGCTCCCGGCATATTGGAGTTTCAGCTTCAGCATCAGTCCTTCCAGTGAATATTCAGGACAGATTTCCTTTAGTATGGACTGGTTGGATCTCCTTGCTGTCCAAGGGACTCTCAAGAGTCTTCTCCAGCACCATGGTTCAAAAGCATCAATTCTTTGGCATCCAGCTTTCTTTATAGTCCAACTCTCAGATCCATACATGACTACCAGAAAAACCATAGCTTTGACTAGACAGGCCTTTGTTGGTAAAGTAATGTCTCTGCTTTTTAGTATGCTATCTAGGTTGATCATAGCTTTTTTCCCAAAGAGCAAGTGTCTTTTAACTTCATGGCTGCAGTCACTATATGCAGTGATTTTGGAGCCCCCCAAAATAAAGTCTCTCACTGTTTCCATTGTTTCCCCATTCTATTTGCCATGAAATGATGGGACCAGATGCCATGATCTTTGTTTTCTGAATGTTGAGTTTTAAGCTAACTTTTTCACTCTCTTTCACTTTCATCAAGAGGTTCTTTAATTCTTCTTTGCTTTCTGCCATAAGGGTGGTGTCATCTGCATATCTGAGATTATTAATATTTCTCCCGGCAGTCTTGATTCCAGCTTGTGCTTCATCCAGCCCAGCATTTCATGTGATGCACTCTGCATATAAGTTAAATAAAATCTGATAGCACTATCTTTTCTCTTATTTTTCAGTAAACCAGATTTCTTGGTGTTTTTTTTTTCTTCCAAATGGTTTTTAAATAATTTATCTAGCCCCACTGGTGGGGTTAGGCAGGAAGACTATGATATTTTTATTGGGACTATATCATATTTTAAATTAATTTTAAGTTTTGTGTCTTTCAAGAACATATTGAAATAGATGGCACCTGCTTATCAAAAATTAGTGAGGCAGACAAAGATTAATCAAATAGGCATATGAACTAATGTGAAATTGCTGTAGTAGTGTATGTCACATTCCTATTAGAGTAATGTTAAATTTTCAAATTGAGTCAGCATTTTGAAGCAATAAACTCTTCCCAGTTTATCTAATGTTGATAAGAAGTGATCAGTAATGTTGGCTAAAATTTTTACAAGTTGAAATAGAGCAAAGTTATTAAATTATTAAGTGACAATGCCTGACTGGGTGACTTTTCTTTTTTTTCATTGAATTATTTTACTCTTCATTAAAGCACTGGTTTATTGATGAATATTTCTTTTAATGAAAGTAGTATAGCTTTCATTTTCAGATATCCTGTTACCTGTACTTCAGCCTCACTGATTTGTTTCTAAAGCACATAATGTGAAGTTTGTGCCCTACTCACATGAGTTGGAAATCAGCTATTCTGACCCCTGGCTGAAAGGCAGCAGTCAATCATTAGTTAAACAACTTACAAGTTTCACTTACCCATTAAAAATTAAAATAAAGAATCCTGATAGGTAGTTAAGCCTAGGTTTTTGCCCACATCAATCCTTATTTAATATCTACTACTTGTATGTTAATTTTGTTAATCTTCTACCAACCTATACCTTAGTAAAAAGTCTCTGTAAAAATGGGTCAAAACAGCTTTCTTTATAACATGATACACTTACCTGTGTATCTGAAGAAGATAAAGAGTCTATATGTAATTCATTAATTGTTGAAGACTTGATGAAATACCAGATAATAATAGGTGTACCATAGAAAAGTCAGTTTTGCAAGTTTGTAAAAGATACATTGGAACAGAAGAAGACTTGAGGTAAGGAGATAAATTAAGAGGCTCATAAAGTAGTCCAGGTAGGAGAGAATGAGTACCTGAACACAGATGAGAATGTAAATGATGGAGACAGCAGTATAAGGAGAAAATCCAGAAATCTGTTAAGAATGGAGCAGGAGAGCAGCGACTCAAGGTGTGTACTTCGGATCCTGGGCCAGGTGATGTCTTGGCCCCATAAAACAAGGGATTGGTGGAACCACTTGTCTTGATGGAGTAACTCCTGAATAATGTGTTTGGTTTGAAGCTTATTGTCAGTGCCGACAAGCCAGATTGAAGATATCAGAGTCATTGAGGTGAAGATGCATCTCGGGAGACAGTTCAGAATTAGAGATGTAAGTTTGATAATAAAGTGATAAAGTTATGACTGAGATAATAAATAGGAAAACATTTTAAAAGGCACAAATTTCTGAGTTGGAAGGTGTCTGGGAGATGTATGTGAGTCAAGGAGGAAGGAATCTGAGAAAAGGCCCTTGAATTTGGTAATTAGTGACCTTTTAGAGGGCAGATCAGTGGTGTGAGAGCAGTGGGATAAAGAAGTAGGATTTTCTTCCTCTTTCCCTTCTCTCCGTATATGCTTAATACATAAATGATGAATAAAGATCTTTTTTAAACCCAAGTTGAAAGTCATCATAGTAGGTCTAACATTTCCTAAGGAGGACAGAATGGTGTTATCTTATTGGGTACCCTAAAGAAAGCACTGCTGCAGAGTTATGTTTTTGATATCTTTGCCATCTTTGTCTTCTTGTTACCTGATCCTTTCCCTGCCCTTAATCTTTAAATCTCTACCATAAGAGAGTCAAACCTTCAGTCTTCAAACTGTGACATATTACAAAAGATTTTATGAGAAAAATAGATCTTTAAAGCATGCTTGTATACCACTAAAGATGCCTGTGTTTTGAGTTAAACACTGAGGTGAGCTTTGGAAAAAATTTTGTCTTCATGTCATCTACATGTCATCTTCTGGTAAGACTGAGAAGTTGCAGGCTTTGGCATAAGCTGCCCCCAAATGCCTTAGTGCACATTGTTGAAATAGTGAGGCGCATCCTTTCTCCTTATGATGTCAACTAAAAATTCAAGTAGAAGAGAAAAGAGGGAGTTACTTCTGATCCATCGTGTTTGTGAAGAAAATCAAAGTGTCATGGTTGCTATTTTAATGTTGCATCAAGCAGACATATTGCTCAGAATGTATATTATGCAAAAGCACATAAATTTGACTTGGCCTATACATGTAACATAATTTTAAGAAAACAAGTGCCAAGGATGCTGATGGAGGCAGAACACACTTACTTCTTGGCCTGCAGCCTAGCTTCTCTGGTGTATCTGTGTCTTAAATCATAGCAGTAGCTAATGCTTGTGTTCATGTCACAGTGTCACAGATACAGTATAGTAGGCATGACAGTCGTGTCGTATGTTTTCAGTAAATTTCTTTTTAGAACTAATTCTTAGCACACCCAGGTGAATTAAGGGATCTGGTAGAGAAGGTTCTACCCTAAGTGAATGCCCAAAGCTTCCTCTTCCTTTCTGCAGAAGTGGGTGATGTATCAGTTTTTCTCTTAATTTTTTTAATCTCCACCTAATTCTTCAAGCTTAGACTGATTATTTAATGGACAGAAAGCATTAAAGTAATATTCTGCATGGCAGAAACTGAATTATTGGCTGTTATTAACCAATGATTAACATTCATACTTTATGAGGTATATAAGTATAAACTTAGCAACAAAAGTTTACTGTGAGCCTGTGGCCAGATTTTATTTTCTGCTACTTGTTTATGATTAATGACTCTTAGAGATGAACCTAAACTGCCTTTTCTTGATGAAAATAGTAAGTAATAGTTATGCTGATTGTGAAATAAAAGTATATCTATTTAGTCTGACCAACCTTTTTTTAAGTAGATGTATTTAGGCATTATTTTAGATTTTTTTTAGTTTCCTTGAGTTGTTGTTGCTGTTGCTTTGTTTGTTTTTAACCGATTACTGAGGGTGCACTAGTGATCCCTGAATGAGAAAACCAATGTGTTTTGTATATGCCATTCTGATGCTGAACTTTAGTTTAATACCCAGATTAATAATAGATTTTGTTAGAGAGACATATTTAATTACCTTAGGTGATGAGAGGGGATTAGTAATGTTAGACTGTGACTTGTAAGAACTCTTAAAACCAAAATATCTTTTGTTAAAGGCATTTTTTTAAATCAATAAAAGGTCTTATTTTATATCAGTGCTCACAGTTTTATCTATGTGGCCAAAGTTTTGACTCATGACATATATCCCTAGTGAATATAGGGCAGTCATTTATTTCATCTATAAATTGTCACAATCAACTGGAAAAAAATGGCACTTCTGGTTATAAATACCATAAGTAAGTTAAAGTGAGTGAAAGTCATTTAGTCGTGTCCGACTCTTTGTGACCCCGTGGACTATAGAGTCTGTGGAATTTTCCAGGCCAGAATACTGGAGTGGGTAGCCGTTTCCTTCTCCAGGGGATCTTCCCAACCCAGGGATGGATCCCAGGTCTCCCACATTGCAGGCAGATTCTTTACCAGCTGAGCCACGAGGGAGCCCAAGAATACTGGAGTGGGTAGCCTATCCCTTCTCCAGTGAATCTTTCTGACCCAGGAATTGAACCGGGGTCCCCTGCATTGCGGGTAGGTTCTTTACCAACTGAACTATCAGGGTAAATTAAAAGTTAACTTCTAAACAGGAGTAAGCTTGTGGTCAAAAGCTTTAAGAGTACAGAAGCTCATTCCCTGGGACACTCAGTCTTCCTGTCATCACTACCGTGGTGTGGCTCATCCTCGGAGCACCAGCATTGCCTCCAGTTATGTTGCTGTTAATTTTGTGTGACGGATGCAGGGCCTTTGTCTGGAGGTCCTACTTTCAGCTCCATGTATAGACGAGGTAGATAAAACATTTCTTCATTCAGTCCCAGCACACCTGCACGCTCAGTCAGTCAGTCGTGTCTGACGGTTTACAACCCTGTGGTCTGTAGCCCGCAGGCCCCTCAGTTCCAGAATTGCTGTCAGTCTGAGGCAGGCTTATTTCATTCTATTCTAGTCTGTCTTTATGAGAAAAATTTGTTCTGACTCTGCCTTAGTTTAGTTGACGTCCTCTGCATAGGTATTAGGAGAGTGGTAGAACATTCAGAGGCTTTGGAGTTGGTCGCACCAAGGTGTGGTCCCAGCCCTGGCAGCTCCTGGCTGCCTGCCTCTTCAGCTTCATCTGTAAAGCCTCTCTGCTATGTCCGTTGCACTCCTTCCACACTGGGCTTTGTCTGTTCTTAGAAGCCCTAATTTCCCTGCCTTTGCACGTGGCTGTTCTCTGCCTCGTAACATGCTTTTCCCAGCTATTCTTGAGAATTATTCCTTCTTGTCCTTCATAGAAATAATATGTCTTCAGGCCTTCCCTGACCACCCTGTTTTATAATAACACCTCCTCTCACCCATGACTTTCAACCTCATTACTCTGCTTTATTTTCTTCACTTGCCATCTGTTCATTTGTTTACTTGATTAATGTGTTGACTCTCCTATGGAATAACACTCCTTGATGGGACATGTCCATGTATTTTCAACACCTAGGCTAATAGTAGGTGCTTGACAAGAACTAACTTAGAAATGGGATGGAACCTGTTTGGTTTTTTTTTGTTTTAGCTTTTATTGGAGTATAGTGGATTTACAGCGTTGTGTTAGTTTCAGGCATACAGCAAGGTGAATCAGTTAGACATACACACATATCTAGTCTTTTTTAGACTCCTCTCCCACATAGTCCATTACGGTAGACTTCCCTGTGCTCTCACCCCTTTGAACCTACTTACTTATTTATAAATAAGGGAGGGAGTAATATCTTCTCACATGGGTGGTGTAAGATTACGTAATTAACATAACCACAATACGTACACAGGAGGCTCATTTTTCCACTTTTATTCCCTCTTTCCTAACCTAAAGGTCGAGGATGATTTGAAACTTCTTTATCAGTGTGACCTCTTATCTTAAATGTCAACTCTTTAACGTTGAAGCAAGTAAGTTACTTGCACTTGATATTAAGTTCATGGATCCCTTTCTGGACCTGATATACAAAGCATGGATTCTCCTTCCTTAAACACGTGCGTGTATACTTTGGGAGATCCTCCCGTGATGTCCCCCAGGCTGGAGCATTCCTGTCTGTGTCACTTTTCTATTGCTGCATGACAAATTGCAACAAACTTAGCTGTTTAAAACAACACCCACTTACTGTCTGACAGTGCTGTGGATCAGAAATCCTGGCCCAGCATGGTTGGGGTTCTGACCCATGGTCTCACAAGACGGAAATCAAGGTGTCAGCCAGGAGTAGGTTCTCATCTGCAGGTTGGAGCCCTCTTCCAGGCTCACATGGTGGTTAGTAGGATTCAGGTCCTTGGGTAGTAGAACTCTTACCCTTGTTTATTTGCCAGCTCTCATCCAGAGATTGCTCTCACCTCCTGAGGGCCTCCTTCTGATCTTTTCCATGTGGTCATCTCCATAGACAGTTCCTAAATGCCTGTTTGTTTCTCCAAGGCAAGTAAAAGAATTTTTCTCCATTCAGATTTCTTCTTTTAGGAATTTTCTCTTCCTTTTAAAGACTGGACCATGGATAGGTTGCCTTTTGATTAACTCAGTGTCACTGATTTAGGGCCTTAATGGTTATGTCTACAAAATCCATCACTTTGTCCTCAAAGGCAGCCTAATCATGGGAGTGGCATCCATCATGTTCACAGGCCCAGCTACACTCAGGAGAGATGATGTAGGGTGTATACACCAGGAATAGCAATATTGGGCAGTTTCAGAGTTAACATTCTTCCTACCATGTGATAATGCCAGATCACTAACTGCATTTAAGAAATTTCAGAAATATAATTTGCCTTTGGATTTGTGTCACCCTGAAGCCATTTTTAGATTATGTAAAATCTTTTTTATTTAAAAAAATTAGGTTTAAAACATTTTTAATGTAGGACATTTGTAAGTACTATTGAATTGTCAGATTAAAATTTTCAAAAAAGCTGTTTTGTATAAGGAAATAAATAACTTTATGCCACTATAACTTAGAATGCATTGAGAGCTTGACATGGTAGTCTAACTATATATCCTTTTAATAAACAAAGACACCTTTGTTTTGCAGAATAATACAAAAGCAAGTCTGTTACTTGTTTAGTTATTTTTCATTCTAAATGCTTTTATGGGTTAGGTTTATTACATTAGATAACATTTGGGCATAATTTTAAGTGGTATGATTTCCTGGCCATAAACAGTCAAATTTGCTCCAGTGCTTTAGTAAATATCCTAATGAAAGTCATATGTACAGTAAGCTTAACACTCTGTGAATGCTATGTGAAAATTATTTCACAAGTACTAAGAATGAGGGTATGGCTTACTTTATGAATTGCTTATCTGCCAAAAGACACCTCCCTCCCGAAAAAAATACTCATTTCCTTTATCTTCCCTTCACACGTAGCCTTCATTTTCTGAAACTTCTTGGATTCCTGGTTGCTAATCATGGTTATCTAACTCCCTTATCTCCAGGGATGCTCTCAAACTGGTCCAGTTGAAACAGACGGGCAAGATCACTGAACCCAGACCCACCCCAGCCCTGCCAGCCGCTCCCACAGCGCCTTTGCCCCCACAGGCTGCAGCCACGCCATCTTATCCCCGGCCAATGATCCCTCCTGTATCCACTCCCGGACAACCTAATGTAGAGGTAATGTCATCTGATTATTATTTTTCAGATTTAACTGAGAGAAAAAATAAGAACCATTACTCTTAGGTTTTATGGGTTTTTTTACTAGTGCATTATGAGCTACTAGTAGTAGCTCAAAGCGATGACAGAAATACTGTTTTGCACATTTCAGTAAACAAAATTTGTTTATACAGTGCTCACTTCCAAATAGAATTTTGATTCAATTTAAATTTGCCACAAGTTCCACAGTGTGCATGCCATGGATCTGCCCTGTAATAATGATACTTTCCGTGTCTTTTTTCCTTGGGTTTGCTACTAGTTTTTAATAGCTGACATCAGCTCCCTTTTGTGGATATGTTTTATTTTTCACTAACAATCTTAAAAAAACCTTGTTTGAGTGAAAAACCTGTAGAGATTGTATAGCTCATCATTCTCTCCCTCTTGGATACATGCCCTTTTTTGTTTTCGAATTGCTCTGTTTTACCTCTCTGTCTCCCTTTCTTGGTACTTTTTATGTCATTTGCTTGCCATCAGAAGAAATGCAGGATAATCATGTTTGTTTAAAGTTGAATGGGCACTGAAAAAAATAAAGCTACAGTGCCTTTTCTGATGGAGAAATATATTCAAATGTAATACTGTGAAAGAATTAAAAACAGTACAAGTTTCATGAGAAACAGATTTTTGAAATGTATGTTAATGATTCATGTCTACATACACAACAGTTTATGAGGAATCAGATCTTATTTTTTTAAAGAATAAGTTATTCAAATTGGGCAGATAAACTTTAAAATTCTTTCAGTGTATAAACATTATTTATTTGATTTGATCAAGTGTTTTGCTAGCATAAAATGTTTGATTCTCTTAGCATTTGTAAAAAAATGTCAGCTGTACTTTTGACTTTTATTATTCTAAGTGATTGTAATCCTGCCCCAGAATGAAGAACAAAAAAGGAATTATCCAGAATTTAAGGTTCATCATGTTTTTGTTAGAGGTTCAAGGAACAGAATTGAAAAGCAACAGTAAAGTCATAGGAAGACCTTCTTATCTCATTCATACTTTATGAGTTTATTGAAAATAAGATCTCATGTGATTTGTTTTATTCTTAACTACAAAATAGAAATAATTTGGGAGATTAGTATTTTGGATTATCTTTTTCTCATGTATGCCATTTTAATAAGTAAGAATTCCCTGTAGTTGTGTTGTTGATATGTTGATTGCTTTGAGTTTTAAGAAGTGACGTTTGTAACAAAAGCTACTTACAGGCTTATAGGTAATATCTCAGTAAGCACACCCATTAGGGGATTATTTATGATTTGGTATGTTGCTTTTTTTTTTTTTTTTTTTTTTTTTAAGAAAGTGTGGTCTTTATTCCTGACAGCCTCTTTTGGCTGTTCTGTGTCTTCATTGCAGCTCAAGGGCTCTCTGTTGTGGCACGCAGGCTTTCCTGTATTAAACTTTATTCTCTTAAGTTAGGTAATTGAGACCAGATTTCAGTTGCACAGTTTATTTGCTTGTTTTTTTTCAGTTCTGTTTATGATTTAATGGACACGTTATCATTCTTTGCAGGGCACATTCACTGAAATCCCAGCTAGCAATATTAGAAGGGTTATTGCCAAGAGATTAACTGAATCTAAAAGTACTATACCTCATGCATATGCTACTACTGATTGTGACCTTGGAGCTGTCCTAAAAGCTAGACAAAATCTGGTCAGAGGTTAGTAAAACTGAGTTTATTTAATGTCATACACATGCTAAACTGTTACGATATCCTTTGTTTATTATAAAATGCACATTGTGTATCTTCTTAGTTCAGTTTCATCATCTGGGCATATTTTAGTATTAGAAAAGAATTCTCTTTTCCTGTAAGAAATAAATGGGTTCCATAGTATTGAATACATCATACTTATTGGAATGATATCTGAAAAAGCAGTTCTTAACATTTTGGAACATAAAAATATCCAAAACTGATTTAAGAATATTTTAAAGATATCTTAAGATATCACTCTTCTTTATACATTTTAATTTTTAGTTCATATTTAATATGTACTTTCATGATATTAAATTTGTATTGTTCCTCTCCCCAATCAACTAAAACTAAGGTTGCTGAGAGACATAAACTTTTTAGTATAAACTGATGTTATTTTCTGTGCTTTTGATAGCAGTCATTCTCATGGGTATATCTCCTTCATTTTTGAAAGATATTTTTGCTGGGTGTAGAATTTTAAGTAAACAGGTATGGAGTTTTTTTATTTTGTTTTTTTGGTAATTTTAAAGGTATCATTCCATTATCTTCTGACTTACAGAATATTGGCTGCCATTCTTTTTCTTTGTTCTCCTATGCTGTTTTAGCAGAATGACTGTTACATGCTTAAAGCTTTTTATTTCCCTTTTTGTTTTTTGACCTATTGCATTTATCCCGTCTGGGTTTCTCTTAGCTTATCTGTTTTGTGCTTTGTGTCTTTAATTAATTTGAAAACTTCTAGATACAGTTATTTGTAACTATATCTTCTGCTTCATATTTTTTTCTCCTTTGAGCTGTAATTATAAATATTAGACATAATTCTAAAGCTTAGATATAACCTCAGTTCCCTAATGGGCTCAGAAAGCTACAATTTTGTAGTTGATCTTGCTTTTCCTCTCACCCTATTGAGATGGGCACAGCCTTCTCTTATGGCTGTCTACATCCTAAATGAAAGCAGGCCTGGTAAATCAGTTTAGCTATAGGCTTTCAAACCTGACAGATTCTAACGGTCCATGGAGCCAAATGGAAAGCTATTTTAGACAAAGTGATCAATAGTCAGAAAGTTAACCCTGGAAACTCCCCTTGGTCTCAAATCAAACTTGCTTAGTTTTGTATGACATAGAGGTTATTGTGACAATAATTTTCCTAGTTCCTTCCTCTCATGAGACAGGAAGCAGTACTATTTCAGTGGAGGTATGGATTCATATAGCATCTGCATTGCCCAGATTTGGTTTGTCCTTTCAATTAGGGATTTTCTGTTGAGTCTTCAAAGAGCCCACATTATCCATGCATCTCCACTCCTCTTTCTTATATGAGGTTATAATCTATAACATTCTGTAAGCATGTTTCACACTGTTTTGTAACAATATGCAAATGAGAGTATTTGATATTCCCTCACAGTGTATGTCCTACTCAGTTCAGTTTAGTTGCTCAGTAGGATCTGACTCTTTGCAACCCTGTAGACTGTAGCACATCAGGCCTCCTTGTCCATCACCAGCTCCTGGAGTTTACTCAAACTCATGTCCATTGAGTCGGTGATGCCATCCAACCATCTCATCCTCTGTCTTCCCCTTCTCCTGCACTCAGTCTTTCCCAGCATCAGGGTCTTTTTCAATGCATCAGTTCTTCACATCAGGTGGCCAAAGTATTGGAATTTCAGCATCAGTCCTTCCAGTGAATATTCAGGACTGATTTCCTTTTGGATGGACTGGTTCGATTTCCTTGCAGTCCAAGGGACTCTCAAGAGTCTTTTCCAACACCGCAGTTCAAAATCATCAATTCTTTGGCACACAGCTTTCTTTATAGTCCAACGCTCACATCCATACATGACCACTAGAAAAACCATAGCTTTGACTAGACGGATATTTATTGGCAAAGTAATGTCTCTGCTTTTTAATATGCTGTTTAGGTTGGTCATAGCTTTACTTCCAAGAAGCAAGTGTCTTAATTTCATGGCCGCAGTCACCGTCTGCAGTGATTTTTGGAGCCCCCAAAAATGAAGTCTCTCACTGTTTCCATTTTTTCCCCATCTATTTGCCATGAAGTGATGGGACCAGATGCCATGATCTTAGTTTTCTGAATGTTGAGTTTTAAGCCACCTTTTTCACTCTCCACTTTCACTTTCATCACGAGGCTCTTTTGTTCTTCACTTTCTGCCCTAAGGGTGGTGTCATCTGCATATCTGAGGTTATTGTTATTTCTCCTGACAATCTTGATTCCATTTTGTTTCAGACATCCAGATTTTCACATGATGTACTCTGCAAACAAATTAAATAAGCAGGGTGACAGTATACAGCCTTGACATACTCCTTTCCCAATTTGGAACCCGTCTGTTCCATGTCCAGTTCTCACTGTTGTTTCTTGACCTGCATACAGATTTCTCAAGAGGCAGATCAGGTGGTGTGGTACTCCCATCTGTCTAAGAATTTTCCACAGTTATGTCCTACTCTGTTCTTAATAAAATGTTAGCAATGGTATCCTTTCTATATGTTTGAAAGGAGTTTGGGGAAAACATCTTCTTTCCACATACTAGATTTGGGATGCCTATCAGAAATATAAGTGAAAATGTCATGTGAGAAAGTGTGTGTTTGAGACTGAAACTCCAGATACAGAAGAATTTAAGATAGAGTTTGAAGGAATCATTGTCATATAAATGGTATCTGACTGAAAGAGAGTGAGCAAATTGTGGAATAAAACCAGGAGAGTCTGTAACACAGATAGCAGAAAGAGAATGTATTTCAAGATGAAGAAAGTGGTCAAATATAGGAGTATGATGAAGGTGGGAAATCAGGTGAGAACTGCCCACTAGGGCCCTAGATTTGGAAATCATCAGGTGGTAGGTGATTTGGGAAGTCTTCACTGGGGACACCTATGGATAGTAGGTAAAGTGAGAAGGATGCTGAGATACATGAGAGATAAGCACAGTGAGTTGATAAAAGTCTCTCAGCACTGGACATCCATTTATTTTTCTGCTCCTAAAGGAGTTTTAAACAAAGATGTCTGTAGTTCTGGAAATCTGAATTATAAGAGCTGTGTATTAGAAAAGCAGCTGACAGTTACTGTGACAGCTTGGCAGTACTTCGGTTTATGGTAATACATTTAATCCCTTTCTGAAATCTTAGCATGCCTTTGGAATGAACTGTTGTTCTTGTAAAATTCCATGATACTGTAGTAACTGGATTTGTGTATCCTCCACATACCATGACTAGATATTGATCTTAAAGTCTTTTTTTCTAGAAGCCCATGCAATAAAGAATCAAATATAGTTTCCATTTTCCAACACTTTCATATGCACTGGTAAAGGAGAGGTATAAACCCAATGCTTTTATTATAATCAGCCCTTTGGGAAGGGAGGGGACCGCAGCTTTATCTCAGAATCATTATGTATACTGGAGGGACATTGATTTAACTGAAGTCACCATGCAACTAGTGAGAGACCTCGTATCATCATTACATTAGGATCCACGCCAACATTGCTTCATCTCTGGCATTTACTATATCCCCTTTGGCTGAGTCAAAAACCAGCTCTTATTTAATGTAGTAATTTTAAATGTTTTTCATTGCATGCCTTGTTAATAAAAAGAAATTTCTGAAAATCCACCCCCCTGCCCCTGTGTATGTGTATATATGTATACATATATATATGTGCTTGTTTTTTTAAGGTGATTATTCTAATATAATCAGTGTATTATAAAGAGTACACAAGATACGGACTTGAAAAGGATTTAGAAGAAAATGAATCGTCTTGTAAACTTCCTGACTGTACATGCTGTGGACGGACAGACCATTTGTCTTTCCAGAGACAGGGGACTTGATTCTTTTTTTTCTGATTATGGTCATCATGTATCTTTCAAGTACTTGTGTATGATATCTGAGCAATTTAAAATAATTGTAATCAGGACTAGGAGTAAACATTTACATTCATGGTTAATATTATTTATCCAAGACCTCATATAACGCAAATTTTTCTGCTCAAGGAAATCTTATGACTAAGCAAACAAAGACCTGTAATATTTTTTTTTACCATTGTTTGTCAGTACAGTTCTTAGTTTAAGTTTGAAATCATAATTGTTCATTTTAAAGTTTTATTTTGAATATTAACCATCATATGCTTATTTTTCTTTCAGATGACATTAAAGTATCAGTAAACGATTTTATCATCAAGGCAGCAGCTGTTACACTTAAAGTAAGTAGTAAAGCCCAGATAATTTTGGCTTCTAAAGTAGTCTCTAATTTTGGGGGCCAGACATTCTTCATTTGTGAGGATTTGTTCTGATTTATTTTCTTCTTTGATTTCATTATTATCTATGAATTTAAAATCCTCTGGAGGTTGGGGCTTTATTATTTGGACATAGTGGAATCGTTGAATAAAAGAATTGAGCCTTGTGAAAGATGGAGAAGTGAAATGAGTAGCTGAACAGTGATGAAATGGAAATTAGTTAGCATAACTGTGAGAAACCTAAGTGAAAATTCATCTTAAGAGAGTGGTCAGGAGTAAAAATAGAGAGATTGGGTGGAATCAAATTGTGTATTGCTCTGCTTATATGACATGCTGGAAAGCTTGACTCTAACTTGGCAGAAAGCAGTGAATTTTTTGAAAGGAAATTAGTTGTTGATTTCCATTTTTCAGCATCATTTTGTCTTGTGTTAGTTGACAACATTATCAATACACAGTTTCCAGGCATTTGGTAATTTCTTCCGTTTTTTTCACCACTGTACTGACAAACAATGTTAAGAAAAAAAATATTACAGGTCTTTGTCTGCTTAGTCATAAGATTTCCTTGAGCAGAAAAATTTGCGTTATATGAGGTCTTAAATAAATAATATTAACCATGAATGTAAATGTCATTGTATGTATATTAAATATGTACATGCTCACACGTAGAGTATGTTGCTGTTTTAGTTGCTAAGCCACGTCTGACTCTTTGCGACCCAATGGACTGTAGCCTGCCAGACCCCTCTGTCCATGGGATTTCCCAGGCAAGAATACTAGAGTGGGTTACCACATTACCAGTTCCTTCTCCAGGGGATCTTCCCGATCCAGGGATCAAACCCGTGTCTCCTGCATTAGCAAGCAGATTCTTTACCACTGAGCCACCAGTGAAGCCCCATATATAATATATAGCATATGTTAATGAAGCCTGGGAAATCTCTCTTAAATAGGGAAGTCATTTATTAAGGGTCTGCTAATATCTCCCAGGGCTACTCTAAGAAGTCAGGTTCCCTTATACTGCAGGAATAATGTGGTTGAATATCACTATCCCTCAACCCTCTTCTCTTCTCCTCAAAGTCATGTCAGTCATCATATGAGGCAGGAAGGTTCACAAACATTAAATACTCCCTAGCAATTAGGTTTAAGAAAAAAAGCCTTTTTCTTAACCATGATATGAAGAGATCAAAACATGTATGTATCATCAGAATTTCCTTACGCTTGCTTCAAAAAAGATAGTGTGTTTATTCTTCCCAAACATAAACGTTATTTAATATAGAGGTACAACCCACTTTCTTCAAATCAGATTTTTCTTTCTTTCCTTCAGTCTAGCTATATTCACTTCCAAAAATGCATGGCATTAATTATTTTTCTCTAATAACCTTAGTCTAAAGCTCCTTCATTAATAACATATTTTTTTCTACTTATGCTTTCTAGCAAATGCCTAGTGTTAATGCAAGCTGGGATGGAGAGGGTGCAAAGCAACTGCCCTATGTTGACATTTCAGTGGCTGTGGCAACAGACAGAGGTCTAATTACACCAGTCATAAAAGATGCTGCTGCAAAGGGTCTACAGGAGATTGCTGACTCGGTAAAGGTAGGTATTAAGCAATACTATCCTTGCAAAATGTTGGAATTTACTTTCTAGGAAAGATTTGACATGATCTGGTCACGCTGTGAGATAGATGTGTGTGTGTGTGTGAGTGAGTGAGAGAGAGAGACAAAGAGAGAGATTTTTGGTATTTTGAAATGATTATCAATGATGTATACATGTTTTTAAGTTTTGATCCAAATACAACCCATTTTAAGATTATTTTGCATTCAAACATTCAGAAATAACATGCATATTTAGGGCCAGCAGCATTCAAGCTAGAAATGACTGCTTTATTTCCCTAAGTCCATAATTTGACCCTAAGGATAATATTTTAGATAGATTTTAAAGTTAAAGCTGAAACTATATTTTTATTAAAGGGCTCACTTTTCACAGGACCTTATTCTTAAAAGTTTTTCATTTCCTCTCTAGGGCTGAGACTACTGGAAGTACTTAGTATTCCAGAAGCAAAATTTTTGTTTTTTCCCCTGGGCTCTAATATGGAAGAATCAACTCTCGCCAAAATTACTGCATTGAATTGGCGAGGAACATACACAATAGGTCAGCTTTGACAGCCTCGATTAATTTCCAAGGGTAATTTTTGGCAGAAGTATCCCAGGTCTTGAAGTGTTACCTTTGAAAATTTCAGATTCATTTAGATAAGTGATTCTTTTTCCATTTATCAAGGACCTGAGGGGGGGTAGGGGGTGTGTGTGTGTGTGTGTGTGTGTAAAACAAGTTATAAGGGGGATTAAAAAGTAGAATATAAGGCTTCTTTATGGAGCTATATAAATATGTAGACCTACTTACCCCAGATAAATAAATGAATGGAAAGTGTAAGTTGCTCAGTCATGTCCAACTCTTTGCAACCCCATGGACTATATAGTCCATGGAATTCTCCAGGCCAGAATACTAGAGTGGGTAGCCTTTCCCTTCTCCAGGGGATCTTCCCAACCCAGGGATGGGACCCAGATCTCCTGCAGTGCAGACAGATTCTTTATCAGCTGAGCCACCAGGGAGGCCCAAGAATACTGGAGGGCGTAGCCTATCCCTTCTCTAGCAGATCTCCCCAACCCAGGACTTGAACAATGGTCTCCTGCATTGCAGGCGGATTCTTGACCATCTGAGCTACCAGTGAAGCCCCAGTGAATGGAAAGTAATCTAACTTAAAATGCATAGTCTTGGATCTTAGAGTTAAATATAATTAAAGGTGACCTTAGTGGAATTTGAGTACTTAGATCTTTGTTCCCTCCTCTTTGGAAAGATTTGCAGAGTGTTTTTATATATAAAAAAGGAACTTTTTTTAAATTAAAGGGTGGTATTCAAACGTTAAAGTAATAAAGGTTGGATTACTTAGATGCTGCACACCTTTTTTTCATGAACAGTTTTCAGCAGCAGTGAAATACATGTAATTTTAGTGTTTTTGTGACATTCTTATGAGATTAAACAGTAGAATTAGAATTTCCTTTAACTACAGAGTTAAAAATTAACTGTTATGGGGAGATTTCTTTGATTCTAACCAGTTTATCAATTTCAGCCCTACAATATGATTCTTAAAGCAGCTGTGTTAGCATTCGCTGTTCGTTGCATCCTGAAAGAAGCTAGATTGAGGTGGTTAGGAAGCAGTGTCGCTCGCCTGCCAGCAGTGGGAAGGGCCCTCCCAGCCCTTGGGAATGTCCCGGGGCCTCTGGTGGTCCTTGAGTGTTTCCTGTAACTCCCAGCAGCTCCTGGGTCTGTTTGCTCTGGCTACTTGTCTGAGCTTCCCATTCTGCCTGCCTCTCTCCCGCTTCAAGGTCGGTGATTAACATTCCACTAGGGCTGCCGTCTGTGGAATTTGCCGTCTGGGGTCACACAGAGTCGGACATGACTGAAGTGACTTAGCAGCAGCAGCAGCAGAGCTTCCCTCATAGCTCAGTTGGTGAAGAATCCGCCTGCAGTGCAGGAGACCCCGGTTTGATTCCTGGGTCGGGAATATCCCCTGGAGAAGGGATAGGCTACCCACTCCAGTATTCTGGCCTGGAGAATTCCATGGACTGTATAGTCCATGGGGTCTCTAAGAATTGGACACAACTGAGCGACTTTCACTTCCTTATCTTATCTTATAATGTATCAGACAGTAGGCTAAGCGCTTCGCTCAATCTTAATAGTTTTATATCATAGTTGGAACCTTAACTTCAAATTGAAGAAACTGAGATCGATCACTTTTAAGAAATTTGCCCACCGTGTTGCATCTAGAAAGCACTAGAAGTTGTTTGTTTAAACCCAGGCATTCCTCAGTTCAAATGCCACTTCCTTAGGCCTTCTGTGGCTTCCATACTTAAAGTAGGTTCCTGAATACACAATTACCCTGTTTATTGTCTTCATATGGTTTTTAAGTCTTTGAATTTACCTTGATTATTTATTTGTTGACCCCTCTGTGTTCCTGACACTCTGATGTTAACATCATTGCCATATATCTAATTCATTGTTCATTGCCATATATCTAATTCTGGATGGTGCTTAGAAGATAATAGTTGCTCAGTTGAATAGTTGAATTTATATATTCAACTAGTTGAATTTATTTAAATTAAACTATATTCAAATAGTTGAATTTATTTAAAAGAAAGGTTTCAATAAAAACTATTCTGTAGGAAGTAGTTTTTCAAGGAATCTGTTACACTGTGAATATCTATCCATAGACTCCAAGTTAAGAACATCTGCTCTAAGTACTTCTTGAGGCTTAAGAATCACAAGGTTGTCAGCATGAGGGACTAAAGGCATGCCTCAGCAAAGTTCAAGTTTATATTTCCTAAATACAGTAATACAGTAACAAGCTTTAAACTCCATGCTGTTCTTCATTAATCACAGTAGTTTTAAGAGACCAAAGCAAGGTTTACCTCATTACTAGCCAGTAAATTTTCTGAATGAATTAGTAAGGCGTGTGATATATTTTGGGCTTCCCTGGTGGCTTAGCAGTAAAGAATCCGCCTGCAGTGCAGGAGACACAGGTTCAATCCCTGAGTTGGGAAGATCCCCTGAAGGAGGGCATGGCAACCCACTCCAGTATTCTTGCCAGGAAAATCACATGGACAGAGGATCCTGGTGGCCTACAATCCATAGGGTCACAAAGAATCGGACATGACTGAAGCGAATTAGCATGCACACATGAGGTAATTTTAGAAATAGTTGCTAGTTAGCTTGTATTATGTCCTGTCAACTGGATGGTTCAAGGAACACGTGCTTTGATTTTTAAGTTCACATTACCAGGAAATACCAATGAGGATTAGTTACTTTTAGAACCAGTGATACTCATCAGAATCTGTCCTTACTCCATGCTCTCTTGAGTTCATTGACATATCCTACTATTATGTTTTGGGTGTATAGAGATTTTTTAAAAGTATATTATGTATGCTTGCAGTCTGTTTTTTTTTTAATAATAAATTTTTTTTTTTTTTCTTTTAGCCTGGTAACTTATCAGGATGTGTTGTGATCATCTGCCTTTAGAGAAAAGCTTTTAAAGTTCATATGATAGGTGCTTGTTGTTCAGATCATGTGAAGTTATATTGCTTAAGGCAGGAAAAAAATCCATTTGTCGATTGTTCTCTCTATTTGCAATATTCCAAGTACAAGTCTAAATTCATCTCTTAATTTTTCATTCTGGATCTATATAGTTTTGTAAGTAACTATATACTAATAACATAAATCTGTAATTGATGCATTTGGCAGTAAATCACAATGATGTGTTGAGATCATTTTTGGATTGTTAAAGAATGTTTTATTTTTCAAAAATTGAATCATCTATGATTTAAAATTAAATAGCTATCAATGGTAATTGTAAATGTATCTTTGTTATCTATATAATACATCATATTGAATAAGCCGTAGATTTGTATCATCTACCCAATGACAATAGCTTCATTTATCCCTGCTCTCTAAAATAATTCTTTATTATTCGTATGTAATGATTCAATCTCTGTCCCCTTGCTTTTGAAGCATTGAAAAATAAAAATTAAGAGAAGTATGGTTAATTGCAAGTACAAGTAGAGAAAAATTCAACTGCTTTTCGCTTTCAGAGTATTATCTGTCTTTCCCTCTGTAAGTTTTTAGGCCTCAGCTTTAGGGTGATATGAAATGACTACACTTTTACATCCCTTGTAGCAGCATAGACTAGGTCATTCAGGAAATGCTTTAGCTATAGGATCAAAAACAACAACAAAAAGTCCATTTTCTAGGGCTTTGTAATTCCACTTCTGAGAAATCATGTGAAATAATTCAAAAGAAACAAATTAACCAAATTACACCACTAGGAAAATGACTGAATTGTGGCAGATGCAATCTTTAGAATGTTAAACAGGCATTTAAAAAATCAGTTAAGAATGACAACACTGAAGCTTCTTATAATATTGTAAAGTAAATATAAAATTCTGTTTTTTTTTTTAAACAACTATTTGAAATTAGTCTGTTATGGGTAAAAGAGAAGCAAATGTTGAAAGATGAAAATTGATGTGCTGGTTGTGAGATTGTTGCCATTGAATAATTTATTTTAAAGGTACTAGATTAACAAAAAGGGCTCTTCTCAAACTTTGTCTTGCAAGAAAAAAGTTATAGGCAAAGCAGAAAATGGCATTGTATATATAAAGAACACTGAAACATTCTGCATAGTATACAAGATAATTCCAATATTTGAATGGTTTTTAAAGGGAAATGATTTTTCTAGAGTTTTGATTCACAGATGTATAGCTTCTTGGATTAAATGTGCTTTAACTTATTCATTTTTAAGTGTGTTAGAGAAAATTATATATATATAATTTTAAAATGTATATGTACATGCATATGTATGTACACTCTCTTATAAAGTCAAGGCCTATCAAAGATGAGAATGTACCCTATAAAAATATTTAAAGTGACAAAATCAGCTATATAATGTAGTGTTGGTTATCATGCTCTGTTTATATTTTTCTCAGGCTCTATCAAAGAAAGCCAGAGATGGAAAATTATTACCTGAAGAATATCAAGGAGGATCTTTTAGGTAAAATTTAAACTCTTAATTATTGGTAGCATGAAACAGACATAAGATTTACAAAGTACTTGTCAACCTGTTTTATTTTCTGAAACTTTTTTTTTTAAATTTAAGCTAAATATCGTACTTTAGACAAGAGAATATGTGAAAATGTTCTTCAGACTAGTTAGGCTTTCGTATCAAAGCTAGTAGAAAGCCATTAGGGTTAGCTGGTTAGCCCATTCAGATGTTCATAGAATGACATTCAGGTTCTGACATATAGTAAGTAGGTTTATAAACCTCAACTATTTTTTTTCTACTTGTGATTTATTTTAAGGTTCCTTGGGGTTAGGTCCCTTGGGGTAAAATATTAACACTCTGACTCTTGAGTTATCATCAGCTCTATCACTTACATACAGTAAAGTACACTGAATATAGCTGGAATGTTTTACAAAGTGAAGAAATCTGTGTAACCAACCAAAGCAAGATTATGAACATTACCTCCATGTCATAAGCCTCCCTTTACCTCTCCTAATTCTGACCCCCTAGAGGGTAACCGCAGTTCTGAAAGTTATTACCCACGTTTTTGTTTTGCCAGTGTTGATCTTTATATAAATACATATTCTTCAGTGTCTGACTTCTTTCATTCAGCATTAATGTCTGTGAGGTGAGCTATGTTGTGTGAAAGTCCCTTACTCGTTTTTACACTGCAGCATTTTGTAGTATTCTGCATAAATACGCTAGTGTCCATTTCACTGTTGCTGGGCATCTGTGTTGTTCACAGCTTAGTGCTCTTACAAATGCTGATGCCATGAACATTCTTGTCAGTGTCTTACGGTGACTATATGTATGGTTTTTTTTTTTTTGTATAAACCTGAAAGTAGAATTGCTGGGTTTATGTCTTTAGTAGATTCTGCCAGATAGATTTTCAAAATGGTTCTACCATTTTTTGCTTCCATCAACAGTGTATGAGAATTTCTGTTACTTCGTATTCTTGTTAACTCTTGGTATTGTTAGGTTTTGGTGAGTCTTGGGGTTATAGCCCACCAGGCTCCTCTGTCCAGGGGATTCTCCAGGGAAGAATACTGGAGTGGGTTGCCATTCCCTCCTCCAGGGAATCTTCCCGACCCAGGGATCGAACCTGTGTCTCATACATCTTCTGCTTTGGCAGGCAGGTTCTTTACCACTGATAACACCTGGGAACCCCAAGGGAAATGAAAATTAATGATGTTGAATACTGTCCTCATTTATCTGTCAGCCATTTGGGTATCTGGTTACTTATCAGGTAAAACACCTGCTGAAGTTTGCGTCTATTTTTTTAAATGTTTTATAGGAGTTTCTTTTTCCCGAGACACAGACTTTTTAGGATATATATTATTTCAAATACTTTTCCCACTTTGTACCTTGCCTTTGAAACTTTCCTGATGGTGTTTTTTAATGAACAGAAGTTCTGAGTTAATAAAATCCTATTTATCAGTGTTTTTCTTTGTTAGTACTCTTTTTTTTTTTCCCCTGCTGGGAATTATTATCTATCCCAGAGTCATGAAGTTTTATTCTTCTATGTGAGCTTTATAATTTCTCACATATAGATTACTATCTGTCTGAAATGAGATTTTGTCTGTGGTATGGAGGTAAAGGTCAAAGTTCTCTTTTTTTCCCCATGTGGATAATTTATTGACTAAACGTCAGTTATTGAAACCATTACTAGTCTATAGCATTGAGAAGGTAACCATGTTTGATTCTTTTCTGTATTCTGTCTCCTTTTCAGTTGGTCTGTTTGTCCTTTGCTTGCTTAATACAAAGTAACTGTAATTTTTGATCTGTGACGGTGAAAGTCTTCCAGTTTTGTTCACCATCAAGATTGTCTTTCCTGGCTTTGTATTTCCAAATAAAATTTTAAATCAGCTTGTCTTTTTTCATACACACATGCAGTGTCCTTGCTGGGATATTTGTTGGGATTGCATTGAATTGTTTGATCGATTTAAGTTTAAGGCGAATTGACATCCTTATAGCATTGAGTCTTCTAGTGAATGGACATGGTATATACCAGTGTTTACTTAGTAGTTTGATTTATTTCAGCTGTATTTTGTAATTTTTTGTTTAGGGATCAGATATATGTTTTATTAGATTTAGATCTTTTAATACTATTATAAATGGTATTATATTAATTTTTTCTAATGAAAGCAACTTGTATATAGATACAAATTTTTACACTGACTTATCTAGTGGTTTAGCTAAGTTCACTTATCTTACCCGTTTTCCTGTAGATGCTTACATTTTCTTTGTACACAGTCAGTTCATCTTCAAACAAGGTTTTATTTCTTTTTTCTAACCCTTATACTCTTCCAGTTCTTCTTTTCTATTTCTTTTTCTTGCCATATTTCTCTGCCTGGGGCTTACAGTTCAGTGCTGAATATTTGTTTATATTAGATACAGCATTTGTGTGTTGTTACTTGTTTTTTTTTTGATACTGTAGTAAATGGTATTCTTTGTCTTTGGTCTTTGAGTAACTGGGCACAGTTTTTCAGTAAAGTAAAAATGTATGTCTCAGGGAAAGGGTTCTTTGGTTAAAGACATACCACCTTCAGAGCTTTTTGTTTTCCCCTAGTATTTCCAACTTGGGGATGTTTGGCATCGATGAGTTTACTGCCGTGATCAACCCTCCTCAGGCCTGCATTTTGGCAGTAGGGAGATTCCGACCTGTGCTGAAGCTCACTCAGGATGAAGAGGGGAATGCCCAGCTGCAGCAGCGTCAGCTCATAACGGTCACCATGTCCAGTGACAGCCGGGTGGTAGACGATGAACTGGCCACCAGGTTTCTGGAAAGTTTTAAAGCAAACCTGGAGAATCCTCTCCGACTTGCCTGATCCTCAAAGATAAGAAGTTGGTCTTTGGCTTACTTAACTGTATCGCTGTTACTGAGAAACATACACTATAGGAAAACAATTAGGTATTTAAGTATGAAGTGGATGAAATGTGTATTTATTTAAGGTGAAAGAGTTTGACCTGCATTGTCTTCATTTCCATTTGGGTTTGATGTTATGGAAGTAAATACTAAACTGTAACTAAGAGAAGAATGAGAACATTTGGTTAGTCAGTTGCATTTTTAGCTTAACCACTGGTGCTGTACTAAAGGGATGTTAAACTAGATGTAAATTAAATTAGATGTTTGGCTCAGTGGAGCATTTGAGGATGTATGATAAACCGTAAAATCAAAAAATTTTAGAACTCTACCTTGTGTTGGAATTAGAAGTGGTCTTCAAAGAGATCCCCGTTATTGTAGCAGTGGGACCTCACTTTTACAAGCACTGCTCTAGATATACTTGAACGATTTAATATGTACAGAAGTTTATTCTGGATACTAGTAAATAAATAAGAATCACTGCATTAGGGGTTGTGGCAACATTATTGAATTTTTTATGTATATAAAGCCATATGTTTTAAAGTGGTTTTTATCAGTCTTATTTTACACTTCCATGACACTGTGAACTTAAAGGAGAAGAATTTTTTTAAAAATTAAAGATGAAAAAAGAGACCAAAATATTTGTTTTGATAATGAATTATAGTTAAAATATCGAAAACTTCATAAATAAACTGCTCGCTTACCTTCATACTGAGTTGGAATATATTAAAATAAGTCATGCAGTTTCCTGCCAAACATCTTAATTTAGTGTTATTTGAACACAATGTGTTGTAATACATTTTAATCAAGTTTATATTGTACAATAAACTATAAGAAAATATAAAAATTTCTATTGTATTTTAAACATTAGGGCACAGAAGTTTAGTACCTTGAAATAGATTAGTAATTTCCCTGGAACAGCTTCAGTGAGATCCTACAGAAGGAGAGAAGGAATTTAAAATTACAGTTAACCCTTGAACAACTCAAGGTAGGTGATGGTGGCCCATGTAGTTGAAAATCTGTGTTTAAGTTTATTGTCGATCCTCGTATCCCTGGTTCTGCATCCGGGAATTCAACCAAATGGGGATTGGGTTATAGTAGGTACTTACTGAAAAAATTCCATGTGTTAAGTGGACGTGCACAGTTCAAACTCATGTTGTTCTGGGGTCACCTGTAATAGGACATTAAAAAAATAATGGATGTGGAATGTAAAACTTCAGAAAAAGTAGAAGAGAAGACCTGTCAAGCAGGTGAGAACTATCCTTTTTATTCCATTGGTTATATGAAAGTTTGACTACTTCTTGTAAAGGTTAGAAGAACTTCTTTTAACAATTCTGCTACAGTTGACAGACTAATTATAACTGGAATTGGATGGATTTAACTTACCAGTGACTACCAGTTACTTGTGGTATAAGTTGTATGCTATGACATGATGAACTACTTACGCTATAACAAAAGAGCTTTCTAAAATAATTAGAGCCCCAATGTATCAATTGCTAAGATGCTTAATCCAATTACTCGGCCATTCTTTAAAAAGTCTTCAAAACGTTTGTCATATTAACAGTTATACTAAAAATTGTAACCAAATGCTATTTTCAAAATAACTTTCATAAGTCACATTATTTTCAGTTCATTTTAACTGAAAAAAATTTTTTTCTTCTAATTTTTATATCTGAGGAATAGAGCATGAGGCAGCCATAAGTGGCCCTTGGCCTAGAGTTTTGCTTTGCCAATGGACTGACACTCTTCTGTAGTCATGTCTGATCAGTAGCCACTACACTGATCTGTAGTCACATCTGTTTCCTGGTAGGTGAAGCGGGTGATGATACTTGGCCCCGCCTGCCTTTCAGAGCTGTCCTGCCTTCCACAGGAGAGAAGCTCCATAAATTCAAGACATTTTAATTCTTCATGGACATCACAGCCAAGCTTTTCCTATAATCAGTTGCTTCTCATGGCTTGAGTTCTCAGCTGTTGGTATAGATGCTCATTCATTCTGACTAACAGTGTTTTCTCTAATATATCTATACTGCCTAGGTTTATGGAAGGGTCAGAGAAATAACAGTGATTTGAGAAAGAGGTATGGTGTCCTTACAGAGAAAGCGATGGCACCCCACTCCAGTACTCTTGCCTGGAAAATTGCATTGACAGAGGAGCCTGGTAGGCTGCAGTCCATGGGGTCACTAAGAGTTGGACGCAACTGAGCGGCTTCACTTTCACTTTTCACTTTCATGCATCGGAGAAGGAAATGGCAACCCCCTCTAGTGTTCTTACCGGGAGAATCCCAGGGACAGGGGAGCCTGGTGGGCTGCCATCTATGGGGTGGCACAGAGTTGGACACGACTGAAGTGACTTAGCAGCAGCAGCAGCATGGTGTCCTTGATTGGGATGGTTACAGAGAATGAACTGTGTGCTATATGAGCAGGCTATCTTTCACATTTTAAATTTATAGTACTGACAGGATGTGAAAATGAAACTTTATAAGTGTTTTGTTTTATTTTCCTTTCTAATTTTAAATAAGGGAAATGACCAAAATGTTGAGAAGACTGCTAAGGGAAAGGCAACACATATTCCAGTTAACACTTGGGCATGAAAATATCAGTGAATATTAGAATTGATAAGTCAAAATGGCCCTGCTTCTCCCTGACTGCAACTTGTACTTAACGTTTTCAGGCACAGTTTGCTCACTGACTATTTTCTGGCAGATTAAAATCTTTAGTATGCTGCTGGCCAGACTCTTTTGAAACATTGCTAAGAAATTGATATGTACTGGTCTGAGTGTACATATCAAATGGAACTTCTGCTTTTAGATTTTTTTTTTTCCTTTTGGCGTTTTGGACTTAATTGCATACTAAATTGTAAAGGCCAGATATTTGGGCATTATGCTAAAAGTAAAACTAGTTTCCTAACCTTTATTCAAAGATAGGTGGTGCTGTGAGTTAATATATTATACTGAGAGTGTGGGAGAAAAATAAAAATAACAATTCTTAGTTTTCAAGGAAAATGTATCCTCATTACACATTGCATCATGGTTAAGTGAAGTGATGAGATAAAAGAATGAAGTGTGTTGCAGGTAAGAATTAACCATTATTTTAAATGTGACTTAGAAACTTGTTGACTTTGGGAAAAGGAAGTAACAGTGTAGAATCACTTTCAAGTTAATTTGGCCACAATATATAAGATCCATTGATTAGATTCTCTGCCAGGTCAGGGGCTTTAACAAACAGAGAACTTAAGAATATTCGACATGTTCATTTGCGGTGGGATGTTATGAATATTTCCTACAGGAAATTAACCCTGAATATTCATTGTAAGAGCTGCTGCTAAAGCTCCAATACTTTGGCCACCTGATGCAAGAGCCAACTCATTGGAAGAGACCCTGTTGCTAGGAAGAATTGAGGGCAAGAGGATAAGGGGCTGACAGGATGAGATAGTTGGATGGCATCACTGACTCAATGGACATGAGTTTGAGCAAGCTCTAGGAGACAGGGAAGCCTGACATGCTGCAGTCCATGGGGTCACAAAGTTGGACATGACTTAGTGACTAAACAATAGCAGCATTATGAATATGTGGGGTAGGTGCGTGCTATCAGGTAATGCAGTAACAGTGGTGCAGTTTCCCAGTCCAAAACAGAACCTTCCACGGCCCTCATCACCAGTGAACAAATGGTTAAGATTCTTATAAGTTACATACAGCAAATGCTATATTTCAGGAGACATTTTGACTTTATAAATGGGAAACGCAGCAATCTTCTATTAAAATCATTTAAGATACTTTCGTGGATTTTTAAAATTGTTTTCTAGCATTTGTATGATCTCAAGAGAAGGGGACTGCTGGGTTTTAAGGAAAGTATGGTTTGGCTGCTTGTAATATTGAAGACACTGTTTAATTGAAATTTAAGGTATAAAGATGTATTTTGAAAAACCATTAGCCTCTATTAGTAGCAGTCTTTGACTTCTTTGATCATATAAGATTTACTTTGACATTTTATCACTTACCAGTTTTTGGTTTTTTTTTTTAATTTATTTGTCAGCATCAGTGTTCGGTGAAGCGCATGGGATCTTTGATCTTCATTGCAGCAGGCAGTATCTAGTCGAAACATGCAAACTCTTAATTGCGGCATGTGGGATCTAGTTCCCTGACCAGGGTTTGAACCCTGAACTGGGAGCTTGGAGTTTTAGCCACTGGACAACCAGGGAGGTTCCTTACCTATATTTTTTGCAACAAATCCAAGCAGCCTTTTCTTTTTAGCAAAGTGTTAATAGCTACTTTTTAAACCTCTAATTTAACATATGTATGGTATATATAGTTAAGAGAAACTCGGGCTTTTACTAAAAGTTGAAAAACTATTAGCAAAATCATTGCTTATTCCTGACTTTTCTTTAGTCACACCTAGAGTAATTTATTTTTTCTGAGATTTCTTAGTTTGTGAAATTATTACTCCTATAAGTAAAAAATAACGGGTCTTTAAAAGACAAGGCAACTGTGGTCAAATTAAGTTATATTAGTCATAGCACTTTATAAAGCATAAAGTATTATATAAATATGCTAAATTTTTAATCCCATGGATTACACTTGTTCTGCACTTCTNTTGCCTTTCTTTGGGATTGGACTGAAAACTGACCTTTTCCAGTCCTGTGGCCACTGCTGAGTTTTCCAGAATTTTTAGCATGTACCAAAACACTTCACTAACAACATAGAATCCTTAATATCTCCATCATTTAAGGTGGGGAATAAAATAAAAACACTATTCTGGACTAACATTGTGATTTTTCCCTCTCAGAAATCACAAATCATAGATGCAGATAGCTACAACCAAGATGAATGATGCTGGTCTTCCTAAGCCTAAATGGCGACTCCAAAAGAAACAAAAAGGAGTTCTTGTTTTTTTGTCACTGAGGACAGAGACTGCCTGAGGCTTTGTGAACCACTGATTTAACCTGATCTTTCAATATGAACCTTTGTCTCTGGTCAAGTATGCTGGCTCTTTGAACCACAGGACCTTTCTACTCATTCTCATGTTTTTCTACATGATGTTACTCTTACATGAAATGGCTTTGCAGTAGGCTATCAACCTAAATCCCAGCCTGAGCTGTAGTTTTCATCCCTGGCTTCACATTAGAATTGTTTGGAGAGTTCAAACCAAACCTGTGGCTGAATCACATCCAAGACTAATTAAATCAGAATCTCTGGAGGTGGAACCAAAATGTCAGTGTTTTTAAAAAAATTCCCCAGGTGATTCCACTGAACAGCCAAGCTTAAGATCATTACCCTAAACTAGTTAACTATTCTTAGAGATCTTCTTTGATTCAAGTAATCTAAATGATTAATCATTCTCCCATTAGCACTTAAAATCCATGTGAATCAGCAACTTGCTGATGTATTACCTATGGGGAAAAAAGATGAGTCATTTTTATTTCACTGTGGGCATAATATATCTCTTACCATTATAGGCGGTGCTATGCACCTCTCATAGAGTCGGACATGACTGAAGTGACTTAGCAGCAGCAGCAGCATGCACCTTTGAGGTCTTCTACATATGTCTGCTGGCTGACAACTGCATCGGTTAGTACCAAACAGTCAAACATAAAATTCTTGTTGAGTATGCACCAATGAACTTGGACTGATGCCACACCAAAAGGTTCACAAAGGGACCTCATAAGATGGAATGTCACCACAACATGTGTCTAACTCAATGACATGCCCTAGTGTTACATTAAACAAATTCCTTTTGTTGCTTCTTTCATAGAAACCCACGAAGATTCTGAGGTTAGTTTGTTTGACTCTCTGTTGAGGAGTGGGAGATATTTTAACTTCTTTACATTTAAAAATTTTTTGTGTAACAGACACCCATAAACATATACAAATTTTAAGTATAGAGCTTGACAAATCATTCAAAGTAAACAGACTTGTGTAGCCAACACCCTAGTTGATAAATAGAATATCACCAGCAACCTAGAAGCCCCCCCTTACTCTTCCCTCCAATTATTACCTTCTTCCTCCCCTACAACAGCAGGGCATTTAACTTTGGCTTTTCCGTTATAGTGGCCAGATCCCCTCAAACTTCTTTTTCAATGAGGTGTGTTTTGCTTGCCCATTAGGAGAACCCTTTTACAATCTGACCAAAGCCAGCAGCTTTTTTTCTATGATTATTTTCCCCATCTGTTTAGAATTCACATCCACATTGTATTGTTGCCTCATCTAATCAAGCGAGAGAATGTCTCAAGAGTAGTGCTCCATAAACTACTTAATTTTCTGAAATACTCACTGCCAGGGGCTTAATGAGAAACCACCAAATCTTCTTTGGCTGTAAGTTTCTCTCAGGACCCTTGTTTTACAAAAGAGCCGTGCCGTACACATGAACTGCTGTGAGTTAACATTTTTTTTTTTCCTTTAATTTTTGCTTGGGTCAGAGTTCCCATCATATTTCTAGTTTTAGTGATATACTTGATTATTTTTCTTCAATTTATGCATTAAGCAACATAACATATTGTAGTGCACATGCTTGTTGTAAGTAGAAAAGTTAAAAATAATTGGAGGATAGATCCAGTTTACATGTTAATGCGAGCAAACATGTCTTGCTGCTGTTTCAGGATTTATATCATGAATCTCTGTGGACTCTTATTGGGGACAACCTGTTATAAAAATGGGTCTTCTTGTTGTTGAGTTGCTAAGTTGTGTCCAACTCTTTTATGACCCCTTGGACTGTAGCCTGCCAGGCTTCTCTGTCCACGGGATTTCCTGAGCAAGAATACTGGAGTGGGTTGCTATGTCCTTCTTCAGGGAATCTTCCCTAACCTGAGACTGAACCTGCCTCTCCAGCATGGGAAGTGGATTCCATACCACTGCACCACATCGGAAGCCCATAAAATGGGTATAGACTGCCTTAATAGTAGGACTCAGCTTTGTTTTTATTCTTTGTCATTTTAGTAGGATACTATGGATGCTTAGTCTTTGTTTGTTTTTTTTTTAAAGACTTTTAAAAGTTTTTGATACTGTCAAAGCAACTGGTCTTGAGAAAAATTATTGGAATAATTCTCAAGTGTATTTGGAGACTTTAATTTAGGCAAGAAATAAATATAGATTCCTTAATTATATTTATGAGAACTTTGAAACTGTATAATGTAGTTTAAAAAGACTATACTTATTTCAAGAGCTATATGCAGGCATATTATGGAATATTGATTGTCTACTTTCTGGGTGGACTGTTCTGAGCGCTCTTACTATGTATAATGTATTTAACACAGTGTTTCTATCTCAATGATAGAATATGGGACCTGGGGAAATGCACAGCTTTCCTGTATCCAAGATTAGTCTTTTGTTATCTTGAGAGCTTACTGTGGTTTTTGAAAAGTGCAGGACTGTTGCTTGTGTAAATTTGCTTCATAGTCACTTAGGAACACTCCTGCAAGGAACACTGGGTGCGTCTGGGTTATTGCTGAAGGGGGAACATCATGTTTTCCATTTTCTCACCCAGCTGTATTCTAATCCAGACAAGTGGAACTGCACAGATAACTCTTGCCAACAGAAAGGTCAGGACAATAGCATCTCCAAACTAGATGTTGACCTGCCACTGTGTATAACAAAGTGCCAGTTGTTGGGTTTCTCTAGGATGTAAATCCAGGAAAGTGATATTTATGGGATTGTGGAGTATAGCTGTTGTTTGTGTGAGTGTTATGAAGTTAGTGTNTGTATTCTAATCCAGACAAGTGGAACTGCACAGATAACTCTTGCCAACAGAAAGGTCAGGACAATAGCATCTCCAAACTAGATGTTGACCTGCCACTGTGTATAACAAAGTGCCAGTTGTTGGGTTTCTCTAGGATGTAAATCCAGGAAAGTGATATTTATGGGATTGTGGAGTATAGCTGTTGTTTGTGTGAGTGTTATGAAGTTAGTGTTGGATGCGAAGCCAGAAATTTCTTGAAACAGAAGCAGTGGCTGTTACAATGGTTCTCTATTCTCTGTCGTACTCTTCTCTGCCAGCACCTTCTGGTGGATCTTTCTGCATTGACAAAAATGTTCTACAATGTGCCATCCATTACAGTAGCTGCTAGCCACAGGTGACTGTTGAACATTTGAAATGTGGCCATAGGATTGAAGAAATTAATTTTTAATTTTATTTAACTATAATTAGTTTATATTTAAATGGTTATATGTGGTTTGCAGCTACCGTACTGGACAGCACCATTTAGGTTATGGGTTTGTGTAAACCAAAAAATAACATTTAAAATGTAAAAGAATGGACCATATTGATCTGTGTATTTACTTTGGAGTGGGAAGATTCTTTTGTGTTAGCACATCAAAATATTAATAGTTCAGTCTAACTTATGGTTCACTTTAAGAGATAAAATTCTTCCTAAACAATATAATGTTGTTGGGCTTAAAATAACAGATATGTATTGTCTCTTAGTTCTGGAGGCTAGAAGTTCAAAATCAAGGTGTCAGCAGGGTTAGATCTTTGTGGGGTTTCTGAGGGAAAATCTAGCCTCTGTCTCCTAGCTTCTGGTAGTTGCTGATAGTGCTAGGCTTTCCTTGGCTTAAACAACACAATATGTTAAAATCATTGTGGTGTGGGCATTTCTTAAAGATGAATGTCTGTTGACATGAGAATATGGACATTTCTGTTTTTATAGGAATGGTTGTGTTTAGCACACAACAGACAAGAAAGCTAGCACCTAACTTCTAAATATAGATTGTAACATAACTTTTTTCTTGGAAAGTTTGTGTTTTGAATTCATAGGTCCCCTTGAGTCACATTCTTATAGCATTTTGATTAATAGCAAAATATTTGGCTTTTCTTAGTTCTTAAAATTTTTAGTAACCTCTTCTTCTTTGACAATTGGACATGGCCTTTACTGAGTGTCAATCTATCCCATCTTTACCAAAATAATTCCACCATCATTTGAAGTAAGAAATTATGTTGGTTGTAGGCTACTTCCAGCTTCCTCACCAGGTTTTTAGTTTTCCGTATGTGTGTATTATTGAGAAGAACAATTGAATGTAGCAGCTAGAGAACTGGTCTTTTTGCTTTTGAAGCTTTACTTTGCATTTGCTCAATGAAGATACTGGATTTTAGATTTGTACAAGTTAAATAGAAAAATTCGAGACCCACTCTGATTCTGTGCCAACAGTTAATTGCCACACCCTCTTTCAGGCTTTCTTCATTGAAAGAAAAAAGGTAGAAAAGCACTAGAAGTCAAAGACAAGATCTGGCTACAGAGGAGGGAAAAACTGAGAGGGTGCTGGAAATGCACTGGGCAGCACTTAGGTCAAGTTCAAGTCAAAGCAATTAGTTTTGGCCAAATGGTAGATATCCAGTAGGCATTTATCAAAGCGTCTCTCTGTGGAGGCAGCTGATGAAATTCCTGGTGTTTGAAGTGAGACATTCCTGGCTTAGAATCCTGGTTATGCCACTCTTCATTGTGTGACCTCACACAGAATCCTTAAGGCCTTTGAGCTTTAGTTTCTCCATCTGCAAAACAAGGGTAAAAATGCCCACTTTTCAAGGTTAGTAGGATAATGTTTGCAGTGTGCTTGGGACTTCATTGGCACTTATTAAATGATATTTATTATTAGTCCTGCCTAACCTAGGACTACAGTCCATGGGGTCCCTAAGAGTTGGACATGACTGAGCAACTTAACTTTCACTTTTCACTTTCATGCATTGGAGAAGGAAAAGGCAACCCTCTCCAGTATTGTTGCCTGGAGAATCCCAGGCACTGGGGAGCCTGGTGGGCTGCCGTCTATGGGGTCACAGAGAGTCGGACACGACTGAAGTAACTTAGCAACAGCAGCAGCAGCAGTCTCTATCTTGGAGAAGGAAGTGGCATCCCACTCCAGTATTCTTGCCTGGAGAATCCTGTGGACAGAGGAGCCCGGTGGGCTGCTGTCCATGGGGTTGCTCAGAGTTGGATGCAACTGAACCGACGCAGCAGCAGCAGCAGCAGCAACCTAGGGCTGTCTTTTTATAAAAGCGCTACCCTTATTATTCTCTTGTTTTTCTTTTTAGTTTTACCTTAATAGAATTTGGTGTTTTCAGAACAAGTGTGGGCAAACAATATCCCTTTAATATTTAGTGTTGTGGAAATATGTGTTTCAGGAATTTCCAGTAGATCTTGCTATTTTCTTTCAAGTCATCAGTTGCATCTTCTGAAGAACAGGCCTGTAGCAAAACTATATTTCATTAACTTCCAGAAAAACTTCTTCCTGGAAACTATGTTAAAGAATAAAAAGAAATATTATTTTTCTAGGACTTTTATAAGGGAGACTAAAATATCCTTATAAACTCCTTAAAGGTAGGGAGGTGATGAACACATCTTGGATGTCACTTTGTGCCCCGAATCTAGCAGCCATGAAAATGGTTGTTAAAGCCATGTAACAACCTTTGTAAATGCTTGTTAAACTGGGTCAGACTGACATGTTCATGTGAACTTTTTGCTGTAATTGAACTATCATGTTGAGATTATGCAAATCAACATGGTGACAAATAGCCTCTTATTTTTTACGTTTCATTGCATGTGTCATATAATTTTGCCCAAAACATAAAATTATACACATGCACAATCTTCCTTGGTGAACATTCTTTTTTATAGTCTCAATAACTTGTATGTGAAATGTAATCATATTACAAATATGAAATGATGCATACTAATACATATTTGGGTTGGCCAGAAAGTTTTTTTCTGGATTTTCCATTATATCAAAAAACCCAGTGAACTTCCTGGCCAACTCAATAGTATTAAATAAATTCTACAAATGAGTTTCCTTTTCCTCCTCTAATTTAGGTGTGTAATGATAAGGGCATTGATACTGGTAATTCTGTTCCAGTGGTTCTAGTAAAGTACTCATTCTGCCAAACTGTGGCTGATGGTTTTGTATTGATGTCTTATTGAGCCAGTGTTAGTAAACTTGAAAAATATAATTTCTCCTAATTTATATGAGCAAAGAATATTTCTTTTGAATTGTTAGGTACCCTGAGTTCCTTTTGACCCTCACTCAATACAATGAGATCTTGCCATAGGATTTGGTTAGCTTTCAAAGTAACAGAAATACTATATGTCCCAGTTGACTCCTTCTCACTGTGATAGACCATGAACACATAATGGATGTTTAGTGGGTCCAAAGACTTGGAGTCTTTTGAAACAGAAAGGAAAGGGATTTCTAAACACTAGAATCCTCCACTTAAGGCTGCCTGTTTCTAGTCTGTCTTCACTCAAGTAGAACAATAGTAACTGTGACTTATATAGTAAATATGAAGTACTTTCCAGTTGCCAAAAAGTGTAAGATGGTTCTGCCTCCTGAAGCAAATTATTAGTATATATCAATAAATTCACATATCATTATATGTAAATATAGAACTTATTTTCTGCCTTATTTTTCTTAATCTAATCATAATTGTTATGTTTAATTTTTTAAAATAATTGGTATCTTACCATCAACTGAAATGTATGTTACTCCCACTGATCCCTCCACCAAATAACAGAATTAAATAAAATCTAACCGGGTTTAGAAGCAAGAAAGAGAATTTCTGTCCATTTTTTTTTTTTTTAACCCGTTTCTCTTCTCTAGACGCATATTTGAATTTCAAATGATAGGTTTTAGAGGTCGCTGCTGTTGCTGCTAAGTCACTTTAGTCATGTCCGACTCACTGCGACCCCATGGACGGCAGCCCACCAGGCTCTCCTGTCCCTGGGATTCTCCAGGCAAGAACACTGGAGTGGGTTGCCATTTCCTTCTCCAATGCATGAAAGTGAAAAGTGAAAATGAAGTCGCTCAGTCGTGGCCGACTCTTAGTGATCCCATGGACTGCAGCCCACCAGGCTCCTCCATCCATGGGATTTTCCAGGCAAGAGTACTGGAGTGGGGTGCCATTGCCTTCTCCATTTAGAGATCGAACGGAACTTAAAGATCATCTGGTCCCCTCACCTGTGTTTTGTAATGGCCTAAAGAGATTTCCTGGTGGTTCAGATGATAAAGAATCTGCTTGCAGTGCAGGAGACTCAGGTTTGATCCTTGGGTCAGGAAGATCCCAAGAAGCGAATGGCTACCCACTCCAGTATTCTTGCCTGGAGAATTCTATAGACTAAGGAGCCTGGAGGTGTACAGTCCATGGGGTCACAAGGAATCAGATGTGACTAACACTTTCATTTTCAAAGAGATTATATGAATTTCAGAAAATCATACAGCTAGCTAGTGGCAGACCAGGAATGATAGATTCTGGACCCCTAGAGAATCTTTCCATACCTGTTTGTATTGACCTAAGTGTCACCCTGTTCTGTATGTGACTGTCTAGTTTTTATGCATTTGCAGCCCTCTTTTCAGCAGAGTCCTTCCTTGAACAAGTAAATTGTGTAATTCCCCAATTTTACACATGTGGAAACTGACACTTTAAGAAGCTGTGATTTGTCCAAGGGTCACATAACTTTTTAGTAGCATAACCAGGACAGGAATCTTGAGGTCCTTAGTGCACAGCTCTTTCTGTTTGGCGGCCATCCGTCCCATTCAGAGTTTACCCTATATTTGCATATTAAAGTGAAAGTGAAACGTCAGTTGGCGTCTGACTCTTTGAGACCCCATGGACTATGCAGTCCGTGGAATTCTCCAGGCCAGAATACTAGAGTGGGTAGCTATCCCCTTTTCCAGGGGATCTTTCCAACCCAGGATCAAATCCAGGTCTCCCACATTGCAGATGGATTCTTTACCAGCTGAGCCACCAGGCAAGCCCATATTTGCATATAAGTAACATCTATCTGTAACCATGAGGGGTCTTACTGATAATTTTAGCCTTTGAAATCAAACCCTTCAGCTTAAGAAAAGAATCGGTATAACATGGTCATATGTTCAGAAATTGATTTTTATCTTTGCTGCAGGTAACAATAATATACAGGGAAAGCCTGCATATAGTGTCATATATGCCCTGTTTTATAACCCTAGGTGTTCTTCTCAGATCTGCAGTCTTTAAGCTGAATACTCTATTTATAGGATTGTTGACAGATGTCCTTGAGCAAAGGTTATAAATGGAAAATTCTGTTATTATTCAAAGTCCTAAGTCAGTGCCCCAGTAAAGAAATAAAATTAGAAGGAAGTATCTTTAAGAGAATATCATTATTTTTCTCTCTTTTAAATTCAATCAAACTTAATTTGGAGAATTTAAAAAACTTGAAAAATATAATGAAGAAAATGAAAATCACTAGTAACTTTCCAACCCACTGATAATCTGATTATCTAGTTATCTTGATTTATTTCTTAATGGTCTTTTCTTTAGTTTGTGTGTTTATTATGATATATATAATATTCTCATGATACCTTTTATAAAGTTTTATATTTTAATTATAAGGACATTTCTGTCATTTTCTGAATATAAATACTACTTTTTAATGTGGGCATTTCACAATTTATTTAATCAATCTCCCATTGTTGGCTATATGTTCTTTCTAGCTTTTTTACTGTTTACAAAGCACATCATTGTATTAAACAGGAAAATTTCAGAGCCTAGTCAGAGGGAGTGTCTCATGGGGCAATAGAATTAAGTGGCATGTTGATATGCAGAGTTTTTTTTTTTTTTTAGTTTAAAAAAATTGCTTCATAACAAGGAAAATCACATTCTTTACTTTGTATTCAACTGAACGTTCTTATTTGTTATATGTGCTTGTTTTCATTTAGTTGTTGATGATTGAAAGTGAGAAATTGGAAGGAGGGTCCAAAGCTGACTCACCAAGCCTGGCTCTGTTTATCTACTTTAAAGGATTCTTATGAGGATTAAATGACTTAAAACATAAAAACTGCATGGATGATGCCTAGTACAGGCTATATGCTCAATTAACGTAAGTTGTTATTTGTTTACTATTTGCTGTACACCCTGGAAAACAGTGATTCACAGATAGGTGTTTGAGGGAGTGCTATAGGATTCTCTGAATTTGGTCTAGTCTTACTAAATTGTTTTACTGATTATTTTTATTGGTGACTTCTCAGATGATTGTTTCTTCCATTGTACTTCTATAGTATTGTGTTATTTCATATACTTGTCCTTTTATTTTCTCTTATATGTCTTCTTGTCTTATTTCTTATGGAAAGACTTTTAAGGGCATCAATGAAATGGAAGACAAATTCAAATGAATGACAAAGATGATGAAGGATCTAGAAGTCATTTCTTTTGGGACAGTGTGTTTAGTCTAGAAATAATACATACTGAAGGATTATCCCATGAGAGTTAGATGAGGCTTTTGTATAACTCTACAATGTATAATTTGGATTTATAGGTAAGAGTTACAAAGTGATTTAACATAAGGAAGGACTTGTAAACAAAGGAATTCAACAAGAAATAAAAAATTATTTCTTATCACAAGAGACATTCTCAGAAATGTTAGGAAGGAGTTTGAAGACCTATTAGGGTAAGACATCATCCTAGTTGTTCTGGGGATAGCCAACATGGTTAAATTCCTCAAGAAAGAAAACAGTTCTCATCGTAAGAAAAAAAATGCTTACCATGAGATGATGGGTATTAAGTAAACTTACTGTGGTGATCATCCCATGATATATACACATATCAAATCAGTATGTTGTGTACATTAAACTAATGCAATGATACCTGTCAGCTGTATCTCAATAAAATGGGAGAGAAAAGGAAAGAAAAATGTAAGATATAGAACATGATAAGGGGAATAGAAAGACTATTTTCAGTAGAGATTAGAAGAGTTTACCTTTGTTTCTGGGCTTTCGGGGACACAATGAGGGCATGACTTTTGAACTGAGTTTTGAAAGAGATAAAAATTGGAGCATGAGAGGAGATGGGGCCTACGGAAGGGTGTCAGCTTCTCCAGCATGAATTCTCTTCTCATGGTGTTTAATGAAGACAGTACTTTTTTAGTTAAAACAGATTGCATGCTGGTATCCATGTATTGCTTAATCATTATGTGCTTCTCTTACTGTTTTGTTTTTTAAAATGTTATTTGTTTATTTATATTTGGCAGTTCTGGGTCTTTGTTGCTGTGTGGGATTTTCTCCAACTGTGGCAAGTGGGGGCTACTCTCTCATTGTACATGGGCTTCTCATTGCAGTGGGTCTCTCTTGTTGTGGAGCATGGGCTCAATAGTTGTGGCTCTGAGGCTTAGTTGCACCATGGCATGTGGGATCCTCCTGGATTAGGGGGAAAATGTCAGTAAGATTAAGAACACTGAATTAATTGAGCTCACATTCACACAACTTACACCAAGGTAAAAATCATACCCCATTATGTAATCAGCCAAAAGAAAGGACCAAATAACTGAAGACATGATCAATCTCTCCAATAAGGAGAACATCAAAGCTAATCTTCAATAATTTTGTTGAGCTGTATCTGAGAACAAGTGAAGTTATTAAACTTTTTTGCCCAGCACAAGGAGTCTGGGGTTCTGAAAAAGTTTGAAAATCACTTTTAAAGGGTATTTGGCCACCTGCTATGCCCTTTGGGTGTTTACTGAAGTCACTAAGGTTAAAAGACCTTGGCTAGGATACTTTTTGCAGAGAAATGTTTATTTGGCCCTTTATAAGCTTCAGACTGTCCTGTCCTCATTTAACGAGGGACTGTAACACCACAACCGCTCTCTCAATTTTCCCTTCATGAGAGGAACTAATAAAAGGATGAGGCTGTCAGTGCTTATACTAATGAGGATGTTTTCTCTCTTCGAGGTGTGGAACATATTTTTTCTACTAATTTATATATGGAAAGCTTCTGTGTAGTGTTGCTGGGCCTGATGCTGCCACGTAGTAACACCAAGAAGAAGACCTTAGAAAAAACATCACAGCTCTGAATGTTTTTCCTTGACAATTTTTTTTAATCCCCCAAATTGAGCCAACATACCTGGTAACGAAACTTAAGGGATGGCAGACCTACTTTAGTGGGCAGCATCTTTTTATTCAGAGGTCAAGGGAAGGTGGCCAGTGGTGGTGCTCCTTGCACTGCAGCGGTGGCTTCGCCTGTCGTACGGAGATGCGATTGTGCTTGCTGTCCGTTGTTTCTAACTCTGGATGAAAAGAGAGAGGACTTAAAAGTGGCATTGCTTTCTCAGAGAACTAAAGTCAGTATTGGTGAAGTCCTTTTTGGTCGTTTAAAAACATTTGTCATTAGGCTTCCCTGTTGGCTCAGTGGTAAAGAATCCGCCTGCCAATGCAGGAGACACGGGTTTGACCCCAGGTCCGGAAAGATCCCACAGGATGAGAAGCAGCTAAGCCTGTGTGCCACAACTAATAGCCTGTCTTCTAGAGCTGCTGCTGCTGCTGCTGCTGCTAAGTCGTGTCAGTCGTGTCCACTCTGTGTGACCCCATAGACAGCAGCCCACCAGGCTCCTCTGTCCCTGGGATTCTCCAGGCAAGAGTACTGGAGTGGGGTGCCATTGCCTTCTCCTTCTAGAGCTCGAGAACTGCAACTAATGAGACCTCATAACACTACTGAAGCTCGCGCACCCTAGAGCCTGCGTTTTGCAACGAGAAGCCACTGCAATGAGAAGCCTGTGTGCTGGAACGAAGATAGCCCCAGCTCACTGAAACTAGAGAAAACCCCACACACCAGTGAAGACCCAACACATCCAAAAATAAACTAATAAATAATAAATATACATATATAATTTTATTTATATAAATAAATTTATATTTATTATGTACACACACACACACACACACACACACACACATACTTTCTGTAACACAAAGGCTTCCTAGGTGGCTTATGGGTAAAGAATCCTGCAATGCAGGAGTCGCAGGAGACGCTGGTCCGATCTCTGGGTTGGGAAGATCCCCTGGAGGAGGGCCTGGCAACCCACTCCAGTATTCTTGCCTGGAGAACTCCATGGACAGAGTAGCTTGGCAGGCTACAGTCCATAGGATTGCAAAGAGTCAGACATGACTGAAGTGACTGAGCATGCATAATACACATTTTATAGTAACTTCTCAAGACATTTTCTTTCCAAAGACATTATGCTAAGTCATGTCAGTTATGTCCGACTCTGTGTGACCCCATAAGACAGCACCCAACAGGCTCCTCTGTCCCTGGGATTCTCCAGACAAGAGTACTGAAGTGGGTTGCCCAAAGACATTAAATGCATGTAAAATAGATGTTGTTGTTGTTTAGTCGCTAAGTCATGTCTGATTCTTTTGTGACCCTATGGACTATAGCCCGCCAGGCTCCTTTCTCCTTGGAATTTCCCAAGCAAGAATACTGAAGGGTTGCCATTTCCTTCTCCAGGGGATCTTCCCGACCGAGGGATTCAACCCATATCTCCTACATTGGTAGGCAGCTTCTTTACCACTGAGCCACCTGGGAAGTCCATGCTTCTTATCCAAAGGTCTAGAGCCCAGATGTTTAAAACACAGATTGATTGAACTTGGAAGGGGTAGATGAGGTGATAATTTGTTCTACTAATTTTTATGTAAAAATTCTAAGTTATTAGAAGAAGGAAAAATGTCTCTTTATTCTGATTCATTTCATAGCCAGTTTGTTTATAGAAAAACTTTCTTGAAATTTTGAGTAATTAAATTTACAAGGTGTAAAAACATCTATTACAATATTTTTGTGGTTAAATTTTAATATAATTCTTATAACTTATAGAAATGTGTTCTTCATCGGATAGAGTCATGGAGATGTTTCTATCTTGTTTTCTTTCTTAATTTTGTATTTTTACTTTTGACTGTGCCAAGAGTCTTGGTGGATCTTAGTTCCTCAATCAGGAATTGAACCCACAACCTCAGCAGTGAAAGTGCAAGGTCCTTTTAATGGCTGGACCACCAAGGAATTCCCCTTATTTTGTACTTTCTACTTCTAAAGTCTCAACACTGAATCTCCTTCTGCTAGTCATGTATTAGAAGTAATACATTCTTCAGTAATAGTAATACTCCTTCTGTGACTTAGAGTATTAGTGTGTTACGAATACTTCAGTAAGAGTAACCTCATTCTCTTTTTCCCCCTTGGGTCAATAGCCCTATTTGAGCTTGAACCCCACCTTTGAGGATGTTGGCCTTTGGTGTGTGTCAGCTGTGGCAACAGAGCTGTTCTGTCAGTGAGTAGCCTGTCTAACAGCTAACAAGATGGTAACTTACCTTGTCCTTTCTAGACATCTCTTGCAGATCTCAATATTCCAGAGGGAGAAAAGATGTTTTTCTAGACAGGATAAGAGTACATATGGTGGAGCAGTGCCTTCTCCAAGCCTCTGAATCTCTCAGGCTGGTTCTGAATATATTCAGTAATCTATTCAGTTTGGAAGGGAGAGATTCTAAATTATCATTTTCATTATTTTGAAAAAGATAAATTGCTCAAGAAGTTAGTGATAAAACCAGCATGGTGCTTTAACATTTATTTTAGCTAAATATATTCTTTGCCATTGTTAATTACGGCCGTGTTGCATTTCATACTACATGGATTTTGCCTCTTATGTCCCGTAAATGTAATACCCAAATAACTCCCTGAGAAGCACTCTTACCCTCAACCTTCTCATTCTACTTACTCTTCACCCACGTGCTTTGATAGTGGCCCTCCACTTGCCACAGAGGCCTCCTCTCTTCTGCCTAACCCTACCCTCAAGAGGGACCTAAGACTAGGATAGCCACATACTTTATCAAGACTGATAAGGCAGAGTTTTAAATCATTACTGTAGGACAAGAGGTGTCAACTGGCACTGTCTAGGAACTTTACTCTTACCCTGTGTGAGAACAATGCACAATAATGTCTACGCACTTGATAATACTTTACAAATGTACCTCTCAGTGAGCTCTTTGCATTTTAGTAGAGCTCAAATCTTTAAGTTAAAAGAGCATCCTAATGGTGGGTTTTCAGATATCAATTTCTAGGTAAGGAGACTGTTAGAATCACAGAATAAGTAGTTAAAGAAAAAGTAGGAAATTGTTTATGTGTTAGTCGTTCAGTCATGTCCGACTCTGTGACCCCATGGATTGTAGCCCACCAGACTCCTCTGTCCATGGAATTCTCCAGGCAAGAATACTGGAGTGAGTTGCCATTTCTTTCTCTAGGGGATCTTCCTGACTCAGGGATCGAACCCAGGTCTTCTGCATTGCAGGTGGATGCTTTACTCTTTGAGCTATGAGGAAGCTACTAGGGCAGTAGGAAATTACTCTGCCTACATTCAAGGCTGGCTTTATTAACTCCTTGGTAGTTGTCTCAATCCTTATCCTCAAAATAAGAAAAATAAGTTGGACTGTCATCAATAATAGGATGGATAAATTAATTGTATATATGGCCTTTTGGGAAAGGGGAAATCCACAAAATATTAGTCATTTTGTTGTTTAAAATGTTTGTTAATTTAGTAAAACATATATACTATCTCTAGTGACTGAATCTTCCCTCCAAGATGCCAAGCATAAAAAGTATGTATTTGGTGTATTTTATGTGTTCATTGCTATTTCCTTTTGCTTTGTTATCCTGTATTTTTATCTTGAGATTGCTCCTTGTATTTCAACATTTAAGAAGGAGATGGCAGTATTGAGCCTTAGCTCTCTCTTAACACTATTTGAAAGAGTTTAAAATTCTTCCTAAGAAGTATCACTTTAGCTAAATTCAGTTTCATCTCTTGGGATTTCATTTTCTACCCACACTCCCCTTTGTAATTCCATATGGAGAATGAAAGAGTGCTCTAATATATGTTATATTAAGTCTGCCATACAAAGATACTATTAAATTACTTATTCTCATTTCTGCACATCTAAGAACACAGATTTATGGGACACATAGAAACAACCCTCTTCCGAAATAAAATGAGGGCCAGCTCTTAAGTGCAAATATGTTTACAATGTGCCTGTTTTCCTAAGGCTTTGACAGGAAGATTTAACTTTACATTTCCAGAACACAAAATCTTTGCTGAGACACATCTTATGGTAAATAAACTGCTCTTTGTGAACAAATTTTTCACCATTTCTTTCTTTAGGGCAGTAGGCTACTGCTAAGAAAATGACTTTTTTTTTTTCAGGGCTGATGCCCTAGAAAAAAGTTTAGGTGATGAGAGGAATTATTTGCTTAGTCTCCATTCACATCCACTGTTTTGCCTGCATTCCAGGTTTCAAAAGGATGATTCATATACCTTTTAGCTCTATGTTGAAAAATAAAATGAGTAACAGTGCCTTTTGTCAATATCAAAAGCAATTTAACAGTGCATTTTCAGGTTATAAACTATGAGAAAGATAGAATGCTACCACATAAAACTAGAATAAGTTGTTTTTAAAAGTATAAGCCAAGATTAGCAAAATAAGCTGCCATGTCAACGGATCTGAAATAGCAGTTGGAATGGCACCCAATACTACCAGTTATATTTTGAAAAGCTGTCCTGCCATGCTTAAAATATGTAAAAGCAATATTTGAACACATGAGATTATGTGGTTTTCTTTGAAATCTGGGCAATTAAGCCACATGCAAAAAGATGTGTAATTGTTGTTTGATTATCATTGATAGTGGGATTTTCTTTTGTGCCTTAATTTTTATGTGCTTAAAATTATTGTTGAAATGTTACGTGATGAATAATTTATGGATATAACTAAGCCAACAAGCCTATTTGGTTTCCATTATAAGTGAAGGACCCAACAACAACATCTTCATTTCATATTGTTCCGATAAATTTAATGACATTATTATTTTTTTGAACCGAAAGGAAATTTCTTCTCAGCTGGATTCTTTCACTGTAGGTTTTAATCGCAAACTTTGAAAATGAGAACATAGCTATTATTTTTTATTAAAAGGATATGTTCTGGCTAGTTTGGAAAGGTCTGCTGAGTAAAGGCTTCCAATAACATGTCTAAGGACTTAAAATGTAATGCTAAAGTTAGAGGATGTAACATATATCTTTAGTACCAATGTGTCTTGTGTTTTGTAAGATGTACAACCCAGTGAATGCATAAGCCTAGTAAGGGAGTTTATATTAATACTACCCTCAGAACTCCAATTAAGAGTAGCCTACTTAAAGATTTGCTACTTTGGATGGGCTAAGGTCTATACATTCAGTACCAAGCCCATGCTGTGAGGTGGGTAGAAGTGAGATATTGTATCCTGTGTGCCATGATACTCGAAACACAGTGTCTTAAGCATAACATGTGGTCACTTGATGTTTTCTGGCTGCTTTAAATTTTATGACTGTTCTCGCTCAAAATTTTCAACTTTTTTTTTCATCCTTTAAAAAAATCTTTTTGAACTTTCTTATCTTTTGTGCTAGAGTAGGATCATTTTTCTAGACAAGTTCTATTTTAGATAAATAAATCTATGATATGAGTTTTATTAAAATGTATTTCTACTACACGTATTTTTATGTTTTATTTTTTTTTTTTTTTGTCTGTACTACATGGTTTACAGGATCTTAGTTTTCCCACCAGGGATTGAACCCATACCCTCTGTAGTGAGAGTGAGGAGTCCTCACTACTGGACCATGAGGGAATTCCTTTATATTTTAAGTCTTCATGTACTTATTAAGTAGAAGAAACACTTGAAATCTTTAAATATTTTAGTTGAAGTGCTGAATAGCTACAATTACAATATCTGAAGCATTCATTGGTTTTTAGGTCAATTAGAATGTGCTTTATACTTGCTAGATATGATATGGTATACCATGGAATACCATGAAGCAATTCACTGGAATTGATGTCCATGGGGTCGCAAAGAGTCAGACACGACTGAGCGACTTCGCTTTCACTTTCTTTCACTTTAGTTGTCTCACCAGTATTATAATCTTTTAGATCTTTTAAATATCTTTGAGACTAAACTCTGTTATCAGCAGAATCTCCTTAACTTTTCCTAGCAAACTGAATAGGTACAATGTTGTTTTTGTTGTTGTTGTTGTTTAGTCGCTAAGTTGTGTCCAGTTCTTTTGAAGCCCAATGGACTGTAGTCCACCAGGCTCCTCTGTCCATGGGATTTCCCAGGCAAGAGTACTGGTGTGGGTTGCCATTTCCTTCTTTGGGGAATCTTCCCAGCCCAGGTATCGAACCTGCATCTCCTACATTGCAGGCGGATTCTTTACTGAGCTATCAGAGAAGCCCTAAATGTCTTTTACATCCATGAAATTCTCCAGGCCAGAATACTGGAGTGGCTACCCTTTCCCTTCTCCAGGGGATCTTCCCAACCCAGGGGTTGAACCCAGGTCTCCCGCATTGCAGGAGAATTCTTTACCAACTGAGCCACCAGAGACCCAAGAATACTGGAGTGGGTAGCCTATCCCTTCTCCAGCAGATCTTCCCGACCCAGGCATCAAACCGGGGTCTCTGGCATGGCAGGCGGATTCTTTACCAGCTGAGCTGTCAGGGAAGCCCAAATAGGTGCAATATCAAAGTCAAATACACTCTCCTAACCCTAGATGGTGGAGAAGGCAATGGCACCCCACTCCAGTACTCTTGCCTGGAAAATCCCATGCATGGAGGAGCCTGGTGGGCTGCAGTCCATGAGGTTGCTAAGAGTTGGACAATACTGAGCGACTTCACTTTTCACTTTCATGCATTGGAGAAGGAAATGGCAACCCACTCCAGTGTTCTTGCCTGGAGAATCCCAGGGACGGGGGAGCCTGGTAGGCTGCCGTCCATGGGGTCGCACAGAGTCGGACANATTTTTTTTTTTTTTTGTCTGTACTACATGGTTTACAGGATCTTAGTTTTCCCACCAGGGATTGAACCCATACCCTCTGTAGTGAGAGTGAGGAGTCCTCACTACTGGACCATGAGGGAATTCCTTTATATTTTAAGTCTTCATGTACTTATTAAGTAGAAGAAACACTTGAAATCTTTAAATATTTTAGTTGAAGTGCTGAATAGCTACAATTACAATATCTGAAGCATTCATTGGTTTTTAGGTCAATTAGAATGTGCTTTATACTTGCTAGATATGATATGGTATACCATGGAATACCATGAAGCAATTCACTGGAATTGATGTCCATGGGGTCGCAAAGAGTCAGACACGACTGAGCGACTTCGCTTTCACTTTCTTTCACTTTAGTTGTCTCACCAGTATTATAATCTTTTAGATCTTTTAAATATCTTTGAGACTAAACTCTGTTATCAGCAGAATCTCCTTAACTTTTCCTAGCAAACTGAATAGGTACAATGTTGTTTTTGTTGTTGTTGTTTAGTCGCTAAGTTGTGTCCAGTTCTTTTGAAGCCCAATGGACTGTAGTCCACCAGGCTCCTCTGTCCATGGGATTTCCCAGGCAAGAGTACTGGTGTGGGTTGCCATTTCCTTCTTTGGGGAATCTTCCCAGCCCAGGTATCGAACCTGCATCTCCTACATTGCAGGCGGATTCTTTACTGAGCTATCAGAGAAGCCCTAAATGTCTTTTACATCCATGAAATTCTCCAGGCCAGAATACTGGAGTGGCTACCCTTTCCCTTCTCCAGGGGATCTTCCCAACCCAGGGGTTGAACCCAGGTCTCCCGCATTGCAGGAGAATTCTTTACCAACTGAGCCACCAGAGACCCAAGAATACTGGAGTGGGTAGCCTATCCCTTCTCCAGCAGATCTTCCCGACCCAGGCATCAAACCCGGGTCTCTGGCATGGCAGGCGGATTCTTTACCAGCTGAGCTGTCAGGGAAGCCCAAATAGGTGCAATATCAAAGTCAAATACACTCTCCTAACCCTAGATGGTGGAGAAGGCAATGGCACCCCACTCCAGTACTCTTGCCTGGAAAATCCCATGCATGGAGGAGCCTGGTGGGCTGCAGTCCATGAGGTTGCTAAGAGTTGGACAATACTGAGCGACTTCACTTTTCACTTTCATGCATTGGAGAAGGAAATGGCAACCCACTCCAGTGTTCTTGCCTGGAGAATCCCAGGGACGGGGGAGCCTGGTAGGCTGCCGTCCATGGGGTCGCACAGAGTCGGACACAAATGAAGTGACTTAGCAGCAGCAGCAGCAGCAGCAACTCTAGATGGATCTCTAAGAGGAACGCGTAGTGTTAGGAAAATGCTATGCACTGAATTGTTAGTGTTTCTACATAAGATGAAGAAGCCCTGAGGAGAGCCTTTCAGTCCTTTGAAGTTATGTAGTCATGCAATTAAGAAATTGATGCATGTTCTACTTTTCCCACCAGTCCTTCCGGTATCTTCCACACTAGGGCAGGCCTTATATCTTTTGCTTGTGATGTGTGATCCTTATTTAAAATAATCCTCTTGATCTTTATTTATTCAAATATTCATCAGACTATATAAACTAGTGATGCAGAGAGGAGAACTAAAAATGGTCCTGTCCTGTTTTCAGTACTCTGTACAATTCTTGGCAGACTTCAGTGGGGCCTTGGCAGTGCTGCCCTCATGGACATGTACTTCATTATGGTGTGTAAAGAGCCACCTCGCTTAGCCAGGCTTGTCAGGATATAGCCCAAGGGAGAAGACGCCAGAGAGTCTAGGACACTTGGTCTTAAAGAAACTCTCCTTGATTGAGTGGTCAGGGTCCATATATTAGCCAAAGACTTGATGATATGCTGGTATCTGGCCATCCCGCATTTGGAGCAGAATATTATTCTGGATAGAAACATCATTATTTCAATCTCTTTGGAGNAAGAAACTCTCCTTGATTGAGTGGTCAGGGTCCATATATTAGCCAAAGACTTGATGATATGCTGGTATCTGGCCATCCCGCATTTGGAGCAGAATATTATTCTGGATAGAAACATCATTATTTCAATCTCTTTGGAGCCAAAACAATTGTTATCTTCAGATGAAGTGCGTATTGTGTTTAGATATGTACCCCAAAGAACTCACTTGACATAATTTTACCAGAATACTGTAGAAACTTGATTTGGATACAAAGGAGAAAGCGTCAAAATTCAGTTTTTCTGAAAACAAAAGTGAAAATCAACAATACCCCCTACAATAAAAAGACATTCTGTTTAAGTTGTCCCACACTTCCTTACAGCCACTTCCTTTCATATGCGGCTAATTAGAATGAAATTCTGTGATATATTGATAATGTAAAATTAAACAGATTGTTTACTCACTCTTAAAAATAGCATGTTTTATTAGAACAACCTCAGAGGGCCATTAAAGAAAATGATTTAAGTATTACACAGCAACAAATAATAGTGTCTAGTAAAATTGGTTTTTTTTTAAACCTTCTAACATACTTGGTCTATTTAGAAAACAAATGTATTTAATTGTTTCCATTTCTTAAATATGTCTGGTGAGTTCACTTTTTAGTTGCTGTACAAATAAATTGGTCCTAGTTGTATTGCTTTCTTTCAAACATCATTTCAAATTAGGGCTTAATGTGGTTTGAACATTTTGCCAGAATTGTCATCCTGCTTTTGTCTGAGGGTGGTTGATTACATCTATCTTTTCCCACTTATAAATGCCAATATATTTGGAAGAATGCAAACTCAACCCGGAAACCATATGTCATCACACACGAATTGTAACTATGTTTTATTATCATATGTAGGAGGAAATAGTAAAGAGTCTGAGGAAAAATGTAATGTCAAAACATGCTAAATATTTTTATTACATCACCATGTTCAACCTATTTTTCTCTACCACTTTTAATGCTTAAGTCCCTGGATTATTAAAATATATATAAATACCTTTTCATGTTGGATTCAAAAATAGTTTTCATGTATGTTAGTAGCAAATATTCAAGCAGGTATAAAATATACTGAATAGAAGAGCAAAGTTTAGCATTATTGTTTCAAAATAAAAGTTTCAATAATTATATATGGTATTCTCCAAGTAACTAGAGAAAAGGCTCTGAGGAAAGAAGGCAATGACAATGATAAAATAACATATAATTGATTTGTGCCTACATATATTCTAGGTGCTGTTTCTGTATTTTCCCAGTTTGTATACACTCTCTATCACTCTCTGTTTTATTGTCACAAGGAATGGAATTAAAGAGTAAAAATAGACTAGAAATATTTAGTCAGTTCCACCCCAAATCCATCCCTCCAAAAGGGAGAGATGTTTGTGTGACAGGGAAAAAAAGGTGTGTTTTTAAGCACCATGTGATAGGAAGCTAGTAGACAGCCCTAGTGAACATAGGAGCATGGTGAATGATTTCAGCCTCCTGCTGAAATATCTTTTGGTCTGTTGAAATTTGACCTAGCTGAAGTGTCCATGGAAACCCTCAGAGTCACTTTACGAAGCTTTCTTAGGGTGACTTGACACTCTCGAAACTAAGACTCCTTGGTGATTTTGGCCCTCATAACATCAAGGCAGAGCCACTTGTTGGGTGTTATCTCTTTGCATCTATCCCTGTATTTTTGTTTCTGTTTTTTAATAACAAAGAAGGAACTTACATTAATTAGAGTGTAATCTAAGATGCTGTAACAAAGAGATTTTAAAATATAGAGACTCAGAAAGGAAGGCGTACAGGAGTTTCTGTTCTGTAAGGTCAAGGAATATAGGTTACTTCATTTTTCCCTGGTTTCCTTAGAATATGATCCCTATNCGCCACGCTCCTCTATCCATGGGGATTCTCCAGGCAAGAATACTGCAGTGGGTTGCTATTTCCTTCTCCAGGGGATCTTCCCAACCCAGGGATCCAACCCAGGTCTCCCGCATTGCAGGCGGATTCTTTACCATTTGAGACACCAGGGAAGGTGGTACTTAATAAATTACCATCCTTCTCGGTGGAGCTACTGGTCTTTAGTACATCATTTCCCACATTTGCATCCTTAAATCAAAAATATTTTAAGCCTAGTTTCAACTTTATCTGTAAATTACTGTGCTGTTGGTAAAAAACCTCATTTCTGTGCCTCAGAATTCTCTTACCTGTAAAGTGAAAAAATAAGAGGGAAAATGAATCACATTTATGGTTATTTATCTTCTTTAATCTTCTCAGTTTTATGAGGTAGGTATATGCTGCTTTACGACCATCATCGCAAGGCAGACTAGGGAAGCAAACTCAGGGATTACATGAGTGGCACATAGCTCAGAAGTGCCACAACTGGGATTGGAACCTAGGTCTTTGCAATGCCAAAAGTCAAGCTCCCCACACTGCAGTATATAACCTTCTAGGTTGTGTTATTGCAGCTGGGATAGTTCTGTATTCAGATGCCATTTTACATTTGCAATAGTTGTTCTCCAACAGACAGCAAAATTATAGGAGCAGGTAAAAATCAAGTTTTACTTTTACAGTTTGGTATTTCTAATGCTAAATATCAAGTTAATTTGTTCTTTCAGTGTATTAATTCAAAATGAATGTTAGCAAAGTTGAGGCCAACTTTCTTCATCTTCCAGCACCGTGTAGCTCTTCCCATGTTACACAGCTCTCATAGTTAACTAGGTTTTATTACTTATTAAATAACATACTATTTGTGGGTATTTCATTTTGACACCAAAATTAAATTATTATCTATTATTGATGAATTAGCAAGAATATACTTTATCTCAACTGTTACTTAAATACTAATCAAAATAAGAGTTCCAAGGTTTTCTCTTTATACTATGCTTTTATGCAACTGTAGAATGGAAATGGATGCTAAGATTTATAAATGTAGCTGCTCTTGAAAGCAAACTATTAAAATTTTAGTCTTTTTTTTTTTTTTTTTTTT